>JACEFZ010012383.1:0-103453 GCA_014155875.1 Cepaea nemoralis
ACTAAAATTAAATTGACATGTGTAGACAATAAATATAATAATTGAACATGTGTAGACAATAAATATAACATTTGGACATGTGTAGACAACAAATATAACATTTGGACATGTGTAGACAACAAATATAACATTTGGACATGTGTGGACATTTAATGTAACATTTGAACTTGTGTAGACAATAAATATAACATTTGGACATGTGTAGACAACAAATATAACATTTGAACATGTGTAGACAATAAATATAACATTTGGACATGTGTAAACAACAAATATAACATTTGAACTTGTGTAGACAATAAATATAACATTTGGACATGTGTAGACAACAAATATAACATTTGGACATGTGTAGACAACAAATATAACATTTGGACATGTGTAGACAACAAATATAACATTTGGACATGTGTAGACACTAAATATAACATTTGGACATGTGTAGACAATAAATATAGCATTTGGACATGTGTAGACAACAAATATAACATTTGGACATGTGTAGACAACAATATAACATTTGGACATGTGTAGACAACAAATATAACATTTGGACATGTGTAGACAATAAATATAACATTTGGACATGTGTAGACAATAAATATAACATTTGGACATGTGTAGACAACAAATATAACATTTGGACATGTGTAGACAACAAATATAACATTTGGACATGTGTAGACAATAAATATAACATTTGGACATGTGTAGACAACAAATATAACATTTGGACATGTGTAGACAACAAATATAACATGTGGATATGTGTAGACAATAAATATAACATTTGGACATGTGTAGACAACAAATATAACATTTGGACATGTGTAGACAACACATATAACATTTGGACATGTGTAGACAATAAATATAACATTTGGACATGTGTAGACAACAAATATAACATTTGGACATGTGTAGACAACAAATATAACATTTGGACATGTGTAGACAATAAATATAACATTTGGACATGTGTAGACAATAAATATAACATTTGGACATGTGAAGACAACAAATATAACATTTGGACATGTGTAGACAATAAATATAACATTTGGACATGTGTAGACAATAAATATAACATTTGGACATGTATAGACAACAAATATAACATTTGGACATGTGTAGACAACAAATATAACATTTGGACATGTGTAGACAACAAATATAACATTTGGACATGTGTAGACAATAAATATAACATTTGGACATGTGTAGACAACAAATATAACATTTGGACATGTGTAGCAACAAATATAACATTTGGACATGTGTGGACATTTAATGTAACATTTGAACTTGTGTAGACAATAAATATAACATTTGGACATGTGTAGACAACAAATATAACATTTGAACATGTGTAGACAATAAATATAACATTTGGACATGTGTAGACAACAAATATAACATTTGAACTTGTGTAGACAATAAATATAACATTTGGACATGTGTAGACAACAAATATAACATTTGGACATGTGTAGACAACAAATATAACATTTGGACATGTGTAGACAATAAATATAACATTTGGACATGTGTAGACAATAAATATAACATTTGAACTTGTGTAGACAATAAATATAACATTTGGACATGTGTAGACAATAAATATAACATTTGAACTTGTGTAGACAATAAATATAACATTTGGACATGTGTAGACAACAAATATAACATTTGGACATGTGTGGACATTTAATGTAACATTTGAACTTGTGTAGACAATAAATATAACATTTGGACATGTGTAGACAATAAGTGTATCATTTGAACATGTGTGGACATTTAATGTAACATTTGAACTTGTGTAGACAATAAGGTGTATCATTTGAACATGTGTGGACATTTAATGTAACATTTGAACTTCTGTAGACAATAAATATAACATTTGGACATGTGTAGACAATAAATATAACATAGTTCATATATATATAGTTCATATAGTTCACCAACTTTGTCGACTTTCAAAAAGCCTTCGACAGCATCCACCGTCCTTCACTTTGGAATCTACTTAACATCTATGGTTTTCCTACCAAATATACCAACATCATAAAATCTTTCTACAAAGAGACACGTTGCTGCGTAAGAACAGAAACAGGCAACTCTGACTGGTTCCCAGTCGAAAACAGGAGTGAAACAGGGTTGTGTCTTTTTACCGATGCTTTTTGGAATAGCTATCGATTGGGTCATGCGCAAATGCACAAACAACACAAATATGGGTGTCCATTGGGTTGACAAAATTCTAGAAGACCTGGACTTTGCCGACGACATAGTGCTTTTGAGTTCAACACACCCGGATGCCCAAGAGAAAATAAACCACCTCCAAAATGTTTCAGGGCAAATTGGTCTCCAAATTAACACCACAAAAACAAAGACTATTGATCTTACCAACAGTTCAGATGACACCAAATTGAACAGCTACGTTCTTGAAAAAGTCAACAGCTTTACATACCTAGGAAGCAAAATGACATCTACTAGGGGACTCAACACCAGAAATATCATCTAGAATCGCACTAGCATCTAGTGCCTTCAATAAACTGTCAAACATCTGGAAGTCAAAGACACTCAGCAAACACACAAAACTTAAAATCTTCAACTCTTGTGTGATTCCAGTGTTAACGTATGGATGTGAAAGTTGGAAATCAACGGTAGCTTTAGATAAAAAATTAGACAATTTTGAGAACAAATGTCTTAGAAGACTTCTAAACATCCACTGGACAGACTTCAGAACCAATTCGCAAATAAGACAAGAGACTAAGCAAGATACAGTATCCAATTTCATAAGAAGACGCCGTTGGAACTACATCGGCCATGTACTCAGAATGGACAAGTCAAGACTCCCCTACCAAGCCCTCATATGGTCACCAGTAGGGAAAAGAAAACGGGGAAGACCAAGAGAGACCCTGCGTAGAACCATCATTAGAGAAGGCTCATTCAATGGCCAAGTAAATATCCAAGATCTACAACAGGTAGCAGCGAACCGCCAAGCATGGAGAGACAGGACTTCTGCCCTATGCGCCGCCTTAGACTCAAGAGGAAAGACTAACATGTGTAGACAATAAATATAACAATTGAACATGTGTAGACAATAAATATAACATTTGGACATGTGTAGACAATAAATATAATAATTGAACATGTGTAGACAATAAATATAACATTTGGACATGTGTAGACAATAAATATAACAATTGAACATGTGTAGACAATAAATATAACAATTGAACATGTGTAGACAATAAATATAATAATTGAACATGTGTAGACAATAAATATAACAATTGAACATGTGTAGACAATAAATATAACAATTGAACATGTGTAGACAATAAATATAACATTTGGACATGTGTAGACAATAAATATAATAATTGAACATGTGTAGACAATAAATATAACAATTGAACATGTGTAGACAATAAATATAACATTGAACATGTGTAGACAATAAATATAACATTTGGACATGTGTAGACAATAAATATAATAATTGAACATGTGTAGACAATAAATATAACATTTGGACATGTGTAGACAATAAATATAATAATTGAACATGTGTAGACAATAAATATAACAATTGAACATGTGTAGACAATAAATATAACATTTGGACATGTGTAGACAATAAATATAATAATTGAACATGTGTAGACAATAAATATAACAATTGAACATGTGTAGACAATAAATATAACAATTGAACATGTGTAGACAATAAATATAACATTTGGACATGTGTAGACAATAAATATAATAATTGAACATGTGTAGACAATAAATATAACAATTGAACATGTGTAGACAATAAATATAACAATTGAACATGTGTAGACAATAAATATAACAATTGAACATGTGTAGACAATAAATATAACATTTGGACATGTGTAGACAATAAATATAATAATTGAACATGTGTAGACAATAAATATAACATTTGGACATGTGTAGACAATAAATATAATAATTGAACATGTGTAGACAATAAATATAACAATTGAACATGTGTAGACAATAAATATAACATTTGGACATGTGTAGACAATAAATATAATAATTGAACATGTGTAGACAATAAATATAACATTTGGACATGTGTAGACAATAAATATAATAATTGAACATGTGTAGACAATAACTATAACATTTGGACATGCGGATCCAATAACTATAACATTTGGACATGTGTAGACAACAAATATAACATTTGAACATGTGTAGACATTTAATGTAACATTTGAACTTGTGTAGACAATAAGTGTATCATTTGAACATGTGTAGACATTTAATGTAACATTTGAACTTGTGTAGACAATAAGTGTATCATTTGAACATGTGTAGACATTTAATGTAACATTTGAACTTGTGTAGACAATAAGTGTATCATTTGAACATGTGTAGAAAATAAATATACCATTTGAACATGTGCAGACAATACATATAGAATTTGAACATGTGTAGACACTGAATAAAAGTCGCTTAAAAGTCGACAGGGTCGACTTCATTGCATCGGGTTTTATCCCATATGGTTCAGTCTCTTTCCGCAGCGCGGAAAGCGTCACACAAAGCACGAACTCCGTAGCTCCAGCGACGACCCCAGGAGTATCCGAGAAAAATGCACTCGTGAACAGAAGGACGAGGCACGGAATCGAACCCACAACCTTCAGAGTCCGAGTCAGACAGCTTAACAACTTTGCCACGGAGACTCCCGAGATACTAAATATAATGTTTGAACATGTGTAGACAATAGTTAGTCAGTCAGTCAGTCAGTCAGTCAGTCAGTCAGTTAGTTAGTTAGTTAGTCAGTCAGTCAGTCAGTCAGTCAGTCAGTCAGTCAGTTAGTCAGTCAGTCAGTCAGTTAGTTAGTTAGTTAGTTAGTTAGTTAATTAGATAGCTAGCTAGTTAGTTAGTTAGTTAGTTAGTTAGTTAGTTAGATAGATAGCTAGCTAGCTGGTTAGTTAGTTAGTTAGTTAGTTAGTTAGTTAGTTTGTTTGTTAGTTAGATAGCTAGCTAGTTAGTTAGTTAGTTAGTTAGTTAGTTAGTTAGTTAGTTAGTTAGTTAGTTAGATAGATAGCTAGCTAGCTAGTTAGTTAGTTAGTTAGTTAGTTAGTTAGTTAGTTAGTTAGTTAGATAGCTAGCTAGTTAGTTAGTTAGTTAGTTAGTTAGTTAGTTAGATAGATAGATAGCTAGCTAGCTAGTTAGTTAGTTAGTTAGTTAGTTAGTTAGTTAGTTAGTTAGTTAGTTAGTTAGTTAGTTAGTTAATTAGTCAACAGATAATCCTCATTGCACATCAAATTATTCAGTCCATATGTTCTCGGATCCCTTCCTCAGTAAATCCCGCAGCGTGTAGCGGCTCACGACACCTGTTTTGTGTTGGTTTATTAATCTTCTTTGGCTTCCTGCGTAGTGTTCTTGTTTGGCCAATCCTCTTTTAATTTGCTGTTCTCGCATCCTGACCATGGTTGTAGATTCACAGTCATCATTTGGTTCTTGAGAACAACTTACTTCTTGTAAAGCATTCAGAATGTCAGCCTGGTCCTTGGCGCGCCCGCCTTCCACAGCAACCATACCTGCCATCCTGTCAGCCCGCTAATTTCCTTGTACACCCGCATGCACTGGCACGAAAATGAAACTAATCTTTGTCAGCCGAGACCGCTCCAGAAGACAGCAACCATTTTCTTCGGATCCACCCCATCTCTATCTTCTTGATTATGCTTATTCAGTCGCTAAGGAAAAATACCCTAGTGACTCTCTGTGTCTCGAGCCATGTTATTGCTTTACTTACTGCCATGACTTCCATAGCCAGGCTACTTGTGATCAAAGCAAAAGCAACAGAATCCTCCTTCACAATTCTCCATCCAGGCCTGAGCCGTAAAGACCCATGAACTTTTCACTCGTCGAACGATCGACCCATCTGTGTAAATGACAGCATCACCGTCTATTGAATTCACGAAGATCAACGCTTGTACTTCCACCTCCACAGCGGCGGGATTTTCTTGTCTGCATTTTCTGTTTAGTTGGATGCAAACTGAAAAGGATGTACAGAAATCTGTTGGCACTTGTACCCACTCATCGCCAGTATCTAAGACCTAAAATGAACACACCTGTTGAAGAATGTCTTTGACTTGACCCATCCACGACCTTCCTCTTTTAAACCTGCTACCTTTCACCTTCTTAATTTCACTATGCAGTGGATGTTGTGTGTTTGCATTGACTCTGAGGTAGGCACGTGCTCTGCAAATTTGTATTCTCTCTCCAATGGTTGGAAAATAAAGAAGATAGCGCTTCGCCAAGCATGCTGTGTCTCTTGTACATCCAAGAATAATGCGCATAGCTTCGTTCTGTATCCTTTCCATCTTTTCCATCTGCTTAAAGCTGGGAGTCGAAAAACATACATGACCAGATTCTCGTATAGAAGACAGATGGCGCTGCTCACAGTTTGCTGCTGCCATCACCCGCATCGCAGCCAAATCCCGCTTCGCCTTTGTTATCACCTGGTCTTTGTGCTCATTATAAGAAAGGTTTCGATCACAACGTATCCCCAGGTAATTAATTGACTGCGTTCTTTCCACAGTCTCTGAACACAGATTTACAGTTGGTGTTGGAGTGTTGACAATATGGTTATTCAATGAGAACCATGTCACTGTTGTCTTCGTTGGGTTGACCATTCTCCAGATTCCACACACAATAAATATAACATGTGAACTTATGTAGACAATAAATATAACATGTGAACTTATGTAGACAATAAATATAACATGTGAACTTATGTAGACAATAAATATAACATGTGAACTTATGTAGACAACACAGTGATTTCAACAGATTCAGTGACAAATAACAACTAGGTTTTGACCTACTGTGCTTTGCTTGTGCGATTTAGTTATGTTTGTAGCTCCACAGCAACCCGATCTCTATCCTTACCCTGACGATACACTAACACATCGTCGGCATATGACAATATCCTCCCCGGTCTAGTGATCTGCTCTCTGGTAATTCTCACAGTGTAGGCGTTGAAAAGCACTGGAGATAATGGTGATCCCTGTGGTAGGCCAGGATATGTTGTTGTTGGTGCAGAGGTCCAACTGCCACATCTAAAACTACTTTCCGTTGAAAGAGGGCTGCTGCGATCCAACTAAGGAGGAAAGGACTTATCTTGAGTTCAAGAAGCTGCAACATTAAACAGTCCAACGGTACTCTATTGTACGCATCCTCAAGATCAATCTCCGCAGCACATGTTTCAATGAATGAGTGGGAACCTTCATAGACATCATGGGCAAAAACTGCTGCGTTAGTCTAGATTTCTCTGTTTGGATGGTACCCTCCCAGGGTAGGTGGGAAACAATCTTGCCTCTCTAGCTGGCTTGATATTTTTTCTGGCTATTAACTTCTCCAGCAGCTTGCCTATTGTATTTTGCATTGTTATTACCCGGTATCCCTGAATTTTTGTGTGGTCTTTGTAAGTCTTCGGCAAGGAATCATATAGCTGTGTAACCACTCCTCCTTGATGCTAGCACTCTCTATGCTGTTGTTGCACATATCTGCTAGTTCCTCTAGCTCGTTGTCCTTACTGATGTTGTAATACCTTATACCATCTGGCCTTGGTGCGATGTTTCTTGTTCGTCGAAGCACAGCCCTGATCTCTTTCACTGTCACCGTGTCTTCAACTGTAGTGTTCTGGGCCTTACACCTATCTGAGATAATCGCTTTAGCAAAATCTCGCCTTCTTATGTCTGCCTGGTTGCTCTGCTCTAGATAGTGTTCGTAAAGAGCTTTTTCCTTATTATCATCGGACCTCTGCCAGATAAGGTCAGCACTTTAGAAGACAGGAACACTCTTATTCTTGACTGCCCCATTCATACTTTCATGTAGTCATCAGAACAATTTCAGTGACTTGTCTGTGCTTATTTTTTGACACAACTTTGCCCATCTTTCATTTTTAACCACTTTAACCAATTTTTTTGAAGTAGCTAACTTTGGCGTCCATTTCTCTTTCCAAGTGCATAATAAGACTAGGATGGGCAACTCTGTTTTCTTGACATTTTGCCATTTCCTTACAGCACCACACTTATCCACTCAGGCCTCTCCACCTCACAATTCCACCAAGGTGGCTGTTCACGGATTTTGTTTTCCTGCAATGATTTTTCCTGCGCTTGTCATGCCTTATTTTACTCACAACATCTAGTAGACAATAAATATAACATGTGAACTTATGTAGACAATAAATATAACATGTGACATATGTAGACAATAAATATAACATGTGAACTTATGTAGACAATAAATATAACATGTGAACATTTGTAGACAATAAATATAACATGTGAACTTATGTAGACAATAAATATAACATTTGACATATGTAGACAGTAAATATAACATGTGAACTTATGTAGACAATAAATATAACATGTGAACTTATGTAGACAATAAATATAACATGTGAACATATGTAGACAATAAATATAACATGTGAACTTATGTAGACAATAAATATAACATGTGAACATATGTAGACAATAAATATAACATGTGAACTTATGTAGACAATAAATATAACATGTGAACTTATGTAGACAATAAATATAACATGTGAACTTATGTAGACAATAAATATAACATGTGAACTTATGTAGACAACACAGTGATTTCAACAGATTCAGTGACAAATAACAAGTAGGTTTTGACCTACCAAAAATGGATGGCGGAAAATGGGAAGTAAAGGTGTGTAACGGTTATAACCTAAAAGTGTGTAATATGGTAGCAGACATATTGTTAGTTAGTTAGTTAGTCGACAGATCATCCTCGTTGCACATCGGACCATTCAGTCCATAAGTGCTCGGATCCCCTCCTCAGCAAATCCCGCAGCGTGTAGCGGCTAACGACGCCAGTTCTGTGTTGGTTTATCAATCTTCTTTGGCTTCCTGCGTAGTGTTCTTGTTTGGCCACCCCTCTTTTAATTTGCTGCTCTCGCAGTCTGGCCATTGTTGTAGATTCACAGTCATCACTTGGTTCTTGCAAAAGTCTCACTTCTCGTAGAGCATTCAGAATGTCAGCCTGGTCCATGGCGCGTCCGCCCTCCACAGTAGCCTCACCTGCGAGCTTGTCAGCCCGCTCATTTCCTTGTACTCCCGCATGACCTGGCACGAAGATGAAACTAATCTTTGCCAGCCGAGACCGCTCCAGAGGCAGCAACCATTCTCTTCGGATCGACCCCTCCTCTATCCTCTTGATCATGTTCATTGAGTCGCTAAGGAAACAAGCCCTAGTGAATGTCTGTGTCTCGAGCCATGTTATTGCTTTACTTACTGCCATGACTTCCATGGTCAGGCTACTTGTGGTTTCAGTGAAAGCACCAGAGTCCTCCTTCACAATTCTCCCTCCGGCCCGAGCTGTAAAGGCCCATGAGCTTCTCACATGTCGGACGACCGACCCATCTGTGTAGATGACCGCGTCACTGTCTAGCGAATTCTCGAAAATCAACGCTTGTACTTCAGCCTCCACAGCAGCCGGATTTTCTTGTCTGCATTTTCTATCTAGTTGGATGCAAACTGAAAAGGATGTGCAGAAGTCTGTTGGCACTTGCACCCACTCCTCGCCAGGTTCTAAGTCCTCAAGTGAACACACCTGTTGAAGAATGTCTTCGGCTTGACCCATCCACGACCGTCCTCTTTTTAACCTGCTGCCCTTCACCTTCCTAATTTCACTATGCAGTGGATGCTGTGTGTTTGCGTTAATTCTGAGGTAGGCGCGTGCCCTGCAAACTTGCATTCTCTCTTCAATGGTTGGAAAATCAAGAAGGTAGCGCATCGCCCTGCATGCTGTATCTCTTGTACATCCAAGAATAATGCGCATAGCTTCATTCTGTATCCTTTCCATCCTTTCTATCTGCTTATGGCTGAGAGTCAGGATTGCCATTGCATACTCCAAAACAGACATGACCAGCCCCTCGTACAGAAGACATAGATGGCGCTGCTCACAGTTTGCTGCCGCCATCACCCGCATCGCTGCCAAGCCCCGCTTGGCCTTTGTTATCACCTGGTCTATGTGCACATTATAAGCAAGGCTTCGATCAAACCGTATCCCCAGGTAATTCATTGCCTGCGTTCTTTCCACCGTCTCTGAACACAGCATTACAGTTGGTGTTGGATTGTTGACAATATGATTATTCAACGAGAACCAAGTCACTGTTGCCTTTGTTGGGTTGACCATTGCCCCAGCTTCATCACACCAAGTACTTATGCGATTGAGTTCGGTTTGTAGTTCCACAGCAACCTCCTCTCTATCCTTACCCTGACGATACACTAAAACATCATCGGCATATGACAATGTCCTGCCAGGTCCAGTGATCTGCTCACTGGTGATTCTCACTGTGTAGGCGTTGAACAGTACCGGAGATAATGGTGATCCCTGTGGTAGGCCAGGATATATTGTTGTTGGTTCCGAAGTCCAACTGCCACATCTAAAAACTACTTTCCGTTGGAAGAGGGCTGCAGCGATCCAACTAAGGAGGAATGGACTTACGTTTAGTTCAAGAAGCTGAAACATTAAAAAATCCAGTGGTACTCTGTTGTATGCGTCCTCAAGATCAATCGCTGCAGCAACAGTTTCAGTGCCTGAGTGGAAACCTTCATAGACATCATGGGCAAAGACTGCTGCATTGGTCCAGGTTTCTCTTTTTGGACGGTACCCACCCAGGGTAGGTGGGAAAACACCTTGCCTCTCTAGTTGGCTTGATATTTTCCTGGCAATTACCTTCTCCAGCAGCTTGCCTACTGTATTCTGCATGGTTATAATTCGATATCCCTGAATTTTTTTGTGGTCTTTGTCAGGCTTCGGCAAGGGAATCAGATAGCTATGTAACCATTCCTCCTTGATGCTAGCACTCCCTATACTGTTGTTGTACATGTCTGCTAGTTTCTCTAGCTCATTGTCGGTACACCTATTTATGTCGTCGTATCTTATGCCATCAGGACCTGGAGCACTGTTTTTTGATCGTCGAAGCACAGCCTTGATTTCTTTCACTGTCACTGTGTCTTCATCCGAAGTGTTCTGGGCCTTGCATCTGTCTGAGGTGACCTCCTTGGCCAGATTCCGGCCTCCCATGTCTGTCTGGTTGCTCTGCTCAAGGTAGCGTTCAAAGAGGGCTTTGCCCTTGTCCTCATCAGTCCTCTGCCAGATGAGGTCAGCACCTTGGAAGTCAGAAATGCTCTTATTCTTGACTACCCCACTCATGCTTTTATGTAGTCGCCAGAACAATTTCAGTGACTTGTCTGTGCTTACTCTTTGACACACCTCTGCCCATTTTTCGCTTTTAACCACCTTGACCAGTTTTTTTAAATAGCTTACTTTTGTGTGCATCTCTCTTTCTAAGTGCAAGCAGGGACTAGGATGACCAGCTCTGTTCTTCTTGGCATTTTGCCATCTCCTTACAGCACTACGCTTATCCACCCAAGCCTTCTCCACCTCGAAACTCCACCACGGTGGCTGCTCCCAGCTTTTTCTCCTGCCCTGAAACGTTCTGCGCTTGTCACGTCTTATTTTGCTCACCACATCTTGCCCTGTACTGTCATACTGGAACGTCTTTACCTTTAGCTTGTGCTGCCTGGTTCTGCCTTTCTCCACCAATATGCTGCAAGGGTGGTGGTCGCTGCCATGGTGTCCTAGGACACCCCATCTACACACTGTAGTGAGTGAAGGTGAAACTAGCGCCAGATCAATAGCACTGTCCTCATCGCCTGGACGGCTTGCTGTCCTGGTGACACAGCCACTGTTGATACAAACCAGGTCGATGGTTTCCAGTGCAGTCTCGAGCTCCTCCCCTTGTGTATTGGAGGAAGTGTTTCCCCATGATCTGCCTTTAGCGTTGAAGTCACCACAGAAAATAACATTTCTCTCGTGGCCTAATATGCCACTTAAGCACTGCCACTTCTGGGCGTCCACACTCGCATTGCGGGCATAAACATTAACCAACACGAATGGTATACTGGAATGAACTCTCAACGCCTGTATTTGTATATCGTCACTGTCCCAACTGGACATGTCTAGCTCTGACACCACCATGCTGTCGCGAACGAGAATCGCCGTTCCCAGATGTCGTCTGTTGTAGAAACATTTGAAGCCGGCAATTCGGAGTAGCTGATCGCCCAGTCTCGTCTCCTGGAGTGCTACAATGTCGTTCCTGTAAACTAGGGTTTCTAAAATAGAGCCCCGTTGTTTTACACTGGCACAGTTCCAATATAGAATACGGATGTTCCTGAGTCCTAGACGGTGACACTTGAGTCTAAAACGTCTCAAACCCCCGCGCTTACCTTGCTTCTTTGTCCCTGCGCGGCTACCACGCCGCTTCGTTATGTTGACTGTTGATCGCTCGGAAAGAAGACGTTCTTCCGCCATGTTGAAAAAACGTAAACACAGACTGCTGATAACCACACACGCTGCTGAAAATTCACTCAAGGATGGCTTCGCTCGATGCACGAACTCCGTAGCACCCGCGCAGATCTTGAGTAGAAACTCCTGGTTTTACATCCTGGCACACCAATTACACGCAAGAGATGAATAAATCCATCCCTTACGCGAAAAAGTTAACGAACACAAAACAACACGACCGTCCGTCGCCATCTTGAAACCGAGTGATGTTGTCAATAGACATATTGTACTATATATCAAATTAAAGCGTGTTGCTTAGGTGCAACTACTGTATTGATAGTTTAATTTCGACAATATTTCACAATGACAACATACTGGTGATATATAAGTTAACGAGAAGTCACTTAAGACGATTAAGAATCCCATGACACTTAACTAGTGTAAGAACAAACAATAAGAATACAGTCAAGTAATGTAGGCCAATAGGGCCGACAGGATTAGAATAAAGTAAAGTAATTTAGATCAGCGGGACCGACAGGGTAACAATACAGTCAAGTAATGTAGGTTAGCGGGGCCGACAGGATAAGGATACAGTTAAGTAATGTAGGTCAGCGGGGCCGACAGGGTAACAATGCAGTCAAGTAATGTAGGTCAGCGGGACCGACAGGGTAACAATACAGTCAAGTAATGTAGGTCAGCGGGACCGACAGGGTACCAATACAGTGAGGTAATGTAGGTCAGTGGGACCGACAGGGTAACAATAGTCACGTAATGTAGGTCAGCGAGACCGACAGGGTAACAATACATTCAAGTAATGTAGGTCAGCGGGACCGACATGGTAACAATAGTCAAGTAATGTAGGTCAGCGTGACTGACAGGGTAACAATACAGTCAAGTAATGTAGGTCAGCGGGATCGACAGGGTAACAATACAGTCAAGTAATGTAGGTCAGCGTGACCGACAGGGTAACAATACAGACAAGTAACGTAGGTCAGCGGGACCGACAGGGTAACAATACAGTCAAGTAATGTAGGTCAGCGGGACCGACATAGTAACAATACAGTCAAGTAATGTAGATCAGCGGGGCATACAGGGTAACAATACAGTCAAGTAATGTAGGTCAGCGGGGCAGACAGGGTAACAATACAGTCAAGTAATGTAGGTCAGCGGGGCAGACAGGGTAACAATACAGTCAAGTAATGTAGGTCAGCGGGACCGACAGGGTACCAATACAGTGAGGTAATGTAGGTCAGTGGGACCGACAGGGTAACAATAGTCACGTAATGTAGGTCAGCGAGACCGACAGGGTAACAATACATTCAAGTAATGTAGGTCAGCGGGACCGACATGGTAACAATAGTCAAGTAATGTAGGTCAGCGTGACTGACAGGGTAACAATACAGTCAAGTAATGTAGGTCAGCGGGATCGACAGGGTAACAATACAGTCAAGTAATGTAGGTCAGCGTGACCGACAGGGTAACAATACAGTCAAGTAACGTAGGTCAGCGGGACCGACAGGGTAACAATACAGTCAAGTAATGTAGGTCAGCGGGGCATACAGGGTAACAATACAGTCAAGTAACGTAGGTCAGCGGGACCGACAGGGTAACAATACAGTCAAGTAATGTAGGTCAGCGGGACAGACAGGGTAACAATACAGTCAAGTAATGTAGGTCAGCGGGGCAGACAGGGTAACAATACAGTCAAGTAATGTAGGTCAGCGGGGCAGACAGGGTAACAATACAGTCAAGTAATGTAGGTCAGCGTGATCGACAGGGTAACAATACAGTCAAGTAATGTAGGTCAGCGGGACAGACAGGGTAACAATACAGTCAAGTAATGTAGGTCAGCGGGGCAGACAGGGTAACAAAACAGTCAAGTAATGTAGGTCAGCGTGACCGACAGGGTAACAATACAGTCAAGTAATGTAGGTCAGCGGGACCGACAGGGTAACAATACAGTCAAGTAATGTAGGTCAGCGGGACAGACAGGGTAACAATACAGTCAAGTAATGTAGGTCAGCGGGACAGACAGGGTAACAATACAGTCAAGTAATGTAGGTCAGCGGGGCAGACAGGGTAACAATACAGTCAAGTAATGTAGGTCAGCGTGACCGACAGGGTAACAATACAGTCAAGTAATGTAGGTCAGCGGGACCGACAGGGTAACAATACAGTCAAGTAATGTAGGTCAGCGAGGCAGACAGGGTAACAATACAGTCAAGTAATGTAGGTCAGCGGGGCAGACAGGGTAACAATTAGTTAGTCTTACCTCTTGAGCCTAAGGCGGCGCATAGGGCAGAAGTCATGTCTCTCCATGCTTGGCGATTCGCTGCTACCTGTTATAGATCTTGGATATTTACTTGGCCATTGAATGAGCCTTCTCTAATGATGGTTCTACGCAGGGTCTCTCTTGGTCTTCCCAGTTTTCTTTTCCCTACCGGTGACCATATGAGGGTTTGGTAGGGGAGTCTTGTCTTGTCCATTCTGAGTACATGGCCGATGTAGTTCCAACGGCGTCTTCTTATGAAATTGGATACTGTATCTTGCTTAGTCTCTTGTCTTATTTGCGAATTGGTTCTGAAGTCTGTCCAGTGGATGTTTAGAAGTCTTCTAAGACATATGTTCTCAAAATTTTCTAATTTTTTATCTAAAGCTACCGTTGATTTCCAACTTTCACATCCATACGTTAACACTGGAATCACACAAGAGTTGAAGATTTTAAGTTTTGTGTGTTTGCTGAGTGTCTTTGACTTCCAGATGTTTGACAGTTTATTGAAGGCACTAGATGCCAGTGCGATTCTAGATGATATTTCTGGTGTTGAGTCCCCTGTAGATGTCATTTTGCTTCCTAGGTATGTGAAGCTGTTGACTTTTTCAAGAACGTAGCTGTTCAATTTGGTGTCATCTGAACTGTTGGTAAGATCAATAGTCTTTGTTTTTGTGGTGTTAATTTGGAGACCAATTTGCCCTGAAAAGGGTAACAGTACAGTAAAGTAATGTAGGTCAGCGGGACTGACAGGGTAACAATACATTCTAGTAATGTAGGTCAGCTGGGCCGACAGGGTAAGAGAGCTCGCTCTTAAACTTCCGGTGTGCTGATGCCGAGGAGGTAGGCTCAACCCTTACACCGATCAGTAAGACTAAAAATGTTAACTTCTCGTTCTTGACTTGGAGATGTAAATTACAAGTACCTCATAAGTCGGAGTGGGTTCGCCTGATGGCGAGGGGCATTGATAATAGGGAAAGCTAATCCACACGCAAACATCAGTCCGGTGCACTAGAAGTCGCAGCAAGGTATGTCTGACTGAGTTTGAGTTAATAGCGGCCGAATGCTAATGGACAATAATAACAATTAGAGAAAATAGAGAAACACAATAAATAACTGCTAGTGTGACAGGTCTAGCAATGCCTGGTGCGACAGACGCTTTGTGGTGTGCTGGTGAAACATTCATGTCACAAACATTTCTCTAGTCCGCCTCGGGCTGGCGGCTGGCACCATTTTTAAACTAAGCACGATCCAGTCGCGGGATTTCTCGTCAGGCCAGAACGTTATTTGTCTCGGTCGACTAGCCTGGACTGATTTCGTTAGTACATGATTATTATGTGTTGATGTGTCTGTGTGTAAGAGTATATGTATCTGTAACTATGTATAAGATAGATAGAAAGATAGACATACAAACAGGTGCGCATAAATACAGACAGATAACCATATATACATATAGACAGACAGACAAAAGCGAACGAACGGAGGAAAGAACGAACGAACATTTTTGAAAATGTTATTGCATATCCTTTGGTCGTAGCAATTTGCCATTGCTTTCTGAGTGACAGGCATCCATACAATTTCATAAAAGATCAAAGTAAGGCGGTCTGCTGCAGATCGATAGACACACATACCCACACACGCGTACATACCTACAAGCATATTACATACATGCACGCACAATCATTCATTCATTCATTCATACATACATACATACATACATACATACATACATACATACATACATACATACATACATACATACATACATACATACATACATACATACATACATACATACATACATACATACATACATACATACATACATACATACATACATACATACATACATACATACATACATACATACAATACATACATACATACATACATACATACATACATACATACATACATACATACATACATACATACATACATACATACATACATACATACATACATACATACATACATACATACATACATACATACATACATACATACATACATACATACATACATACATACATACATACATACATACATACATACATACATACATACATACATACATACATACATACATACATACATACATACATACATACATACATACATACATACATACATACATACATACATACATACATACATACATACATACATACATACATACATACATACATACATACATACATACATACATACATACATACATACATACATACATACATACATACATACATACATACATACATACATACATACATACATACATACATACATACATACATACATACATACATACATACATACATACATACATACATACATACATACATACATACATACATACATACATACATACATACATACATACATACATACATACATACATACATACATACATACATACATACATACATACATACATACATACATACATACATACATACATACATACATACATACATACATACATACATACATACATACATACATACATACATACATACATACATACATACATACATACATACATACATACATACATACATACATACATACATACATACATACATACATACATACATACATACATACATACATACATACATACATACATACATACATACATACATACATACATACATACATACATACATACATACATACATACATACATACATACATACATACATACATACATACATACATACATACATACATACATACATACATACATACATACATACATACATACATACATACATACATACATACATACATACATACATACATACATACATACATACATACATACATACATACATACATACATACATACATACATACATACATACATACATACATACATACATACATACATACATACATACATACATACATACATACATACATACATACATACATACATACATACATACATACATACATACATACATACATACATACATACATACATACATACATACATACATACATACATACATACATACATACATACATACATACATACATACATACATACATACATACATACATACATACATACATACATACATACATACATACATACATACATACATACATACATACATACATACATACATACATACATACATACATACATACATACATACATACATACATACATACATACATACATACATACATACATACATACATACATACATACATACATACATACATACATACATACATACATACATACATACATACATACATACATACATACATACATACATACATACATACATACATACATACATACATACATACATACATACATACATACATACATACATACATACATACATACATACATACATACATACATACATACATACATACATACATACATACATACATACATACATACATACATACATACATACATACATACATACATACATACATACATACATACATACATACATACATACATACATACATACATACATACATACATACATACATACATACATACATACATACATACATACATACATACATACATACATACATACATACATACATACATACATACATACATACATACATACATACATACATACATACATACATACATACATACATACATACATACATACATACATACATACATACATACATACATACATACATACATACATACATACATACATACATACATACATACATACATACATACATACATACATACATACATACATACATACATACATACATACATACATACATACATACATACATACATACATACATACATACATACATACATACATACATACATACACATACGTACGTAAATACATACATACATACATACATACATACACACACACATACGTACGTAAATACACATACAGACAGACAGACAGACAGACTAGTCAAGAGCCAAGTTTATGTCTCACGACATCCAAGACAACACTGAACCGACTGCCTCAAAGATTACGACTGAAGCGAAGCAGTAAGACCAGGCCGTACCCACCAGTCCAGGACACAAGATAGTAGAAAGCATTTACAGAACTCACAATGTCAACTGCATAGCCCAGGTCGGTGTGGGATTTAAAGGGACGTAATTGGCTTGTCAAAGGGGACTAGGTTGGCTTACTGTGGTTGTCTGCCGCTGACAATCAATTTTATTCCAGTTTTGTCCAACAGTTGCATGCTAAATATGGCCGTCTGGGAAGATGTAAACTGGAAGACATGTTGGGGACAATTTGGAACGAATAACGGAAAACGTCCCCTGCAAATAAAGCGAATAAAGGTAGTTAGGACTGTAAATGTGGGAGGTAAAAATGCTATCAATTATTTAACTCTGTTATCCCTGTCAAAAAAAAAAAACAAAAAACTAAAAGTACTGAATAAATTGTGGAGGGGGACAGATAGAACTACCAAAACATAAAAAAATAATAGATTTTTAAGAGCATGGATCTTTCCCATTCCAACATACGGCAATGAGACCTCGACACTTACTAAACAAGCTGAACAGCGCATAAATGCCTTTGAATATAAATGTTATAGACGGGTTCTAGGAATATCGTGGATACAGAAAAGAACAAATGAATCCATACGACAGGTCTGAATATTGGAGGTTGGCTACTATAGACGATAAAACAAAGAAAATTGAAATATGTTGGTCGCTTGAAACGTCATGATAGTTTGGAGAGACCAGTCATGCAGGGGTATATACCCGGGAAGAGAGGAAGAGGAAGAGGAAGTCCAAAGAGAATATGGGTGCAGGGTGCGACAGATTATCTCTAGATGGGTGTATCGGACGCAGGACACCTTGCTTATGATCGAGAAGTATTCGGTACTGTTATTATGGGAGCGAAATTCTGCAAGGGACATGCTACTGAACGGATGAATGAATCCTAGTAAAACCTCATTTATTCATTCATTCATTCATTCATTCATTCATTCATTCATTCATTCATTCATTCATTTATTCACTTATTCGGTAAGATGTCCCTTGCAGAACTTCGCTTCCATTTCAATTGTCCGGAAAACGTCTCGGTCGTGAGCGTCTGTTCAAGGCACTAAAGAAGATTGGCTGCCCACCAACTCTTCTGTCCATTGTGGAATCGTTCCACACAGGCATGAAGGGTATAATCAAGTTTGATAGTGCAACGTCTGAAGAGTTTGAAATCAAGAGTGGAGTTAAGCAAGGTTGTGTACTAGCTCTCACCCTCTTTGAAATATACTTTTCACTTCTACTTAAATATGCCTTTCGTGATCAGGATGGTGGTATATACATTCACTCACGCTCAGATGGCGGCCTCTACAATACTCAGAGATTGAAGGCCAAGACCAAAATTAGGAGGGTACTGATCAGAGAGTTGCTTTTCGCAGATGATGCTGCAGTTACGACCCACTTTGAGGAAGAATTGCAATGTCTACTATCTGCATTCTCCAATGCTTGTTCTGAATTTGGTTTAACAATTAGCAAAAAGAAGACACAGATTATGTCACAAGGTGCACATGGGGTACCATCAATCTTTATTGACGACGCCGAACTAGAGATGGTAGACCATTTTACATATCTAGGATCAGTGGTAAATAGCAAATTATCCCTAGATCAGGAAATCAACATCCGGATTGGTAAGGCAGCAACAACAATGAACAGGTTAAGAAAAAGAGTCTGGGAGAACAGGAAGCTTACTGCCAAAACAAAAGTCCTTGTCTATCAAGCCTGTGTCCTTAGTACTCTTCTTTATGGCAGTGAAACCTGGACAACTTACTCACACCAAGAGAAACGTTTAAACAGCTTTCATATGCGGTGTCTGCGAAGAATTCTTGGTATTAAGTGGCAAGACAAAATCACAAATACTGAAGTATTGGAAAGATCAGGTTGTGTGACGGTTTATTCCATGCTCAGTCTTCGTAGACTTAGATGGATAGGACATCTTAGGAGGATGGATGATGGTAGAATATCAAAGGACATCTTTTTTGGTGAATTACAGATGGGTAAGATATCTCAGGGTCGGCATCTACTACGATACAAAGATGTGTGTAAGCGGGACATGATTGATACAGGCATTGATAATGCACAGTGGGAGCAAGTCGCCGCTGAACGTGTTGCATGGAGGGCAAAGATCAGAAATGGAATAAAAACAAAGGAGAAAATTATTGCAGATAAGTCACACACTGAGCGTGTGAGACGTAAGATGGTGCATGATGGTAAAAATGACCACGTGTTCACATGCACCCACTGTGAACGAACATCTACAGCGCGAATTGGCCTTATCAGTCACATTCGCTACCGCAATAGGTAAAAGTTATTATTCCTTTTTAAAGCACAAACTATCGTCTGTCAAGACGGCAATGTGCCAATGAATGTTCTTCATAACCAGTTGCTTAAGTTCAGATGCCAGTTTATCAATGTCAGGGCACAAATCTGCCGTGTCCAAAGTCATAAGCGCAGCTAGGTTAGTGTTGGTGAGTCTGGAACGTTGCTTGTTTTTGTTTTTTATAACGGTCATTGCGGAAAATGACTGCTCGCATCTGTAAGTCGAACCAAAACGACAAATGTATCTCTGGGTGAATGAACGCAAGTGTTCAAATTGTTCGACGGGCAATAGTCGCCAGAATCAAATCATATGATCAGCTGAAGGTGAAGCAGGCAGCTCCAGAAATTTACATCTCATTGCAGAATTGAATTTCAAGTCAATTATTTCATGCTGAAGGTTTTGCTGTAATTGACAGAGCTTGGCATCAGGAAATAGGAACAGATTTATGAAGAGGGCAACATTATCGTCCTCTATTGTGAACTCTTGAAATCTCGACTGACACGAGGACTTGCGTGCCACTTTCTGACAGCTGGCGGGCCACAAGTGGCCCGCGGGCCGTGGTTTGGGAACCTCTGGTCTAGATAGAGCATTTTTATGAGTTGTACTACATCTGATAGAAAGCACATTTTCCTCATAATTTCCCAAAGTTTGTGATGTTGTGTAAAGTCAAATGCTCTTGAATAATCCACAACACATGAGAATAAGTTTACATTACATTCTTTACACTTCTCTGCTTTTAAACGTGTGATCTTTTGTTCCTCTTCCTTATTTAAATCCAGCTTGAATTACGTTAATCTCTTATTTCATTTTCTTACGAAGTCTTCCCATTTTGATTTTGAATAGAATTTTACTTGTATGACTGATCAGGGCAACATTTCTAATCTTTTTTGGTATTGGAATGACGATAATTATCTTCCAATTGTTTGGTCATATATCATATTTCCATATCTTGTACATAATGCGTGAGATATTTATTTCTGCTTTATGCTCCTATCGCGTTAATTAGTTCAGCTGGTATCTCATCACATCCAGGTGATTTACCATTCTTCGGGTTTTTTACCTCCATGCAATTTTATCAAATGAGGGTTCAGATTCTGTCTCTGCTGTCAGTTTCATGTATCTCATTCATATCCTCACTGTCATTCATATCATACATTCCACTGCAGTATTCATGCCATCGTTCTAGAATTGTTCTAGATTCTTTCAAGTTATTTCCCAACTTGTCACATATAACATTTAACTGAGGTTGAACGTGTCTTGTCGATAACTTAATTTCTTTGAACATTTCGTAATCACTTCCATTCTTATGATATTGCTCTATTCTAGTTCAGCAATCTTGTATATATTGTTTTTTGTCCTTTCTTGTGTTCTTTTTTAATTCACGTGTTAAAGATGTATACTTCAACCCGCTGTTATCGGTTTCTCCTCCTTTCTGTTTTAGATCCCTTAGATGTCTTATTAATTCTAACGTGTCTGATGTAATCCATGGCTTATGTTGCTTATTCGTGCATGGAATTATATCTTTGGCCGCTGTTATTTATGAACTTTAATTACAAGATTAAACCAGAAATTAATGACGAACAGTTTGGATTTGTGGAATGGAAAGGGCACAAACAACGTATATAGGTCGTCGTAGTCAACGCCAGCATTATCTGTGCCTTCTGTGACTTCCCGGGTAGTTTGCGTTCAGTCGCTTCTCATTGCTTTCTGAACAACCGGCACTTGTGTTATTTTATGATGGCAAGCGCTGGGTGGTCTGCATGCAGTTCGCCCGCAGCAGTGTTTCGAGCTTGGCGTCTGGAATTGCGAACTGCATCCGTTACATCGCCACAGAGTTGGCTGCAGTCCTTGACTTATCCATATTTTTCTATTCGCTCTCATGGGCGCATCCCCATCCCCCCAGCGCGGGTTCCCTCACCGGGTGCCTTAGCCAATCCCTGAGCTTCTGACTTTATTGACCTTTAGTCAGTTGACCCTGTTAACCACTTTAAATGTTTGCATATCCTTTACAGGACATTGCTGTCAACATCAGCATCTTTCAGCTGATTGTTGATTTCTTGGCAAGGTTGCGCTCAGTAGTTTACCATTGCTTTCTGAGCGGCCGCCTCAATATCCCGTAAGTTACCGACGCTGATTCGAACCACTGCTGATTCTCACCGTCGTCACGTTACTTACGAGAGTATACGAGATTACAGAGAAAAGTCGCTAACCTCTAGACCAGGAAGCCGGCTGTTAACCACTACATCCGATTTATTCCATCCACGGGTAGCCGCTCAAGCAAGGAAACAGATAAGTGAAATTAATACTTTCATGTAGTGTCTTTCGTGTATTTGTTAATCTATTTTTGTTTGTTTGTTCTGTGCTGACGAAGGCTTTTGTCGCAACGTCCATTTTGTTTCTTGTAGTCGTGCTCTGGTAAAGCTCACAATCTACTTCTCGTTTTTCGGTGATTCATTCATATATTCTCAGGACACTGTTAGAAAGAGCTATAGAGGTAAAATCAGATCTGTACTAATGATTCATGGGTTGCACAAAAGCATTTGACAATAAGAAACATGACGAAATAATAAAATTACTAACGCAACTGAATATTGACGGCACAGATCTGCGAATAATAAACAACATATATTGGTAGCAAACAGCAGCAATAAGAATCAACAACCTTGTTGGAACATTTTAGTGTATAAAGAAGGGCGTCAGACAAGGTTGTGTATTGTCTCCTGATTTGTTCTCATTGTACAGTGAATATACAATGAGATCCACAGAAAATATGTCAGGGATCCTGGTTGGTGGACATGATATAAATAACTTACGTTATGCTGATGACACCGTCTTGATAGCAACAATTCAGAATGATCTTAGTTTTAATAATAGAACGACAGAAGTCATGGTGATATCAAAGAAACTGATTGTGCCTAAATGTGTAATTAAGTGTAGAATGTTATTTTGGGACACATGCAGAAATGTAGATCTCTAGGCACATGGGTAACATCGAATGTAAGATGCATCAATGAGGTAAAGAACATAATAGGACAAGAAAAAAACTGTATTCTATCAATTGAAGACAGTTTTGTGCAATAAGTCATTGTCAGTGAAAGTTAGAAAGAAAGAGTTCCTGCATGTTACAGAGAAACAGTTTTAACATATACGCCTGCGAATCCTGGACAGTTAGTAAACAAGTGAAAACATAACCCTGGAAGCCTTAAACATGTGGTTTTATAAAATAATGCTGAAAATTACTTGGACAGCGAAAATAGCAGTCAATGCGTTTTAAGGGAATATTTTCGGAAAAAGAGATGTAGGAAGACCGCGTGTGAAATCCTTGACAGTCTTGTGGACATGGCATGGAAAGGAGTCAACACACGAATTGATTTATGAGATTGGAGATCGTAATTTGTGGAGAGGCATGATCGCCCACGCCAGCCGGCAAGGCACTGGATGATTATCGTTACTTGATATTCAGATTCGCAAACCATTTACCAGTTTCTAGGAAACAACCAGGAGTAACAGACACCAGTGAGTATACACAACATACATGACACACGACGATTGATAGCGGTAGGAAAGATTAGAAGTTGACTCTTCGATGTCTGTTGGGTGTAGTGCATGTCAGTTCTTAGCTCAACTCAACTCAACTCAACTCAACTGACAAGGAAATAAATTATGTCAAACAGAGTTTGGTGGAAGGGCAGACAGCAACGCCAACAGCACCGCCAACCGTGTTAGAGAGCTGTGAGACAACAAAGAACAACCCAACGAAGCTGTTGTATCTATGTGTGTTTCGTTGAGTCAAACTTCCTTGTTATATTTTGTCTTCCTTCGTATTTGCCATGAGGTCGGCACTAGTCATCTCTTTCCACCTTTCTAAAAATATCATTGTGGAGTTTACTGCGACGCAAGAAAATGAATACTCTTTACGTTGTGTAAACGTATTAGGTTTATTTCAGTCTTCTAGACACATTAGTTTGTTATATGTTGGGGTATCATCTTTACACTCCGGACAAGTTTATAGGTGCTCAGATTCTTCCCCAACCCCCTACACCCATCATTAGCATCAGGCGACTAATAGTATCAGGTAAATGTTGGTTGATTCTCACATTGTGCCACTCGTATCAAGTCGTGTCAATTCTAATTTCCAAATTCTCTCAATCTGGACGAAGTTCTAGATTCGTATTCTTGCTTGTTCGTTGATACAGATTTTTGTCATAATGTTCTCTTGTACTGTAACAAAGCCCAACTTAAACTAAGAACACAAATGACAAGATAAAGAAATGTGTTGTAACGAAACCCCTATGAACGAAGAAAACGTTTGACAGGTTAGAGAGCTATATTGTAACAAAGCCCATCTTAACTAAGACACTGATGTCAAATCTGAAGGTAGAAAACGAGTCGGGCCTCAGAAAGCTAGAAGATGGATTACAAGAACTGGACATGCTCACAAAGACATCGAACAAACTAACAGAAAACACACATAGGATATCAACAGACAGGTAACACTACACATTACAAAAGTCACAGCTTGATACTGCAAATAGAAAAGAAAACACCAGAATAATTCGGTAACGAAGAACTAGAGCAGCAACACATTGCTTCTATGACACGCCAATCTCCTGGGGGAAAACAGACAACTCAGATGTCTTTAAAAGACAGCAAAATCATTAGATCAGTCAACGCTGCAAAAAGTCTCAGACAAGTATATACTAGGTCATCATAAGTGACAAGGACCCTACGGTACGGGATAGCTAGTGTTAGACAGGAGACGGGTTAGTTGCAGGACAGCAGGGCAGGTAGCCAGGTGTCTTCACAAAGGTCAGGGTTATTGACATAGAGTGCGGGGAAACCTGTACTCGGGTTAGACCCGTGTCCATCGGACCACTCCAAGCGCCACGCAGCTCACGGGCTGTATGAAGCCGTGAACTGGCGGAACGTACATGTTTTCAGACAGACGGGTTTAGGACTGCGAGACGGACGGACGTAAGGCTGTGGCTGTGATTCTTGAGTGTTGTGTTCTGATAGTAGGATCGACTGTGTGACAGAGTTTGTAGAGTTAACTATGGTCGGGTTGGGAAGCGTGTATTGCGAGACAGCGTGAGCTTTGTAATATACTATGGGTGATTATAATGTTATTACGATATTTGTGTGAGTGTTGCGTGTTGCTGAAACGCAACGTGTGCGAGATTGTGCACGTAGATATAATTATTGAATAAACTGTGTTACAATTGCAACGGCTGAGAGTGCGAGTGTTATTTCTGTATGCATGCCATTGTTTCACCTCTGTCATGAAATGCGAGCCAGAGTTAGAAGTATGTAAGTTCATGACAATAAATCGATGCGTAGCATTGTTTCGTAAGCCTGTGTGGCTCAGTACATCCTGTTAAGACAACCATTTTTTTCAGGTTTTGTTTTTTTTAGGCTCTGACTGTCCAAGTCTATCCAAAAGCAGCAGATTTGTGTCTTATTCCGTCTGGTCCCTATGCCTTGACATGTCCGACATTTGAGACCCTACCACTAGCAACTAGAAACTAAAGCTGAAACAATTAAAAAGTCGAACAGGGGCCCTGGAGATATGGATATACAGAATAATATATCGTATTTACTGGGGGGGGGGGGGGGGAGAGAGAAAATCGAATACAGAGGTTTTAAAAAAAAAAACTGGCAATAAGAAGGTAGTAGATAAAAGAAATAAGAAAGAGGCATGTGAAATATTTTCGGCTGTATTAAAAGACATACTATTCTTATAGCAACCATACTAGAGGGTAAAGTTGAAGGCGAGCAAACAATAGGTAGACAACGTTATAAGTGGGAAGATAACATCAAGAGACGGACGACCAGCAATATGGCAGAATGTACAGTAAGGGCAAGAGACAGACAGTGTTGGAGATATATTGCAGCCAACTTTCATTGTGGAGACGGCACCTGATTGATTGAGTAGCAGCGCTTACTTCGGCATATCTCTAGGGTTCATTAGAGCAAGCAAGCCTCGACCACGTCTAGGCAGAAACACACCATAGAGCCCACGCAGACACAAGAATCCAGAAGCAACAGGCTCTGGTGGAATAGATAGCCAAATAAGGAGCGATCTTCCACACGTCGACACACCGATGTCTGAACCAGACCCAGACCATTCGTACCTGCTGCACGGACTACAGTTGTGAGTGCAAGCTGTTGTTGTTGTTGATGATGAACCCTCTAGTAGACTTGGATTGGTACTCTGATCTATCCGAGGGATTGGCGTTTCGACGGTCTGAGCCCTCAAGATGGCTTGTATCTGTCGAAGTGTGGCTAGTGCAGTTACTTTTCTCCCAAGTGAGGCTAATGCAGACACTTTTCTTCCATCTATCGAAGTGAGGCTAGTGCAGATACTGTTTTCTCAACAAGGCTTGCATCTATCGAAGTGAGGCTAGTGCAGATACTTTTCTCCCAAGTGAGGCTAATGCAAACACTTTTCTCCCATCTGTCGAAGTAAGGCTAGTGCAGATTACTGTTTTCTCAACAAGGCTTGCATCTATCGAAGTGAAGCTAGTGCAGATACTTTTCTCCCAAGTGAGGCTAATGCAAACACTTTTCTCCCATCTGTCGAAGTGAAGCTAGTGCAGATACTTTTCTCCCAAGTGAGGCTAATGCAAACACTTTTCTCCCATCTGTCGAAGTAAGGCTAGTGCAGATACTGTTTTCTCAACAAGGCTTGCATCTATCGAAGTGAGGCGAGTGCAGATACTGTTTTCTCAACAAGGCTTGCATCTATCGAAGTGAGGCTAGTGCAGATACTTTTCTCCCAAGTTAGGCTAATGCAAACACTTTTCTCCCATCTGTCGAAGTAAGGCTAGTGCAGATACTGTTTTCTCAACAAGGCTTGCATCTATCGAAGTGAGGCTAGTGCAGATACTTTTCTCCCAAGTGAGGCTAATGCAAACACTTTTCTCCCATCTGTCGAAGTGAAGCTAGTGCAGATACTTTTCTCCCAAGTGAGGCTAATGCAAACACTTTTCTCCCATCTGTCGAAGTGAAGCTAGTGCAGATACTTTTCTCCCAAGTTAGGCTAATGCAAACACTTTTCTCCCATCTGTCGAAGTGAGGCGAGTGCAGATACTGTTTTCTCAACAAGGCTTGCATCTGTCGAAGTGAAGCTAGTGCAGATACTTTTCACCCAAGACGGTAGCAACCGCAGGGGCTGTGTTACAGAGCGCGGCTTCCCCTCTCCAATCTCTGAAATCAGACGGATCTACAAGACCCATTCCGGAACTTCACATTTGTGGTGAGGGATACTATAATTCACCAGTTCGTGGTTCAGCTGCAGATCTGGTGACAGGAAGTTAATCAGCTGTCCAGCCATTTTGCATCTTTCCCCGCATCGGAAAATATCTCCTCTAGAAGAGTTTCCTTTCCTCTTCATTGACGGTTTTGTTTTTCTTTCTAATTTGTGTGACGTGCTCGTGGTTGCTTGGATTTAAAGGCTAAAGTGTTAAACGGGATTGGGAAGCCAACCCTAGTTGCAATCCTCCTTAGCAGACTCTTGAGACATGAATGGTGGGCTACAGAGTTACCATTCTTTGCTTCCCTGACGGACCCAAGTAATAAGTGGTGTGTGCGACACGTTGGATCTGATTCACCCCCCCCCCCCCCCCCCCCCCCCCAATTAATGCACTGAAGTTATGTGATTCTCTTATGGCGTATACGTGCTAAATCATATGCAGGTTTACCATGGAGGAGAGCGTGGTCCATTCGCCTTCCATTCAGCAGATTAGTGTCTGCCCAGAGAATGCCCAGCTCGGAGATGAAGACAGGTCTCACCCAGGGCCACCCCAACATACCAGCCGTGAGCTGGTAGCAGCAGATTAGTGTCTGCCCAGAGAATGCCCAGCTCGGAGATGAAGACAGGTTCTACACCCAGGGCCACTCCAACATCCAGCCGTGAGCTAGGTAGCAGCAGATTAGTGTCTGCCAGAGAATGCCCAGCTCGGAGATGAAGACAGGTCTCACCCAGGGCCACCCCAACATACCAGCCGTGAGCTGGTAGCAGCAGATTAGTGTCTGCCCAGAGAATGCCCAGCTCGGAGATGAAGACAGGTCTCACCCAGGGCCACCCCAACATACCAGCCGTGAGCTGGTAGCAGCAGATCCGAACTTGCTCCAAGTGTGACTGACATTGTTGAGCTGAATTCAAGAACCGATATCTCAACACTCGGGACTCGGGTGTTCGGGCCTCATCTTCAGCGGTCAGCGAAGAGTTCCAATAACAATGTTACCAGTTACGGTCTGATTATGTGTCTGTCTGGCCTTTCCTCGGAGTTCTGAGTGTAACCTTTGGTTACTCCCTGCCACTCCAATCTCTCCAGGTCGTGATGATTTATCTGCTCCTCCTCACTATACACATGACGCCAAAGGGTCCCGGCCACACCTGCCTTATCAAGCGCCAATACCCGACCCAGTGGTGCACACCCGGCCAATCTGTCTGCCTGCTTCAGTTCCCACCACACCAACATTACCTGGCAAAAAGATGTTGCCTATATTTTATCTGTTAATATAACCTGTCAAGTTTGTTTATTTCTCTGTGATAAACTTTTACTGCACTCACAGCTGCCACTGTGTTATTCCAACTGTAGGTTGACATTTTTGTAATCAAATCCGGTTGGGAAGTATAAAGATAGTTCAAGTGACACTGTTGCGACAAAGCGCAGATGGGAAATCCGTCAGAAGGAAACGGGCGTGCTTTTCCATGACCTTCTAGAACGCACCGGTACAGCAAACAACACTTCAACAGGTTGTGCAAAGTTTCAGCTTACCCATTCGGAATAGACACCAGCGGTTCCGAAAATGTTCTCTCTCGAGCAGGCCGACAAATTCGCCTGTTTTTCACCACTGGGTGGGGTATTGGTGCACCACAATTCAGACAGGGTCAAGGGAATTTGAAGTTCATGTGTATAGTGTGGAAGAATAGATACACCACCATTGCCTGGTGAGAATGGTGCTGCAGGGAGTGGCCAGAGAATCTGGCCGACACTCAATACTTCCGAGGAAAGCCAGACGGACACATAATCAGATTCCGGTTGCCACCATGAGTATTGGACTCTTCGCTAGTTGTCTAAAATGAGGACGGGGTACGTATGAGAATGTTCTGAGTGCTGTGATATCGGTGTTCAACTCAACTCCCCTATAGTTGCCATCCAAGCGTATTATCCTCACAGTTTGAGAATCGCTGATATAAGTGGTCTGCTGTTTCATACTTGGTCTCTATGAGCTAATACTGGAGGTGAAGGGTCAAGGATCATCACTTGATGCCACTTGTAAACACGACAAGAGGTAGAGTCCATGTTGGAAATATCCATCCTTGTCTACCGACATCCCGTTCCTTTCCTTTTTGTAGAAAAACAAAGGTGTCCACCTCGTTCAACCGGCTTCTTGAGCTTTGGTGATAATTGTGGCGGGTCATAGTGCGGTTTTAGTTTCTATTTACTTCTGTGTCACTACATACGGTCTACAGCAGGCCAGCAGAGTTCGGATCGGTTAGCCTTTCCCAGGAGCAGTATCAAGTGAACATTAGCAGCCTGCCGATGACACCACAGACTACCAAGTCAATCCCACCTCCACATGGTTACATACATAGACACACATAGTATTATTTGGCGCTCACAGAAGAAGAAGAAGGGAAATAGAGATTAGAAGACGCACTAGACAACATACATTTTTTAAAGCTATAATAGTTACCGACCGGGATCGAACCAGTCGCCTCCAAATGACGACGGCGCCTCGCTGCAGGAACACATGTACTTCGACGCACGACCAACTAGACACTCCACATGGAGTTTACTTCCACATAGTGTAGACCGGGAAACCATGACCGCGATTTCATGGGCCAACGGGGCTATGGGGGTCGCCAGGGGGGACGGACTCCCCTTGGGGAGACTTTTGTCCTAAACAAGCGGGCTGTTCTAGCAAGCCAGCAGATTCTCATACTGTCCTAGAAAAACAAAGATGTATAACCGGACTTCCTCAAATGGATATCGACCCTGCAATGTTAAAGGACTACGATACAGATCAGTGATTAAAAAATAGACACAATGAACATCTGCCGTTTTTATAGTAAAGAAGGAGAACTGGTACTTTTGCTTTCTTTCACCCCAAACAAACTTTGCCAGCTATATTTAGAGTCACCAGCTATATTTAGCGCCGACGGTGATCTCCTCTCCTCTGTGTTCGGGTGGAGTACGTGTCGGTGCGTTTCAATTGCCCCACACCACAGTGTTGTTTCTTTGGGCTGTGGCAACCGTTTCTGTCTCCCTTCGATCCTCATTTGCATCGGTCCTGCAATCACTTTCCTGTTAGGGTTAGGGTTAGGGGGTAGGGTTAGGATTAGGGGTAGGGTACACACACTAACCCTAACCCTAACCCTACCCCTAACCCTAACCGGAAAGTGAAAGAATAGCGCACCACCGCCGCCGCATAGAATTGCGCACCGAGCTACGGCGCAACACACGGAAACCCCCTGAATGTTCGGCGCAACACAGGGAACCCCTGGATGTGACGTCATACCCTGGGATTCCCTTTTGTTTGGGGTGAAAGAAAGCAAAAGTACCGGAGAACTGATAGAAAACAATGGAAAAGGAGGAAATTTGTCTGCTGGGACATCAGAATAAAGGTTAGATGATAATAGGAGATCCACCAGAGTTTTACGTTTCTCTACTCCGTATATCTTTACATAGCAAACACAAAGATAACGCATCTAGATAAAACTACTATGGAGAAAGAAATATATGTTAATGAGGAAAAATTTGAGGTGGTGGAACAATTTGAATATCTTGGGTCATTGATTTACCAACAACGGTGACACAATGAAAGAAATTAAACGACGACTATCAATTCGATTAATCAACGATTAAAACAACTGAAAAACAAATTATGGAGCCGGACAGACAGAATTACAAAAATTCGATTTTTAAGAGCATGCATCTTTCCCATTGCAACATACGCCTGTGAGACATGGACACTTACTATTCAACTGAACAGCCCTTGAATATAAATGTTATAGACGAGTTCTAAGAATATCTTGGGTAAAGAAAAGAACAAATGCATCCATACTTCAAGAGCTGAATGTTAAAGAAGGTTGGCTATTAAAGACGATAAAGCAAAGAAAATTGAAATATTTTGGTCACTTGAAACGTCACGAAAGATTGGAGAGAACAATAATTGAGGGGTATATGCCTGGAAAGAAAGGAAGAGGAATTCCAAAGAGAAAATGGGTGCAGGATTTGGCGGATGATCTCCAGATGGGTGTATCGGACGCGGGACATCCTGCTTATGATCGAGAGGATTTCTGGAAGGTTGTTATGGGAGCGAGGTTCTGCAAAGTACGTGCTACTGAATGAATGAACTCCGGAGTGGAACAACAATAAAGGACAAGACACGGTGTAGGAATAGAAATGAAACCACGATTAACAAGAAGAATATTATAAATAAAATACATATCAGAAAGAATCATAGCATTGAGAATAAAAGAATATACAATTACTACATATGTACAAATATACGCACCATGTAATACAAACAATAATGAGCAAGAATGCGAGGAGTTCTTCAACGACATCCATGACGTACTAAAAAACATAGAGACACAGGACATCATAGTTATGAGATACTTCAAAGGAAGACTAGAACATACAGAACGGGCATACAAACACATCTTGGAGCACTTGAAGACCAACGACAATGAAAGAAATTATAATGGAAGTAGACTGATAGAGCTATGCAGCCAACTCGACATCTATATATCAAACACATTCTATAAGCACAAAGACTAACAAATATACACCTGGTGCTATTGGAACGATCTAGATACCAAATGCCAAACTGATTTTATATTAACAATAAATAACAGAAAGAGAAATATATTAGATGCAAGGGAAATTCCCAACTAAAGTATAAACATATACCACAAAGCAGTAAGAACCAACAGAAGAGTACAGCAAAGACCAGGAAAATGCAAGTCCATGCGAGTCAGTAAGCATAAACATCCTCAAAGACGAGGCAGTGAGGAAAGATTATGAGAAATAACTAACTGAAATCTTTGTAAAGCTACCTATAGAAAGAAAAACAGTGGAAAAGGAGATGTTCAAATCAAGCATATCAAATACTGCAAGAATAACACGAGGAACCACGAAATAACGCAACACACAGTTAAAGAAAATAGCAAGTTGGTAGAATGCAGAGGTGAAGAAAGTTGTACAAGACAAAAAGGAAAAACATAAAAGGTGGATACAGAGCAAACAGGACCCAGATCACAAAGAATATAGAATAGCGACAAGATATGCGAATAGAAGAGTAAAAAGAGAAAAACAAAATGACTGGGAGGAATATGGGGAAACTCTAAATGAACACTACAAAGAGTCAACTAGAAACTTCTACTAAAAGATCAGTACAATGAAAATTAGAGGAGAACCCTTTGACCCAAATGAAATAATTTACAGCGAAAAAGAAGAATCAATAATTGAACAAAACCAGATTCTAGATGGAACAACTTCTGAACTTTCCATCAGGTGCCACCGGAATTCAGGAAACGGAACAGATGCCATAGAAGAACTAGAACCAAACATACTGAGCGAAGCTAATTTGAGAAGACGTCAGAATAACCCCATGGAATAAATCACCGGGATAAGATGAAATACCAACAGAACTAAGAGATCTAGGAATGGTGAGGATATATTGACTATTTAACCATGTTTGGGTTGAACAACAGAAACCACCTAACCGGGGATATGCTATAATTATTCCAATTTGGGAAAACAAAGGTAGTAAAAGAGACTGCACACAATACATAAGATTTTCCCTTTTGAGTCATCCTTGAAAGATATTTAGCAAAATGCTTGAGAACAGATTACGAACCCCAGCTGAACGAAACGCAACTTGGAATTAGGAAAAAACAATGGATGCACATATGCATATTTGCTCTTAGACATCTTATAGAAAAATCTATTGAATTTAATGAAAGAAACTCTACTTAGCTTTAGTCGACGAAGACAAGGCATTTGATAGAGTAGATAGAAACAAGCTGTGGGAAATCCTTAAACGACATGAATTGAGTACACATCTAACAAACTTATGTAGAAGCTTATTACAACAACAGAGAATGCATAATGAGAACAAATGGAGGACACTCAGAACCCTTCACCATAAGATCCAGAATACGACAAGGTTGCGTTCAGCCCCCCCCCCCCCCCACTCCCACCCCCTCCCTCTTGTACATCATATGTAAAGAAACCAGCAAAACAGGGACCGCAAGATCACCGCAACACGAACAGAACACAGAAGAAGAACCAACAGCAAATTACTCCATTTAAGAATTCCTGTTTGTGGACGATCAAGGACTAATAGCAAAATCAGAAGCAGAATTACAAGACTACATAAACAGTCTAAACGAAGTATGTAAGAAACATAACATGAAAATTAGCACAAGTAAAACAGAGGTAATGACCATAATCAAAGAAGAAGACCAAAAAAAAAAAAAAACCAGATGCATCTATCTAAAAGAACACCCCGTGAAACAGGTAAATAGCTTCAAGTACTTTGGAAATCAAAGATTGCTTAATGACATTCGATCATAGGAATTATTCCTTTCTTTGTCCGTTATGAGGCCAACCCGTTGTTGCTATGCCTCATTGGTTTGTCACGTGTGAAGGTTGATAAAAACTCCGAACGCTAAAAATAATTCCAACCTGTGGGTCGACAGAAGCGTAACCAATTGGGGTTCCTGTAGATCAGACAGCTTCCTGGTTGTTTGGACGGGCAGTCATAAGTGCAGATTCGCGGCAGTTGTTGGGTCTTTGTTCACTCTGGTTTATTGCAGTTATTATTTGCAATTAGAGAAGCCTTTATTGTAAGTTTTTACAAGCACTCTTATTATAATTCATTCTTTCTATTCTAACAACGCACCATGCTTGATCGGCTGTGGTTCATGTGCATCAATCAAGGTATCGTGTGAAACTATACTTCTTACGTTTGGTCAGGACATGCTAGAAAACCTGACCATGTACTGGTGTTTGGCTAGGTGTGCCTGTTTGGCCCCGGTGGAAGTAATACATTGTTTATGTTGTTGTTATCGTTGTTTCCTTCGTTGGGCAGCTTCGATGGAGTCTTCGGTGAATGAAACAGTTATTACAGACTGTGGTTTGGGGAAGATTAATGAAAGAAGGGATTTTTTTTTGTGCGCTCGCTTGTTATGAACTCAAGCGTAGTCCATACACACTACTTCTAGCAGCACTGGACTGAATGTTGCGTATGGATTAGCTTTCACTATTACCAGTGTCCTTCGCCATCAGGCGAACCCATTCTGATTTCAGAGGTACTTGTAATTGCTAATAATAATTAATAGTGAAAAAAAAAATAACAGAAATAACAGTCATCATAGTGCTTCTTGGTCTCTGTCAAACCATTCGAATTACAAATTTTGTAAGGACTAGATAACAATAGTTTTTATTTTTCAGAGCCTTATATTTTTTTAAAAAAAACACTGTAATAAAATTAATTAAATACGTAAATGCCTGTATCTCAAAAATGAGAGCTGCTGCAATGTGATATTTATGAATTTAGTAGGCCTCATTTATGCAAAATCATGTGTGAAATGTTTGGCACCCAAAACAACAAAAAACAAAACATTTGTAGGTTTGTGTAATCTATGTATGACGCTGACAGATACAGAACAATGAATGTAGGGTATTGAAGAATCGACCTTGCAGACACGTTAAACAATGTCTGTGAGACATATGAAATTATTGTGATGTCTGATTTCAACGGACGTATAGGCTCAAGAAGAACACCGTGGGATGAATGCATGGGGCGATTCAGCGACGCAGAGGCAGAATGTAATAGCAATGGTGAACACCTACTCAACATATGCTCTGAAAAAGGACTAATAATAGCAAATAGTTATTTTTCCCCCAACATGGTCGTAGCCACACTAAAATGTAGTATAAATGGAACAATATAGATTAATCTTCTCAAAGTGATTTTATTCTACTTAGGAAATCAGACAGAAGACTACTTATGGATTCAAGAGAACTCCCAAATACAGACATTGTTACTAATCATAAACCAGTCATAATAAAATATAATTCAACATACGGGAAAATAGGAAACACAAAGGTAACAACAGGTGTCATCAATATAGGAGGCTTCAGGAAAATACGGTAAGGACGAATTCAAACAAGAATTCAAAAAACTACATAAGTACATCCCTGATGATTCCTCAAGTGTAGATAAGGAATGGTCAATGTTTCAAGGCTACCATGCTCGACACACTGGAAAATAAATATGGAACCAGAATTGTTCAATGTGGATTTAGCCTCAGATTTGGGAGTCTCCGTGGCGAAGTGGTTAAGCCGTCTGCCTCGTGCTCCGAAGGTTGTGGGTTTGATTCCGGGCTACATCTTTCTGTTAACGAGTGCATTTTTCTCGGTCGTTGCCGGAGCTGTGGAGTTCGTGCTTTGTGCGATGCTTTCGGCAAGTCATCCTGCCGAAATAGACTGAGTCATACGGGATTAAACCCGGGGCAATGAAGTCGATCCTCTCGACTTTAAAGACTTTGTTAGATACAGCGATCAGATAACAGACTGCGCGATATAATAGTTTAAGGCAATCTTTGTGATAGGAAACTGGTTGCCATACTATATATGAAGAAGAAGAATATGAAGAAGAAGAATAAGAAGGAAAAGAAGACGTAGATGAAGAAAAAGAATTAAAAATGAATAATGCATACATGATTAGAAACTACATAGTGTCACATCTTGTAGGTTGCCATGTCAAGCGAGTTTTATGGACGTCGAAAAAGACGGAAAGAGAGAAGAGCTCAGACGAACGATTTCTTTAGAGATCTCACCAGATGGGAACTGGAGCACAAAGGTAATTGTTAACGTGTCTTTTCTGTTCTCTTGTTTAACGCAATGTAAACCAGACAGCTCGCTGAACCTGTGGTATTGAGTTAGACCCTCAAAAGGGCTCTTTCAATGACGTAAAAAGGACCCATGCTTCCAGATCCACTCAGCTTAAAATGGGTACCAAGACATGACTTTGGAAATAAAGGCGACCGGGTAGATTCTGACCACATCATCTAGTGAGTAAAACGTGGTCTATAAGCATGTGGGTTCAGATCCAATTTTCCCGTGCGCTTTAGGCTTGTGAAAGCGACTGTAGATGATTCATGCTCTCTCTATTTTATCTAAAATCTCTGTTCTCTCTTTGTACTCTCTCTGCTCTCTGTACTCTCTGTACTCTCTATGAACTCCATGTACTCTCTCTGTACTCTCTGTATACTCTGTACTCTCTACTCTGTGTATTCTGTCTGTACACTTTGTGTACTCTCTGTACTATCTGTGTACTCTATGTACTCTCTGCACTCTGCGAACTCACTGTACTCTCTGTGTACTCTCTTTACACTCTGTTCCTTCTGTTCTCTCTACACTCTCTATGTACTCCCTATACTCTCTCTATAATCTCTGCAATCTCTCTGTACTCTACCTTTACTTTCTATACTCTCAGTGTGCTCTCCGTACACTTTCCCTCTACACCCTATGTGCTCTCTCTGTACTATTTGTACTCTTTATATACTCTCTCTATACTCTCTTTACTCTCTCTCTATACTCTCTATACCCCCTATGTGCTCTCTCTGTAATCAGTCTGTACTCCCTATGTGCTCTCTCTGTAATCAGTCTGTACTCCTTATGTGCTCTCTCTGTACCCTCTCCGTACTCTCTATGTGCTCTCTCTGTAATCAGTCTGTACTCCGTATGTGCTCTCTCTGTAATCAGTCTGTACTCCCTATGTGTTCTCTCTGTAATCAGTCTGTACTCCCTATGTGCTCACTCTTTAATCAGTCTGTACTCCTTATGTGCTCTCTCTGTACCCTCTCCGTACTCTCTATGTGCTCTCTCTGTACTCAGTCTGTACTCTATATACTCTCTGTATTCATTCATCATGTGCGATACCGATCAGCGTTGGCGGTCATGTTCTGCCATCTCACTCGATCACCAGAGTCGTGGAACAGCTCAGTGTTCTTGTCTCGACCACACCACGTGGCCAAGCCATCCAGGTATTTACTTCTCTACTCTCCCCCTTTGTCCTCTTTCGCTCGATCGTGCCAGCTGTCACCAAGTTATCTAATTTATTCCTTCTCATACGTAACGTGACCCAAATATTTTGACTGTCTACGTCTAATTTCTCTAATCAGTTTACGATTTTCATTTGTTTCTTGTAAGCTTGGTCGTTGGATTTTTATCTGTCCACAGTGTTCTCTGCATTTTCCTCGGAAACTACATTTCTACAGCCATCAGATTTTGTTTTATTTTATTTTTGTTAAAGTCGCTTAAAAGTCGACAGGGTCGACTTCATTGCACTGGGTTTTATCCCATATGGCTCGGTCTCTTTCCGCAGCACGGAAAGTGTCGCACAAAGCACGAACTCCGTAGCTTTTAGCGACGACCCACAGGAGACTCCGAAACATTTAGCTCGTAAACCAAAGGGTGCAGCCCGGAATCGAACCCACAACCTTCGGAGCACGAGTCAAACGGCTTGATCACTTCGCCACTGGGACTCCCAATGCGGCATGGTCGATAAATGAAAACAAAGCACGCAGTTCTATGCAGCTGGTTTGGGAGGACTGATAAAACGATGGGATAAGTGCATCAATGTTGGTGGAAATTATGTTGAGAAATAAAGGGACAACATGTGTGTAAAAATAAACTGGTTTCAAGTTGTTATCATGTGTAGTTATTTTTCTACAGCCATTTGTGACTTACATATTAACTTACCCTCGTATTTCCTTCTTCCTGGTGACGACCATAACCTGTGTCTTCTTACACTTTAATTCTTATCCTAGCTGTTCACTGTGTGCAACAACCGCATCTACTAAATGTTGCAGATCCTGCTTATTGTCTGCAATCATCCGCATATCTAATGTTATTGATGTTATGTCCCCCAATGGTGATGCCTTCCATATCTTCTATATTTCTGAAAATACTTTCACCGTACAGGGAAAAACGATCTGGAGACATTACACGTCCTTGTCTTATACCTCTATTAATAGACTGATATTGGTCTACATCATTATTAATTATTATAGCAGCTTGTTTTTTCCAATATATGTTGGTTTTTTTATGAATCTAAGGTCTTTCCCATCACTTTGTAGACATGCAAGCATCTCCATCATGTTGACATGTCTTACTTTATAGAAAGCATTTGTGTAGTCAATAAAGCAAAGATATAGATCTTTATTTACTTCTATAGAACGTTCAATTACTGTTCTCAGTATATACACAGCATTTACTGTACCCTTGCCTTCTACAAACCCACATTGTTCTTATCCTATTTCAGGTTGTATTTTCTTCCTAACTCTTTGTATGATAATTCATAGCAAAATCTTCGTAATGTGGCGCATTATACTAATTACTCGATGTGTATTACATTCCAAGGCTCCTGGTTTCTTTGGGATTGCAATAAATATAGAATTCCATAATTCAGGAGGTATATCTCAAATTTTGTTTGTTGTATTAAGCAGTCTGGTGACTTGATCTCTAAGTAGCATATTCTTCTAAGGCATTGATCATTTCTGATTGTGGTGTTGAACTGGGGGGGGGGGGTCTTGTCAGTTTTCATATGGTTAAGAGCATTCTGAACTTCCATCTTCAAAATTGATGGTCCTTCATTATTATTTCGAATATCATACTGTTCCTCTCTTGTATCATTCATAAAGGTTTTGCACATAATCTGACAATACATGAAGAATATGATCTGTTTCTATTATAATTTTTCATCTTTTGTTTTTAGGCAGCCTGATGATGTACGTGATCTTCTATTAGTAAGCTCCTAAATTCTTGTGTGTATTACTTTGGTATTTTTACTGTTTTGTTGTTTTTCAATTTCTATACACTGCACTTTTTCCTCGAGCCCTGCTTCTTTTGCCTTCTTACATAATGTTCTGACTTTTCTGTGAATCTTTTCATATTTTTTTTTCAGGATTGTTTTTGTTGTGTCTTCTTGTTTCCAATAGTTGTAAAATTTCTTCAGACATCCATTTCTGTCGACCTACTTTCTTTAATTTTGAAATAGTTGTTCCAGCAGCCAAATTGATTGAATTCTTCATCATTTCAATTTGTTTTTACACATCTGAAAATAAGTGTACTCTCAGTGTATTTCTTATGTGGTCTCTCTGTAATCTCTGTGTACTCTATATACTCTCTCTGTATCGCTTTGTACTCTCTGATTCTCTCTGTACTCTCTGTACTTCCTATGTGCTTTCTATGTACTCTCTCTCTACTCTCTCTCTCTCTTCTCTCTTTTTACTCTCAGTACTCTCTGTGCCCCCAGTACTTTCTGTAGTCTCAGTACACTCTAAACTCTGTAATGGTTCTTGTTGATAGACAAGTTGCTGGCTGGCTGGTTGGCTGGCTGGTTGGTTGGTCGGTTGTTTGGTTGGTTGGTTGATTTGTTAGCTGATTTATTAGCAGACTGGCTGGTTAGTTGGTTGGTTGGTTGATTGGCTGATTGGTTGCCTGGTTGCTTGTTTGGTTGGTTGGTTGGATGGTTGTTTGGTTGGTTGATTGGTTGGTTGATTGATTGGCAGGCAGGCTGGTTGGCTGGTTGGTTGCCTGGTTGGTTGGTTGGTTTGCTGGTTGGTTGCCTGGTTGGTTGCCTGGTTGATTGATTGATTGATTGATTGATTAATTGATTGATTGATTGATTGACTATCTGGATGCCTTGTTGGTTTGTTGGCTGGTTGGTTGGTTGCTTGCTTGCTTGTTTGGTTGCTTGCTTTGTTGGCTGGCTGGCTGGCTGGCTGGCTAGTTTGTTGAATGGTTGGCTGGTTGTTCGGTTGGTTCGTTAATTGGCTGGATGGCTGGTTGTTCTGTTGGTTGGTTGATTAGCTGTTGGCTGGCTGTCATCTTCTGAAAAACTGAGTGTAACTGCGAGTCATTGACATGTAAGTGGTCTGTGTGCTGGACAGGGCTGGCATCTGTCGGAGTCAGGTCGGCGGGAGCCTGTTCTCCAGACCAAACCAGGAGGATGTGGCCGACACTCAGACCTCTGAGGGAAGGCCATGTGGACACACAATCACACTGCTACAGATACCATTAGTATTGGGCTTCTTCGCTGGCTGTTGCATATGAGAATGGAGCACACATGGCAGTGTCTCTAGTGCTGTGATATTGATTCTTAACTCAAGTCAGTTTAGCAGACGAAAGACTACATAAGATCTGTGGAAACACAATATCTAAACTGAGAAAAGGAATGACACAACATAACGCGAAATCGAAATATGCTCGTCGTTTAATTTCTTTCATTGTGTCACCGTTGTTGGTAATCGATGACCCAAGATATTCAAATTTTTCACCACCTCCAATTTTTCCTCATTAACATATATTTCCAACTCCGGAAATAAGATATGCTATGCACTACAACATCTGCTAAAATCAAATGCGCTATCTCATAACACCAAGATCGCAATATACAAAACACTGATTAGACCAGTTGTGCTGTATGGCTCTGAAACCTGGAGTACAACTAAGGAGATGAAGCCTTGTTACAAACTTTTTGAACAAAGTCTTAAGACGCATCTTTGGGCCCATTAGGGATACACAAATTGGAGAGTGGAAAAGAAGAAGCAACAAAGACATTTATGATCTGTTTAAGTCCCCGCTAATCACTGGTACCATAAAGGCTAATAGACTGCAATGACTGGGGCATATAGAAAGAATAGAAGACAATAGGGAAACAAAACTCGCTTACACTCAGGAAAGAAATGACCGTAGACCCCGAGGTAACCAAGAAGACGGTGGAGAGATAATATACATGCAGACCTACAAGCACTTGAAATCAACGACTGGCAAGAGAAGGTCCACCAGAGAGACGAATGGAGGCGGCTTGTATCTGCAGCAAAGAACCTCAATGGCTCGGAATGCTGAAGAAGAAGAAGAAGAAGAAGAACATATATTTCTTTCTCCATAGCAGGTCTATCTGTATGCATTATCTTTGTTTTTGCTATGTTAAGATATAAGTAGTGATTTTCACAATTCAATTGGGTTGAGGCTATTAGGTTTTCTATACCTTTCTGTGTTGTGGATAACAATACTGTATCATCAGCATACGGAATCTATGATATGTCATGACCACCGATATTTAGGGCATCATATAACTCCCTGTTTATATCTTCTCTTAACATTTCTCATATTTTCGGCGTACAGGTTTCCTCATTAGCATATACTTATGTATCCATCATCATCATCAAGTGCCGTGCCGGCTGGCGTAGGCGTTCATGGCTCTCCATAGATCTCGGTCTTTGGTTTTCTGGATCAACTCTGCTGCTGATATTCCTCCATGCCACCGTCTCAATCCATCCAGCATCACTTCTCATGGTCTACCGCTGCCTCTCTTCCCCTCGATCTTTCCAGTTGTTACGATGTTCTCCAATGCCTCTCTTCTCATCACATGACCGAGGAAAGCTGTTTGTCTCTGTCTTATTGTTGTGTATAATGTTCTAGTTTCGTTAGCCTGTTTCAGGCAGTCGTCGTTAGTTACTCTGGCAGTCCAAGGAATTCGCAACATTCGTCTCAGGAACCACATCTCTGTTGCTTTTAATTTCTTCTTAATTTGTTCATTTACATTCCAAGATTCACTGCCATACAGCAAAACTGGTTCTACATAGCATTTCATCATTCTCTTTCTTACATTCAGTGATAGTGACTTATTGCATAAGATACTCTTCATTTTCTGAAATGCGGCTTTTGCCTGCCCTATTCTGCTCCTAAACTCTGGTGTACATCTTCCATCTGATGTTATAAATGCCCCTAGGTATCTAAAATTATCAACTTGGTTAAGGATTTTCCCTTCTATTTCTATGTCACATTTTGGTGTCACCATTTTCTTTGATATTACCATTGTTACTGTTTTCTTGATATTCAAGGAGAGTCCTTTCCTTGCACTCTCTGTTACTACAACGTCTAATAATTGTTGTAGGTCTGTTGAATTATCCGCCATCAATACTGTGTCATCTGCATAGCATTTATTATTTATATTATAACCTCCAACTAGTATTCCTGGCATCTCTTTATCCCTCTCATTATTACTTCGCTATAAAGGGAGAAAAGATCTGGTGACAAGACACACCCTTGTCGTACTCCTAGCTTTATCTGTTCATAACTACACTCTTTATTTCCCATTTTAATTGCTGCTACTTGGTTCCAGTAAATATTCTTTATTATTCTTAAATCTTTTCCTTCAGTGTTGATATCTTCCAACATTTTAATCAGTTCAGCATGTTTTACTTTATCAAATGCCTTAGTATAATCTATGAAGCACAAATATATGTCGCTCTGTTTCTCTATTGACCTTTCTATTAGTGTCCGTAATGTATAAATTGCATTGTTTGTGCCCTTTCCTTCCACAAATCCATACTGTTCTTCACTAATTTCCATTTTTATTTTCTTTTTGGTTCTTCTCATTATGATTCTGAGTAGAAGCTTAGTGATATGGTTTATAAGGTTAATTGTACGAAAATCTTCACAATCAATTGCTCCTGGTCTTTTTGGTATAGCTATAAATACAGATTTCAGCATATCACTGGGTATTGTGATCACTTATGTATCCAGATTAGTTTTATCTGTATGCATTATCTTTGGTTTTGCTATGTTAGGATATAAGTTGTGATATTCACTATTCTTTTGAGTTGAGGTTATTAGTGTTTCTATACCATTCTATGATGTTGATAGGAATACTGTAATATCAGAATATAGAATTTCTGGTATTTCATGACAACCGATATTTAGGGCATCATATTGCTCCTTGGATATATCATCTCTGACATTTCTCATTATAATTTCGGCGTACACGTTAAACAAAAAGTGGGACAGCACACAGCCCTTGCCCGGGCCCCTTGGTTAATGTCAAACTAGTCTGATGTCTCGAGAGCTATTCTAACCGCTGCTTGTGGTGTAGATAGAGCATTTTATAATGTGTACTATATGTGATGGAAATCCAACATGATTTCCCAAGTTCCTGATGTTACACACAGTCAAATGTCTTTTGTATAATCTACAAAACATGAGAACAGGTTTACGTTAAATTCTCTAAATAAACAATCTGCGACTTAATAATACACATCGGAGTTTTCGTTTCTATTTCAGGCACAAATGATGTCATGGACATTGCGACCTCTCAAGCTTTACTGAGTCAAGGTCAGTCAGAAGTACATAGATTCATCCTTACATAGTCTGTGTTCAAATTGCCTTCCAGGTGGCTATTTAGGAGAAATTGACGTAACTACAACAAGTGCCAGGAACTGCTGGGGGAAGTAATGGACATTAACCACACGAGCCATTGGGTGTCAGTTTGTCTATAACATTTGGAGTTAGCACCATTTACCCAACTCAGTATTGATGTGATAGATATGTTTTAATGATTCTGTTTATGTGGGTGTGGTAGATATGTGTTTACGTTTTTGTTTATGTGGGTGTGGTAGATATGTGTTTATGTGTTTGTTTATGTGGGTGTGGTAGATATGTGTTAATATTTTTGTTTATGTGGGTGTGGTAGATATGTGTTAATGATTTTGTTTATGTGGGTGTGGTAGATATGTGTTAATGATTTTGTTTATGTGGGTGTGGTAATTTTTAAAATGTCTTTTATGTGGTTGTGGTAGATACTGATGTTTTTGTTTATGTGGGTATGGTAGATATTTGTTTGTCTATAAGATATAGATGCTTGCAGATCTACAATTTACTTGGAAAACCTTAGACATGAAAACAATCATATATTGGAAACGACAAGCTGCCATAAAGATTTATAAAGAAGTAGGTCAATATCAGCCTGTTAAGAAAGGTGTACGACAGGGATGTGTAATGTCTTCATATCTTGTTTCCATATACAGTGAAAATATTTTCAGAAATGTTGAAGATATGAAAGGGATCATCATCGGGGAATGTAATATCAATAGCATTAGATATGCGGATGATACATTATTGATTGCAAATAATAAGCAGGATCTGCAACATTTAGTAGATGTGGTTGTTGCACACAGTAAACAACTAGGGTTATATTTAAATTGTAAGAAGTCACAGATTATGGTCGTCACTAGGAATATGCATTTCTTTCAATGTAATATAATGATAAATGGGAATATTCTTAAACAAGTGAATTGGTGCAACTATCTCGGAACAGTCATAACATGTGATGGGTGGTGTCTTGAAGATATTAGAACAAGAATCGCCATAGCGAAGGTAGCCATTTGCAAACTGGAAAATATACTAACCAATTAAAAACAAAATGTCATTTGCAACGAGAAAAAGTGTTGAAGCGATACATAGAACCTGTACGTTTGTATGAATGTGAAGCGTGGACAATGATCAGACAGAAAACTGAAAAATATCTAATGGTTGTGGAAATGTGGTTTCTGAGGAATATGCAAAGAATACCATGGACAGACAGCAAAACCAATGACCAGGATCTGCAACATTTAGTAGATGTGGTTGTTGCACACAGTAAACAACTAGGGTTATATTTTAAATTGTAAGAAGTCACAGATTATGGTCGTCACTAGGAATATGCATTTCTTTCAATGTAATATAATGATAAATGGGAATATTCTTAAACAAGTGAATTGGTGCAACTATCTCGGAACAGTCATAACATGTGATGGGTGGTGTCTTGAAGATATTAGAACAAGAATCGCCATAGCGAAGGTAGCCATTTGCAAACTGGAAAATATACTAACCAATTAAAAACAAAATGTCATTTGCAACGAGAAAAAGTGTTGAAGCGATACATAGAACCTGTACGTTTGTATGAATGTGAAGCGTGGACAATGATCAGACAGAAAACTGAAAAATATCTAATGGTTGTGGAAATGTGGTTTCTGAGGAATATGCAAAGAATACCATGGACAGACAGCAAAACCAATGACCAGGTCCTACAAGAAACAAATGATAACCGTAAACTGATTGGAGAAATTAGACGTAGACAGTCAGCATTTTTTGTCACGGTATGAGAAGAAATAAATTGGAGAACTTGGTGACAAATGGCAAGATTGAGGAGAAGATAAGAAGAGGAAGGCAGGGAAGTAAATACCTGAAAGGCTTGGCCACGTGGCTTTGTCGAGACAAAAACACTGAGCTGATCCACGACTATGGTGATTGTGTGAGATGGAGAGGCATGACCGCCGTTGCATATCGGCATGGCACATGATGATTAAATATTTGTTTATGTGTTTGTTTAAGTAGGGTAAGTCAATGTTTTTGATGTGTATACACGTGAGCCTTGTAATGTTGTTGGTACCAATATTTAGCGGATTCACTATTCTGAACAGCATCGTGGCTTCATTCTTGCAATTATTTACAGTACTGAATGTCACTTGTGTGTTCTGTTTGTCTGTAGCATGTTGTTTCATGTGTTTTATGTGGTTGCATTTCGTTCACAGGAGCTCTAGAGTCAGAAATCACATTTAAGGGCGAAGCTGGACTCCACAAGAGCTTCTTTTGTTGCCCCAAGTTCGCGAAGCACGACAAGTTTATTCCAGCAACAGCATTTACCACGGAACATCTACCCAGTCAGTACCAGGATAGGGATGTTCACGACTGCATCAAGAGACTGATTACGTTGGGTGTCTGTATCAGGGTTAAATGTACAAGTAAGAACAGACCTGAGGGATATCCGTTCAGCAACGTGGCTGTGTCGGATTCAGACCAACACGAGAGATTGGGTAGTGGTAGTGTGTTCCTACCCAGGAAGAGAAGAAAGGGCAAGTTTTGTCCCTGCCAGTGGGGTAGAGATTCTTCTAATCCATGCAGGCGTTGGTACCACGTGTGGGTCAGTACCGCACATCATGTAGTTTATGACGATCATGAGGCTTCACAAACGCGAGTAGGCTGGCAGTTCAATGACGATGCAAGCAAAGATAGTATTACCTGGCTGCAAGGGATTCGTTTGGTGAACTCTGATGTGGAAAGCGACCGATGCATTTTAGAATGCGTCACCCATGATGTTAGGATTCGTGACTCTATCAGAAGAGCTAGATTGTTTCTCAAACAGAAAGAAAAGGAACTGAATGAAAGATATGTCCAGCGTGTCTCGGACAACAGCCAACCAGTTCTAGCGGTGAATTGTGTCGCATCCTCATGGAGGAGCTAAGCAGGTCAGTCTCGGCACTGACGTCACGAGGAGACGCATCAAGGACAACTGTCCGGGCGTTGAGTGGACAGAGTACTGGTACTGACGCTCCTACCTGCAGGGGGAAGCAGTGGAGCGCTGGTGTGGCTGCTGGGTCAGGTGCGGGTGGGTTACCGGGACAAAACAATCACCACCCACACGCACAGCGGGCAGTGCGATGAAACATTTAACAAGAGTGGGGGTGGGTTGGATTTAGTCGCACATCACACAACAGGTGATTGTCCTCCCGCAAATTCCAATGTAATCTCACCACTTCACACATCTGGAGAATGCGACACTCACAGCAAACGATCTGACATGCTCTATCTCGTTTATCTGATCATCTTTGCTGCCATTTCCAGTATTCTCATTGGCCTCTCTTTTGTGGGATGGAGAAAACTATAGTGCCCTCACTTACAAACACCGTGGATTGAGGTTGTTTCTTCACTGGTGGGATAGACATTTTTCTCAGAGCAGTAAGAATGTGGCTTGAGCCAGCCTCCTGTACATGCAAACGAAACAATATCATTATCTTGTAGCCGGTTTTGGCAAGATGCCTGTGTGTCTTGTCCTCTTTCAATACGCGTAGATTACTCATTGTAGCTTTTCAAAGAATGTCCAGCATTCTTCTATATAACTACATCTGTACAGCTTCCAGAGAATTGTTTGCTTGTTGAATAATTGTCAGGACTTCCAGCCGTATGTTAGAGCTCGTTGTATTTAACCATTTCTGTTCTAACTTTCAATGATAAGAATGTATTGCATAAGGTAATTTTCACATGATAAATTCGAATTCTACTTGTCCTATTCTGTTCTTTATCGCTGTAATGCAGCTACCATCTGATGTTATCAACGTGCTTAGATAGATTTATTTGCTCCAAAACATTATCATTTACTTTAATTATACATTTAAACATGATCTGTTTCTTTGATTTCACCTTTTCATATGCCTTCCTATTATTTAAGCTAAGATGGGGGTGGGAGGAGGGGGGGGGGGTGTCCCACTATATACAACCATTGTATGTATAATTTCCTGTACTTTACTCTGACTTTTAGCTAACAAGACAATGTCATAGGCATAACGTTAGTTATTTATATTAATAAACAATATAAAATAACACTAAGTAATGCATCTTGACATTACTCAATTACGGAAATCACAGGATGCTGCGGTGACTAACCTTCATCTGCAAACAAATATATAACCAACATTTACAACATAGAAACACGGGGAAGGCACTACAGTGATTGTACTAAAGCATAAGAAGGGGATCAGAAGAATGGAAAGATGAAAGACAAAATGAGAAAATAAAAAATGAAAGGATAAGATTCTAAGAAAGTCGGTGTTTTTATTATTATAAGACTGAGACAGTCAGAGTTTTTATGTTTATCAGACTGAGACAGTCAGTGTTTTTATGATTATCAGACCGAGGATGTCAGTGTCTTTATAATTATAAGACTGAGATACTCAGTGTTTTTATGATTATAAAACTGAGATACTCAGTGTTTTTATGATTTTAAGACTGAGACACTCAGTGTTTTTATGATTATGAGACTGGGGGTGTCAGTGTTTTCGTGGGGTAATAAAATGAGAAGAGAGTCATTGCATAACATCATAGCGACAGGAATTACCAATGGCAGAGGGTGTAGAGGCCGTGCGAAAGAAATGGTGTAGGGTGGTCTGAGACAAGGGATATAGAACTGTTCTCAAGTCTGAAATATAATACTTCTGCGCGGTCTGAGACAGTGGAATATAGGGCTGTCCTCAAGTCTGGGATAGAATGGTGTAGGGTGGTCTGAGACAGTTGGATGTAGGACTGTCCTCAAGTCTGGGATAGAATGGTGTAGGGTGGTCTGTGACGGTGGGATGTGGGACTGTCCTCAAGTCTGGGATAGAATGGTGTAGGGTGGTCTGTGACGGTGGGATGTGGGACTGTCCTCAAGTCTGGGATACGATGATACAGAGTGGTCTGAGACCGTGGGATGTAGGAGTGTCTCAAGTCTTGGATATAATGATACAGTGTCGTCTGATACCGTGGGATATAGGACTGTCCTCAAGTCTGGGATAGAATGATGCAGGGTAGTCTGAGAAGGTTGGATGCAAGACTGTCGCCAAATCTTGGATAGAATGACAGAGGGTGGTCTGAGACAAGTTATGTAGAACTGTCCCAAAGTCTGGAATATAATAATTATTCGTGGTCTGAGACAAGTTATGTAGAACTGTCCCAAAGTCTGGAATATAATAATTATTCGTGGTCTGAGACAAGTTATGTAGAACTGTCCCAAAGTCTGGAATATAATAATTATTCGTGGTCTGAGACAAGTTATGTAGAACTGTCCCAAAGTCTGGAATATAATAATTATTCGTGGTCTGAGACAAGTTATGTAGAACTGTCCCAAGTCTGGAATATAATAATTATTCGTGGTCTGAGACAAGTTATGTAGAACTGTCCCAAAGTCTGGAATATAATAATTATTCGTGGTCTGAGACAAGTTATGTAGAACTGTCCCAAAGTCTGGAATATAATAATTATTCGTGGTCTGAGACAAGTTATGTAGAACTGTCCCAAAGTCTGGAATATAATAATTATTCGTGGTCTGAGACAAGTTATGTAGAACTGTCCCAAAGTCTGGAATATAATAATTATTCGTGGTCTGAGACAAGTTATGTAGAACTGTCCCAAAGTCTGGAATATAATAATTATTCGTGGTCTGAGACAAGTTATGTAGAACTGTCCCAAAGTCTGGAATATAATAATTATTCGTGGTCTGAGACAAGTTATGTAGAACTGTCCCAAAGTCTGGAATATAATAATTATTCGTGGTCTGAGACAAGTTATGTAGAACTGTCCCAAAGTCTGGAATATAATAATTATTCGTGGTCTGAGACAAGTTATGTAGAACTGTCCCAAAGTCTGGAATATAATAATTATTCGTGGTCTGAGACAAGTTATGTAGAACTGTCCCAAAGTCTGGAATATAATAATTATTCGTGGTCTGAGACGGTGGGATGTAGGTTTGTCCTCAAGTATGGGATATAATTATACAGAGTGGTCTGGGACGGTAGGATGTAGGACTGTCCTCAAGTATGGGATATAATTATACAGAGTGGTCTGGGACGGTAGGATGTAGGACTGTCCTCATGTCTGGACAGAATGGTGTATGAGATGGTGATTTAGGTGAGATGTTGGGATTTAGGACAGTCCTCAAGTGTGAGATAAAATGATACAGGGTGGACTAAGAAGGTGGGATGTAGGACTGTCCTCAAGTCTGGGATAGAATGATACAGGGGGACTAAGACAGTGGGAAGTAGGACTGTCCTCAAGTCTGCATGACATGATGTCAAACTTTTATGCAAACTGGGTCAATCCAGACAGGTCTACGGACCTCATTGTTGAAACCTTTGAGAATAAAGTTTGCTCACGTGGTCGTTCTTTTATTTGTCGTCATTAATTTGTTCATTCGTGTGTTCGTTAGTTCATTAATAGAATTGATCTTGAATACAGAGGACCGAGATCTGAGAATAGACATGAGTGTCTATGCACACTATGACGTTTTTACAGGATTAACGAAACAAGGGACGCAACTCATCCTGGTGTGCTATCTTTTTTGTTTTTGATGAATTATCTCTGCATGATCTTTTGGTTTTTCTACCAGCAATGTGCCCAAATGGATATAGACCTGGCAATGTTAATGGACTACGACATAGGTCAGCGACTCAAAACATAGGAGCAATGAACATCTGCGGTTTTAATAATAAAGAAGAAATTATAGAAATAATGGGAGAGGGGAAAATTAGACTGATTGGAATAACGACACTAGAATGAAGGGGGAAGTGTCCAAGGAGATCCACCAAAGTTATACGTTTGTCTACTCCAGAGTGGAACAACAAGAAAGCTCAAGACACAGTGTAGGAATAGTCATTGAACCGTGGCTAGCAAGAGAAATACTAGAAATAAAATAAATATCAGAAAGAATCAACAAAGTGATAATAAAAGAACATACAATTACAACATGTGTACAAGTATACACAAATGTAACACAACCAAAAATAAGCAAGAATACGAGGAGTTCTACGAAGACATCCATGACGTGCTAAATAAAATAGAGGAGGACACCATCATAGTTATGGGAGACTTCAATGCAAGACTAGGACATAATATGGCGGGCATAGAAAAACATCGTGAAGCATTTGGAGACCAACATAATGAAAGAAATGATAACGGAAGTAGACCGATAGAGCTATGCAGCCAACACGACCTCTATATAACAAACACATTCTATAAACACAAAGACTCACAAATATACGCCTGGTATAAATGGAACGATCTAGATTCCAAAAGCCAAATCGATTTCATATTAACAAGAAATAACGGAAAAAGAAAAATATTAAATGCAAGGGCATTGCCCAACTTAAGTATAAACACAGATCACAAAGCAGTTATTGCCACAATAAGAACCAACAGAAGAAGAAAGCAAAGATCAGGAAAATACATGCCTTGCGAAACAGTACACTTTTTAAAAAAACCTCAATGACGAAGCAGTGAGGAAAAATTGTGAGAAAGAACTAACTGAAATCATTGTAAAATTACCTATAGAAAGAAAAACAGTAGATGGAGAACTGGGATATGTTCAAATCAATCATTTCCAAATACTGTAAAACTAACTTGTGGAACCACGAAAAAAAGCTCAATACACGGATAAATAACATAACAAGTTGGTAAAACACAGAGGTAAAGAAAGCTGTTAAAGACAAAAGGACAAAATATAAAACGTGGTTGAAGAGCAAACATGAACGCGATTACATAGAAAATAGAATAGCGAGAAATCATGTGAATAGAATAGTAAAGAGAGAACAACAAAATGGCTGGGAGGAATATGGAGAAACACTAAATAAAAACTACAAGGTGGCAACTAGAAACCTCTACGAAAAGATAAGTGCAATGAAAACCAGAGGAGAACCCTTTGACCCAACTGAAATTATTAACAGCGAAATATGAGAACCAATAAGTGAACAAAATCAAATCCTAATAAGATGGAAGCAATAATTCTAGCCACTTCTCAACATCCCATCAGACGTCACAGGAATTCAGGAACCTATACACGTGCCACCCAAGAACTAGAACCAGACATACTGAAAGAAGCGAATTGGAGAAGCCGTCAAAAACAAAAAAGTTTTTAAAAAACAAAGAGAAGCCGTCAGATTAGCCCCATTGATCAAATCACCGGGACAAGATAAAATACCAAATGAACTAATTAAAACAGCAAGAGAAGTAGGAACAGCATGGCTACATAGACTATTTAACCATGTTTGGGTAGAAAAACAGACAACACGAGACTAGAGAAACGCCATAATTATGCCAGCTTTGGCAAAGATAAGGCAGTAAAAGAGACTGCACACAATACAGAGGTATTTCCATTTTGATTTATACTAGGGAAATATTTTGTAAAATTATTGATAAAATATTACGAATTACTATAGAACCCAAGCTAATCGAAACACAATGATTGATTGATTGATTGATGTAGGAACCGACATCACAGCATTCGGGACATTCCCATAAGTGCTCCGTCCCCATCCTCAGCAGCCAGCGAAGAGTTCCAACACCAATAGTTCCAGTAGTAATCTGATTATATGTCCGTCTCGCCTTTTCTCTGTGCGTCGAGCGTCGGCCAGATCCCCTCGTCACACCTCGCTGTCTCATTCTTACCAGACTATGGTGATCCATTTGCTCCTCCGAGGTGTACACGTGCTCCCAAAAGGCCGCAACCACGTCTGCCTTGTTGAAACACAATTTGGATTTAGAACACACAAAGGATGCATAGATGCCATTTTCGTTCTTAGACAACTTATAGAATAATCAATTGAATGTAATGGAACACTCTACTTAGCATTTGTCGACCAAGACAATCGACGCTGGCTTATTAATAAATCACATCTAATTAATTGATCGAACTGAGCTGAGCTAATTATATCTGACAATCAATGAAGTATACGCAAATATCTGAGTGTATTTTGTCTTCTTCAGATGTCTAGGGCAGACTTTGCTAACCATGACAAACTCACATCTCACTGTCACTGAATGCTTAAGAATGTTAATGGAGCTTATATTATTTAATATTCGTCGCACATTTGTTGCATTTTTGTGCCACCGGCTTGGGGCGGATGAGCGCAACTGGGAGTGTATAAGCCTTACCCTAAAACTAAGGATTGCAACCTAACCACTAAATGTCGTGGCTGGATAAATGCCTAAACCTTGGTGGGTAACTGGCCTAGGATGGAAGCTCCGACAGATGGACAGTTGGAGCATTGCTTTTTTTTCAGATCCGGAATCTTCTGTAGTGTATCTTGTTCCAGATATATTGGTGTTACCTTTTCTCTGGAGTAAACTAGACAGGCCGAGAGAGGGATCATGCTGCATGGACAACACGTGGTCTCTAAACTCATCCCAGGCTTTGTGTTATGGAGAAGTGTAACTCCATTTTACAAACTATCGTCTGTCAAGACGGCAAGGTGCCAGTCAATTGTTGCATTTTCTCTGTTCCAATCAGTGCATCACGTGAGATCAACTGTTTGCATATCCTTTTACAGGAAATCGCTGTCAACATCAGCATCTTTCAGCTGATTGTTGATTTCTTGGCAAGATTACGTTCAGTAGTTTGCCATTGCTTTCTGAGCGGCCGGCTCACATACCCCGTAAGTTACCGACGTGATTCGAACCAGCTGCTGATTCTCACCGTCGTCACGTTACTTACGAGATTACGGAGAAAAGTCGCTAACCTCTAAGCCAGGAAGCCGGCATCAACGAGAGATCAACTACCATCGAGAGGAAGCCTAGATCAACTACCCTCCTTGTATACCAAACTACCTACGATCTGTTGTTAAATGTTTCACGTTTTGCCTGTGCTTGCCAAAGATGGCTGGGTGTGTCACACCTAGTTATGCACCTCAACTGCCTGCCTGTCCGACTCGAGTGTCTTTCATCTGCATTCTGTGAATGTTATGCTTTTCAGTCACGAGAAGGACCAGTCCTCTGAAGGACAATTTAGTAGTCAACACTACTCCACACGTCTCTCCTATATCTTAACTTGCTTTTGTGCACTTGGTATCTGCTTTCTGTTCAAAGTTGCATTGAGTTGAAGAACCGACATCACGTCACTCAGGACATTCCTATACATGCTCCGTCCTCACCTGCAACAGTCAGCGAAGAGTTCCAGTACTGATTGTACCAGTAGAAGTCTGATTATGTGTCCGTCTGAACTTTCCTCGGAGTCCTAAGTGTCGGCCAGATGTTTTGATCACTCGCTCCAGTACCATTATACCCAAGCCAAGATGATTTATCTGTTCTATACACAATTTATTAACTATTATTTTCTTGTTCTCTTTGGCGTGGAGCAGTATATTTTCCACGTGTTGTCCATTCTGGCTTGGTCTTGTTCCGCTCTGTTTCTTTCTTCCTCTTCCTCTGCTTACCTGATGTATGTTTTATTTTTATATTGCTCTTGGAGCCGTAGTTTGTTTTCTTCTATTTTCAGCAGCTGTACATGAATTCATTATTTACCTTTTTTGTGTGTTTTGAATTTTCTTCCGGGTATTTTTGGTCTCGGCTCCGAATTTAGCCATGCTTGACAAAAACAGCGCAACTTCCTGCAAGGCGACCTTCACTTCTTCCATGAACCGCTGTGCTGGGCCATTACGCAGCTGTTGACACAGTGGGTCCTTGTGAATCACATGGTTTGTGTGGGATCGCAGCTGATCCAGCTGGCCGTGCATTTGTACTTTGACGGATTTCGTTTTTCGCCTTGCGTAATGACGCTGTCTTCTGGTGTGTTTGTAAGGCAGGTTCAACTTGTTGCTATCGTCTTTGCTGGCTTGCTGTCTTGAAGACAGGAGTGCCCGTCGCATACAGCTCCATATTTGCTGAGGTACTTGTATCTTCTTTCGGGTTGGGGTTCCTGTGTCAGTTTTGGGGTGCGGGAACTGTTCCCCGAGAAGTAACTAAAAATGACCACTTAGCTGTTGCAGTTTGTGCAGAACTCTTGGGATAAATTGGTCCGACTCGTGCTGCGTCCTGTCTCATTTTACGGTGGGTGGCAAAGGATCAATATACAGAGTATGTTGGTTTTGCTATTTTTTTTCTCTCAGCTCCTATAATTTTAGGGTTGTTGATTTATGTTTGTAGCAGTTCCCTTATCTCTTCCTTGGGCAGGTGAATCTTTACGTTCTTCATCACCCATTTACTTCCAGTTTAAAGGAGGATTAGAGGCGAGAGAGTCGACTTCATTGCACCGATTCTTATGTCAAATACCTTGGTACCTTTCTCCAGACCGGCCTGCGGTTCATTCTGGACACCGGTCACCTGGACTTCAATGTTGACCCCTCGACCTTGACTTGGGGACGTCACATACAAGTACCTCAGAATAAGGGGTGGATTCGCCTGATTGCGAGGGACACTGGTAATAGGGTAAGCTATCCTCCACGCGCCAGTTTCTCTGGCCTAGGGGTTAACGTCTTTCTCCGTAATCCCGTATATCCATGCGAGGAACCTAAACCGCGCGAGAATCGTCGCGTTGGTAACTTAGGGGTATGTGAGCCGGTCGCTCAGAAATCAATGGCAAACTACTGAGCGTAATCTTGCCAAGAAATCAACAATCAACTGAAAGATGCTGATGTTTACAGCGATGTCCTGTAAAGGATATGCAACCTCCACGCAAAATCAATCCAGTGCACACACTAATATTAGCGACTGATAGTAGTAATAACACGTGTGTGGACGTCGCTCGAATTCAAATCGAGCGAACATAAATTAGAGGATGCAAATATGACAATCAATTTTTATTTTCGTGACTGTGGAAAAGGCTCAGAATACCAGTCAACATGACAGCAGACGAACGGGGTAAACATGATCTTTTCTTGGAAAACCCACAGGCAAATTGATTTGAGGGAAAACCACAGTATAAATATAGAAATGAAGCAAACGTATTAATAATGAAGCACAGACAAAGTAAGTTTATCAATAACAGTTACTGCACACGGCCGGCACTCCGCGCAGGGCGGGGGTGGGGAGGGGGGGGGGGGTAATTATGAAAAGGGCGTTGTCCTTGGCGGTGGTTGGTAAACATCCTAACCGCTGCCGTGAAGTCACGTGATGCACATCTGTGTGGCCGGAAATAGCGTGCTGCAGGAACACACAATACAGTAAGGACAGAAAGGTTTCGGGCAGTTTTTGAGACCTAATAGAAGTAGGACGGGTTGGCATGGTTTGAAAAATGGGGGGTTTAAAACTGAACGTAAACTTGCCAAGAAATCTAAAGCAGCCAAAACATAAAATGCTGCGGCTGGCTGCGACGTCCTGTAACGGATATGCAGCTAACGTTTTAAAGCCTAAAGGATCTATTTCATTCCACCGGGTTTGATCCCATATGACTCGGTCTTTTACCGCTGGGCGGACTGCCGAAAGCGTCGAACAGAGCACGAACTCCGTAGCTCCAGCGAGGATCCGAAGGAGTATCCGAGAAAATTGCATTCGTTAACCGAACGAGGTAGCTCGGAATCGAACCCACAACCTTCAGAGTGAGAAGCAGGCGGCGTGACCACTTCGCGTTAGGGTAAGACTTATACACTCCCAGTTGCGCTCCCCCGCCCGAAGCCGGTGGCACACAAATGCAACAATTGTGCAACGAATATGAAATAATATAAGCACCATTAACTTTCTTAAGCATTCAGTGACAGTGAGATGTGAGTTTGTCATGGTTAGAAAAGTCTGCCCCAGACATCAGGAGAAGACAAAATACACTCAGATATTTGCGAATGCTTCATTGATTGTCAGACAGAATTGACCCAGCTCAGATCGATCAATTAATAAGATGTGATTGAGTAATAAGCCGGCCTCTGTGGCGAAGGAGCAGGGCACCTGTTTCACAATCCCACACAGAATCAGCTGTTGGCGATTGATTGATTGATTGATTGATTTAGGAAACGACATCACAGCATTCGGGGCATTCCCATAAGCGCTCCGCCCCCATCCCCAGCAGCCAGCGAAGAGTTCCAACACCAATAGCACCAGTAGCAATCTGATTATATGTCCATCTCACCTTTCCTCTGAGCGTCGATCGTCGGCCAGATCCCCTCGTCACCCCTCACTGTCGCATTCTTGCCAGACCATGGTGATCCATTTGCTTCTCCGAGATGTACACGTGCTCCCACAAGGCCGCAACCACGTCTGCCCTGTCATGCATCAATACTCCACCAAGTTTTGCCGAGCCAGCCAATCTGTCCGCCTGTTCATTCCCCAGCACACCAGCATGCCCCGGAGAAATGATCCAGGCGATGCTTGCCACCCGTGACCCCCGAAGCGAAGCAAGCCATTCTGCGCGAAGCCTGCCTGTCCTCACCCTCTTCAGCATGCTTTCTGGGTCAGTTACAATCACGATGTTTGTATGTATGTGTTCTCCATCCAGTGGAAAGCTGCACTGACCGCCTCCGCCTCCATTCTTAATCTAGATGTTGTGGTATCATACGCCAGGCTCTCCTGCACCAAACGTTGACCATTAGCTTTTGCTTTAGCTGTTGGCTATGTGTAAGCAGGTCGCCTTGCGTTGATAGTTAATAATGGTTTGAGGGTCGGTCGTCTAGAAGACAATAGCAAACTGCTGAACGTAAAATCAGCTATAAGATCACAAACAAACAATGCTGGTGTTGATTGACATGTCCTGTAAAGGACATTCATCTAACTGTGGAATAAATCTTAGCTTCATTTGTTTTTCAAAATTGTTCTACATACATAGTGTAGTGAGACTTTACAAACACACTGTACAAAGATAGCAGACGCGGATGAGTATCGTCCCTTTGTTTGCTTATCATTTATAATCATCATCGCCATTCATGTCTCTCCACAGATCTCGGTCCTCGATAATCTAGATCAATTCTATTAATGAACTAACGAACAAACGAACGAACAAATTAACGAACGCCGAATAAAAGAACGATCACTTGAGCAAACTTTATTATCAAAGATTTAAACAATGGGCCCGTAGACTTCTCTGGATTGTGGCAGTTTGCATTAAAGTTTGACATCATGGCATGGGGAAATATCAATACCAGATCTTTCGTACATACTTTCATCCAATCAATTCTTCTTCTTCTTCTACTTCTTCTTCTTCGTCTTCTTCTTCTTCTTCTTCTTCTTCTTCTTCTTCTTCTTCTTCTTCTTCTTCTTCTTCTGCTTCTGCTTCTGCTTCTTCTTCTTCTTCTTCTTCTTCTTCTTCTTCTTCTTCTTCTTCTTCTTCTTCTTCTTCTTCTTCTTCTTCTTCTTCTTCTTCTTCTTCTTCTGCTGCTGCTGCTGCTGCTGCTGCTGCGGCTCCCCTTTACCTTCCACTAGTGTATGAGTCCTCAACCAAACCATGTCATGATGTCCTATCTTTTGCTATGTCCTGCAGTTGCCTCTCTGTCCTCCCAAGATTATTCATCCCTGTCGATAATTCTCATCTTCTTGTGTTGCAAGTTTCCCGCTCGTTTGGGTATTAAGTAAAGCTTATTAAGATGCAGAAAAAAAACACGCACAAAATATATGCATTATAAAACAAAACATGCCCAAAGCGTGCAAAACTCGCTGCTATATGACAAATCAATACTACTGATTATTTTACAACAGTAGGACACGAGAAGGTGAAAGAAGAAGAACCAGTTTTATATCTATGCAGTAACTGGTTTTATTTCATTGTAACACTGTTATTGGTGATTTATGTCAGTTCTTAGTCAGATATGACTGATCTACCATATGACAGTAGACGGTACTACCTGCTTCTATTAGCGCCGAATGTTCGGCGGCGCTTACCAAACCCGACACCCCACATTGTGCCAACGGCTTCTGGCGGAAGAGCGCAATTGGGAGGCTACAAACCTTACCCTGGTGCGAGGAAATGCAACCTAAAGACTAAATGTCATGGCAGGGCTGACCAGGCCTAAGCCTTGGTTGGTAAGTGGTCTAGGATCGAAGCTCCGACAGGCGTACAGATAGAGCATTGCTTTGCTGATCCGGCAGCTTCTGCAGCTTGTTTTGTTCCAGACGTATGGTGTTACCTTTCCTCTGAAGTACACTAGACAGGCCGAGAGAGGGATAATACTGCATGGGCAACACATGGTCTCTAAATTTAGCCCAGGCTTTGTGTTATGGGGAGGTATAACTCCATTTTACAAACTATCATCTGTTAAGACGGCAAGGTGCCAGTCAGTCAGTCAGTCAGTCAGTCAGTCATTATTTTAGTAATTGCAATGAAGCTAAGCCAGTTCCGTTGTGTATGAGTTATGGACGCAGTTCGTGATCCCGCCTCCCCGCGTTCGAAACACAGCTGTGCGCGATTTGGCAGCAGACTGCGTTGCGTTCGTTTTAGCGACATGGTATGGATACCGGTCTTTTAGAAAGCAATGGCAAACTACTGAACGTAAACTTGCCAAGAGATCAAAACAGCAAATATGCTGGTTTGACTGCAACGTCCTGTAAATGACATGTAACTACTTTTTTTAATGAAGCTAAACAATACATATCGCACTACAAGATACAGAAATGATTACTACACCAGGGTAATCTCAGCAGGTATGCAGTCTTTAGCTCTGTGTGTGTGAGCGGTAGTGTACTCGCTGGAAGGTCACTCAGATAATGGTCTGAGCGCTGTCGAATGAGGCTTCGGCGCCTAAGCTCTCTCGTTCGCTACGTGAGTGAAAGACTTGCCAGCTATTCCTTCATGCACCCAGACCTACTAAATATGAAGATGTTAGAGTACTGTAGAATCGGTGTAGTGAACGTGTTTCATAATTCCACGACAGGGAGATTCAAGTGTTTGGTATCAGATGACGGCGATTTGGATGGACACCACTTTGCGTTGGTTTCGATGGTATGAGGCGTCGGTCGTTCAGAAAGCAATGACAAGCTACTCAACATAAAATCCGTCTACTAAATTACAATCAGCCCCAAAAAGTGATGGTGTTGATTGCGACGTCCTGCAAAAAATTAAAAATTATTTCACATACCTACAACAGGTTTGTGCTGGGGGACTGTTTCGTTTTGTCTCTTATCCTGTATAAAAATAAACGGTCAAATTCTCTAAGAATACAAGTGTCTAATCCTGGCCCTACCATAACAAACTGAAGCAGGTGTGGCACGCAAAGGTAGGAAGACAATGAACATACATTACACTATGTCCCTCAATATGTGAAATATTATAATCTAACAACATAATACATTAAGCTGTGATCTTCATTATGCCAATTATTATCAAGAAGAAAAACAAGAATACATAGTGCTGTCCTTCAACATGTGAAATATTATGAAGAGCAAGAATGCATTGCGTTGTGTCATTCAACTACCATTTACTGTCATTTACTGCCAATATAGTACCTTGCGGTGTATGGCAGAGGGGTCTTTGAGCCTGAGGAATCAAGGCCGTCTGACCAGTGCAGTCGCCGCAAATTGTGCAGGTTAGAGTTTTCTTTATGCCCCCGACAGAAAAATAAAACTCCACGCCTAACCGAGGACTCGAACCCGGGTCTACGGAAGGAGAATCCGGCGTTCTAGCCACTCGGCCAGCCGCTCCTCTCACTCAGCATGTGAAATAGTATGAAGAACAAGAATAGAATGCGATGTGTCAATCAACATGTGAAATATTATCAAGAACAAGAATACATTGCGCGATATCTTTCAACATGTGAAATATTATCAAGAACAACAATACATTGTGCGGTATCTTTCAACATGTGAAATATTATCAAGAACAAGAATACATTGCGCGGTATCTTTCAACATGTGAAATATTATCAAGAACAAGAATACATTGCGCGGTATCTTTCAACATGTGAAATATTATCAAGAACAACAATACATTGCGCGGTATCTTTCAACATGTGAAATATTATCAAGAACAACAATACATTGCGCGGTATCTTTCAACATGTGAAATATTATCAAGAACAACAATACATTGCGCGGTATCTTTCAACATGTGAAATATTATCAAGAACAACAATACATTGCGCTGTATCATTCAGCATGAGAATTATTATGAAGAAAAATGAATGCATTACATCAGATCCTACAACATGTGAACTATCTGGGGAAACATAACATGAGGGTTACATCATTTCTCACAATATGTGAAATAGCGTGAGGAACATCATATGTATTGCCTTGTGTCATGGCAACTGTGGTAAGCGCTGTCCTAACCGACAGGGCGATTGTCTTGTGTCCTGACAGCTGTGGTAGGCACCTGCCTGCCGACACGGTGGTTATATGATCGCATCCCTCTCCAGACGATCATTTCCATCGACGTGGACTCCCGGGTGGATTCAGCCTGACATGGGCACTATAAAATGTCTTGGGAAATAATGGAGACGTGCGGGACATGGAATGCATCACCCACCGAGTACCCAGCAGTCTTTATAAATACTGGACTAGCACCATATACCCAATACGATTTAAGGCTTTACATTTACTTTACGTTGTCCTCCCACAACAAATGTGATATATAGAACGACGTTTTTTTTCGCATGTCCTTTTACAAGACGTCGCTGTCAACACCATCATTTTACCGCTGTTGTTGATCTCTTGGCAAGATTACGCTCAGTAGTTTGCCATTGCTTTCTGAGCGGCCGGCTCACTTATCCCTAAGTCACCAACGCGGCGAGAACCGCTACCATTTCTCACGCGCTGCTTTACTCTACGTGGATAAACGGTATTACGGAGAAAGTCGTTTAACCACTAGGCCAGGGAGAGCGGCATAGAAGGACATAACATGGGTTATAATGTGCCCCACAACAAATGTAATATAGAGAAGGACATACAATGGGTTATATTGTGTCCCACATCATTTGACATATGCTAACAAACACACCTTTCATCTCATCTCATCTCACCTTGTTCCTCTTGTACCTTGCGGTGTCGAGGTGAAGCATAAACAGAGGGAGAGTGCCCGTGTATGGGCTTCATATATCTAGATTCCCATGGACTCTGTTAAGACCTCTGTCCATCGTTTACATGGTCGGTCTCTTCTTCTGGTCCCATTTGGTCTGTTCATCAATACTTGTTGTGGTATATTGTCAGTTGGTAGACCATTTAACTTGCTGTTTTGTTTCGGCCATATAACTAGACTACCAAATATTTATCATAGAATATCTAGTCAGTATTACAGTGTGGATGAGAAAAACGGGGAACAAAGAAAACGATTAGGAACAAACTACAAACATGCATTCACTGGGGCCTGTACATAATAGGTCTAACATAGTCTGGAAGAACCAGCAGTATGGAGCTCAAGGAGACAACTACATTTAACTTCTATTTTGAGATCATCAGACAGCTTGAAAAGATGGACTGAAATCATCAGGTAGCATGAATATATGGACTGAAATCATCAGATAGCTTTAAAATATGGATTAAAATCATCAGACAGCTTTAAAAGATGGACTCAAATCATCAGATAGCTTGAAAAGATGGACTGAATCATCAGGTAGCTTGAAAAGATTGACTGAAATCATCAGATAGCTTGAAAAGATGGACGGAAATCAACACATTGCATGAAAATATGGACTGAAATTATCAGACGGCTTGAAATGTTGGATTGAAATGATCAGATAGCTTGAAAAGATGGATTGAAATCATCAGATAGTGTGAAAAGATGGATTGAAATCATCAGATAACGTGAAAAACATGGATTGAAATCATCAGATAACGTGAAAAGATTGATTGAAATCATCAGATAGCTTAAAGAAATGTACTGAAACCATCAGATAGCTTGACACGATGGATTGAAATCATCAGATAGCGTGAAAAGATGGACTAAAATCATCAGGTAGCTTGAAAAGATGGACTGAGATTATCAGATAGCTTGAACAGATGGATTGAAATCATCACATTGCATGAAAATATGGACTGAAATTATGAGACAGCTTGAAAAGTTGGACTGAAATGATCAGATAGCTTGAAAGTTGGACTGAAATCATCAGGTAGCTTGAAAAGATGGATTGAAATCGTCAGATAGCTTGAAAAGATGGACTGAAATCATTAGATAGCTTGAGAATATGGATTTAAATCATCGGATAGCTTGAAAAGATCGATTGAAATCATCAGATAGCGTGTAAAGATGGACTAAAATCATCAGATAGCTTGAAAATATTGACTGAAATTATCAGATAGCTTGAAAAGATGGACGGAAATCAACACATTGCATGAAAATATGGACTGAAATTATCAGACAGCTTGAAATGTTGGATTGAAATGATTAGATAGCTTGAAAAGATGGATTGAAATCATCAGATAGCGTGAAAAGATGGATTGAAATCATCAGATAACGTGAAAAACATGGATTGAAATCATCAGATAACGTGAAAAGATGGACTGAAATCATCACATTGCTTGAAAATATGGACTGAAATTATCAGATAGCTTGAAACGATGGATCGAAATCATCAGATTGCGTGAAAAGATGGACTAAAATCATCAGGCTGCTTGAAAAGATGAACTGAGATTATCAGATAGCTTGAACAGATGGATTGAAATCATCACATTGCATGAAAATGTGGACTGAAATTATCAGACAGCTTGAAAAGTTGGACTGAAATCATTAGATAACTTGAAAAGATGGATTTAAATCATCAGATAGCTTAAAGAGATGGACTGAAATCGCCAGATAGCTTGAACAATTGGATTGAAATCATTAGACAGCGTGAAACTATGGATTGAAATCATCAGACAGCTTGAAAAGATGGACTGAAATCATCAGATAGTTTGAAAAGATTGACTGAAATCATCAGATAGCTTGAAAATATGGACTGAAATCATCACATTGTTTGAAAATATGGACTGAAATTATCAGACAGCTTTAAAAGATGGACTCAAATCATCAGATAGCTTGAAATGATAGACTGAATCATCAGGTAGCTTGAAAATATGGACTAAGATCATCAAATAGCTTGAAAAGATGGACTTAAATCATCAGATAGCTTGAAATGATGGACTGAAATCATCAGATAGCTTGAACTAAATCATCAGATCTTTTCAAGCTGTCTGACTATTTTAGTCCATATTTTCAAGCTGTCTGATGATTTCAGTTTATCTTTTCATGCTGTCTGATGATTTCAGTTTATCTTTTCATGCTGTCTGATAATTTCAGTCCATCTTTTCAAGCTATCTGATGACTTCAGTCCATCTTTTCAAGATAGATGGGCTAAAATCATCATACATCATGAAAAGATAAACTGAAATCATCAGACGTCTTGAAAAGATGGACTGAAATCAAGATGCTGGACATAATGCCAGAATGGCATGGAGACAATACTGGAAGTCCGCTCCAGCCCATCTAATCTCACGTAATCTGACGTTACATTTGAACAACAGACGCCCCTCACTTATTTGTTGTTTTTTTTTACCACAAAAGTATAATGGGGTAATTGTTAATTTCATATGGTATTAGCAAATGTCATGGATTATTTCTTAATGTCATGTGGTATTTCTTAATATCATGGGGTATTTGTTAATGTCGTATGGTATTTCAAAGAAATCTCCAGAAATCCTGAGGATAATATTTTGTTTACCACAAAAGTGTAATGAGGTAATTGTTAATGTCATATGGTATTAGCAAATGTCATGGATTATTTCTTAATGTCATGTGGTATTTCTTAATATCATGGGGTATTTGTTAATGTCGTGTGGTATTTCAAATAAATCTCCAGAAATCCTGAGGATAAGAACTGAACAGATAACACAACTATGAGCTCTATAAAGAAAATATTCCAGTGATCGCGGTTTGCGGTTATAATATAAATATCATTTAAGAATATCACAGCCTGGGGTTCTAATAGAAGTAGCATTTTTGTTTTCATTTTATTTATATCTTTCCTTTCTTCTCGTCCCGTTCTTATGCCTTTAATGTAATCACCGTGGTGTCTTCCCCATGTTTATATGCTGTGTGTTTGTATTATGTACTTTTTTCCTGATGAAGGCTAGTCGCCGCAACGTCCTGAGTTTTATCTAATTGTGTTCTACAAAGCTGCATTACTTTGCGTTATGTTATATTGTTGATTAAAATAAGTAACTCAAGATATGCCTATGACACCGTTGTGATAGCAGCAAGTCGGAAGAAAGTACAGGAAATTATACATACAATTATTGTAGATAGTGGGGAAAAAAAAATCCTTAGCTCAAATAATAGGAAGACAGAAGTACAGGTGAAATCAAAGAAACCTAAAAGTACAATTAAAGTAAATGATGTTGTTTTGGGACAAATGCATAATTTCAAATGCTAGTATTTCTAAACACACGGATAACACCAGATGAAGATGCATTACCGAGAAAAATAACAGAAATAGGACAAGCAGAAACCACATTTTGTAATATGAAAAACATCTTAAGCAATACATTCTTGTCATTGGAGGCGAGATAAGAAATTCGTGCAAGTTACATAGAACCCGCTCTAACATACATACAACTGGGAGCCCTGATACATACACCTGGGAGCCTTGATACATACACCTGGGAGCCCTGATACATACACCTGGGAGCCCTGATACATACACCTGGGAGCCCTGATACATACACCTGGGAGCCCTGATACATACACCTGGGAGCCCTGATACATACACCTGGGAGCCCTGATACATACACCTGGGAGCCCTGATACATACACCTGGGAGCCCTGATACATACACCTGGGAGCCCTAATACATACACCTGGGAGCCCTGATACATACACCTGGGAGCCCTGATACATACACCTGGGAGCCCTGATACATACACCTGGGAGCCCTGATACATACACCTGGGAGCCCTGATACATACACCTGGGAGCCCTGATACATACACCTGGGAGCCCAAATGCATACACCTGGGAGCCCTAATACATACACCTGGGAGCCCTGATACATACACCTGGGAGTCCTAGACAATGAGTCAACCTAGAAGCTGTAGAGATGTAGTTTTATAGAAGAATGCTAGAATTTCTGTGAACAGGCACAATGAGTAATCTACACGTTTTGAAAGAGGATAAGACACACAGACGTCTTACCAAAAACCGGCTACAAGATGACGATATTGTTTCGTTAGCTGGAAGCTGGCTCAAACCACATTCTTACTGATCAGAGAAAAAGTATATTCCACCAGTGAGGGAATGATCTCAATCCACAGAGTTTGTAAGGGAAGGCACTATTGCCTGCTCCACCCCACAAAAGAGAGGCCGATAAGAATACTGGAAATGGCAGCACAGATGATCAGAGAAACGAGATAGAGCATGTCAGATCGTTTGCTGTGAGTGTCGCATTCTCGAGATGTGTGAAGTGATGGGGTTACGCCGGAATTTTCGGAAGGACAATCGCCTGTTGTGTGACGTGCGACCAAAATCTAACCCACCCCCACTCATATTAAATGTTTCATCACAATTCCCCCAGTGCGTGTGAACGGTGATTGATTTATCCCGGATGCCTAGCCGCATCTGACCCAGCAGCCACACCAGCGCTCCACTGCTTCCCCCACATGTAACAGCGTCGTACCAGTACATTGTCCACTCAACGCCCGGACAATTGTCCTTGATACGTCTCCTCACAACCTCAGTGCCCAGACTGACCTGCTTAGCGCGCCCATGAGGATGCGACACAATTACCGCTAGAAGTGGTTGGCCGTTGTCCGAGACACGATGGGCATATCTTTTATTCAGCTTTTTCTCATTCTGTCTGAGAAACAACATAGATTTTCTGATGGAATCACGAATCCCAACATCATGGGTGACGCATTCTAAAATGCATCGGTCATTTTCCACATCATAGTTCACCAAACGAATCCCTTGCAGCCACGTAATACTATCCCTACAAGCATCGTCATTGAACTGCCAGCCAACTAGCGTCTGCGATGCCTCCAGATCATCATGGACTACATGATGTGCGGTACTGACCAAAACGTAGTACCAGCGTCTGCATGGGTTAGGAGAACATCTACACTCAGTGCACGGACAGAACTTGCCCTTTCTTCTCTTCCTGGGTAGGTATGCACTACCACTACCGAATCTCTCGTGATAGTTTTCATACGAAACAGACTCTTTGCTGAACGGAGATTCCCGAGTTATGATCTTATTTGTGCGTGTAACCCAGATGCAGACACACAGCGTTATCATTTCCTTGACGCAGTCGTGGAGAGCCTTATCCTGGAACTGTTTGGGCAGATGTCCCTTGGTGAATGCTAGTGCTGAAATACGCTGGCCGTGCTTCGCGAACTTGGGACAATTATTGAATTTGCTATTTAGTCCATCTTGGCCTTCAAATGTTGTTTCTGATTCTGGGGTTCCTGTGAACGAAACCCAAGCACGCAAAAGACATTAAACAACATGCTACAAACAAATAGAATAAACAAGTGGCATTCAATAGGGTAAATAATTACAAGAATAGAGTCATGATGATGTTCAGAAAAGTAAATCCACTAAATATTTACACCAATAACATAAAAAGGCCCACTTACATACATATCAACAACACTGACTTGGCCTACTTAAACAAAGACATCAATAACTTCAAACAATCATACTTGAACAAACACATAAACAAATATCTACCTCAGCCATATAAACAAACACAAAACACATTTGAATAACGAAGACACAAAAAATAGATTCCGCGATTTATTGCCTGGAATATGTGGCTGCATCTGGTCAGGCACATGCTGCAGACATCACACAACATACACTCACGCACCACATCAACCGTGTGTTAGGTATATGGTGCTAGATCCAAATGTTATAGACCGACTGTCACTCAATGTCTCGTGTGGTCAATGTCATATACTCCTCCTAGAAGTTCCATGTACTTGTTTTAGGCTGGGTAGTTATTTTCTTGAATCCCCGCCACGAAGGCAATTCTATTTAACACGATCATTAGGACGGCAGGCCAGTGTGCGACTGCCACAGATGACAGTCAGACAGCCTAAGATACACACCCAAGTGTAGAAGAGGAAAACTATGTAAATATTAATCAATGTAATTCAATTGAGCCGGTCTCCCTGGCCTAGGTTTTACGTCTTTCTCCATAATCCCGTATACTCTCGTGAGTAACGTGACGTTCGCGAGAATCGGTAGCGGTTCTCCCCGCGTCGGTAACTTACGGGGTATGTGAGTCGGTCGCTCAGAAAGCAATGGCAAACTACTGAGCGTAATCTTGCCAAGAAATCAACATACAGCTGAAAGATGCTGATGTTGACAGCGATGACCTGTAAAGGATATGCGAACAACCAAACAAAACATTAAACTGACCTTGACTCAGTAAAGCCTGCTGGGTCGCATTGTCCATGACACCGTGTGTGCCTGAAATAGAAACGGACAACTCCGACGTGTATTACGACTATTAAATAAGTCGCAGATTGTTTATTTAACGTCATAGATATTACATGGGTTTGCTAGGAAAACATGATGTACAAAGTAGTTATGCAGCATATTTCGTTTTCGCATAATGTTGAGTCATTCGGTAATTTTCTGTTAATTCACCTGAAACAAAAAATCATCCGTTACAGGATCTCATTTGCATCGGTCCAGCAATCACTCCCGGTTAATTGTTCAGTGGACAGCTGGACCGATCGATGGATGTTTTGTTAGTTGTTGGGCCCATAGGGTCCTCAAAGTCTTCGGAGTACTCCGACGACAGTGTGGGCCCTACGGACCCAAACATCTGACGACAGTGAGGGTCCTACGGGCCCGAAACGAATGAAACATCCATCGATTGGTCCAGCCGTCCACCGAACACTTAACCGGAAGTGATTGCTGGACAGATGCAAATGAGGCTCTGTAAGAGATGCTTTTTTGTTTAGAGTAAGAAAATTACCCATTCCTCTTCTCAATTGAGGTATTGTGTTTCCACAAATCTTATTTAGTCTTCCGTCTGCGAAAATGAGTTGAGTCAAGAACCGATATCACAGCACTAGAGACACTGTCATGCGTGCTCCGTTCTCACACCACACCTACTGTGTTTTGTTGTTTGTCCATCAAGAATGATGATGACCATTCATTTCATCCAGTGGGGTTGAAAGTATGAGTTCTAAGATGGCTGATAAGGACTATTTTTTCTCGAAATGTTCTTTGACAATGTGGACAAATAATGCTTGACGTTCCAGGCGGAGGATCTACTGCAGTGGTTTTTCTGTTCAGTCTTTTCTTCACAGCTCTTGCAATCCTGGTTGTTTCACAAGTGACTGCACCCTTATGTAATGATGTACGCCACGAATTACGGTCTTTAGCAGCAGTCTCCCAGGTGTCAGGGTGAATTCCAAAAGCTTTCAGTGAGACTTTCAGAGTGTCGTTAAAGCGTTTCCTCTAGCCGCATTGGGAGCTTTTACAACAACGCAGCTCGCCGTGAAAAATTTGTTTAGGGAGCCTGTAATTTGGCATACGAGTTAAGTGACCAGCCCAGCGAATCTGATTTTTCATTAGTAGAGTGTGGATACTGGGCATGGATGCTCTTTCTAGAACTTCAGTGTCTGGGATCTTGTCTTGCCATTTAATCTTCAATAGCTTGCTAAGGCAGACTGTGTAGAAGTGGTTTAATTTCCTAGCATGTCGCTGATAAATAGTCCATGTTTCACAAGCATATAGCAGTGTGGATATTATAACTGCTTTGTAGACTTTCAGCTTTGTTTGCAAGCTTATTCCATTTCTGTCCCATACATTCTTGTACAAGCTATTAGTGTTGGAACTCTTCGCTGGCTGCTGAGGATGGGGACAGGGCGCTTATGGGAATGCCCCGAATGCTGTGATGTCGGTTCCTAAATCAATCAAGCAATCAATCATCATTCTTGTACATTCTGCCAAAGGCCGCCATCGCCTTTGAGATTCTTGCATTCACTTCGTCATCAATTGTGGCAACTTGTAACACAGTGCTGCCAAGATAGGTGAATTTGTCCACAACACTTAGTCTATGATCATTCGCTTTGATATTCGGCACAGTGTGATTATTCCCTGAAGCTGGCTGGTACATAACTACAATCTTCTCCAAGTTTACGTTGAGCCCAAAGTTGGCACAGACATGTGAGAAAGCTGAAACATTGTGTTGCATGTCTGCCTCTCAGTTGGCATATAGAGCGCAATCATCAGCAAACAGCAGTTCTCTGACGGTGTCGCTGTTAGTTCTGATTTTGGCTTTCAGCTTTCTGACACTGAACAACTTTCCATCCACGCGGTAGTTGAAGTCTATTCCAATGTCATTGTTTTAGAAGGCATTCGTCAGCATAGCTGAAAACATGAGGCTGAACAGTGCTGGTGCCAGGACACATCCTAGCTTGACTCCATTGGTGACAGGGAAGGGCTAAGACAGTTCACTATTTTCCTGTACTCTTGACTGCATACCATCGTTAAATAGCCGCACTATTTGGACAGACATTTGTGGACAGCCATATTTCGCCATAATCTTCCACAGTCCTTCTCTGCTGACTGTACCAAAAGCCCTGGTAAGGTTATTGAAAGTGGAGAACATTTCAGAGTTCTGTTCTTGACATTTCTCTTGCAGCTGCCTTGCAGCAAAAAATCATGTCAACAGTTCCTCGTTCTTTTCTGAAGCCACAATAACTTTCAGGAAGAAGACCTTAATCGAGATGGGCCGTGAGGCGATTGAGAAGAATTCTGGCAAGTATCTTCCCTGCGATTGAGAGCAAGGAGATGCCTAGGTGGTTGTCACAGGATTGGCGATTTCCTTTACATTTGTAAAGGTGGACTATTGACGCGTCCTTGAAATCTTGTGGCATGGTCTCGTTCACCCATATATTTGTAAAGACTTGATGAAGCTGCTCTGTTAGGACCGGCCCATCTGCGTTGTATATCTCTGCTGGAATGGAGTCAGGATCAGGCGCATTTCTACTGGAAAGTTACTGGATGGCTTTGTGTAGTTCCACTATGGTTGGCAGGTTATTAAGTGTATCATTAGTGGGAACTTGAAGAAGGCAGTTGATGGTTTCATCATCGAAGAAAGAAGTTGCATTTAAGATGTTGCTGAAATTATCTGCCCATCGTTGAATGATTTCTTTCTTATCCGTGACCAATGTTCCCCAATCTGCACTGAAGTGGGGAACTGTGTCTGGTGATGGAGGACCGCAGACCGCTTTCGGTGAGTCGTAGAAGTTTTTCATATCATGTCTGTCAGCAAAGCCTTAAATTTCATCGGCTTTGTTGCTCAGCCAGGAGTCCCGCATTTGCCGAAGTTTCTGCTGCACTACTCTCCGAACGTTATTGAAGGCATTTATTTTTATGTTGACTTCGGGTCATTCAAATGTGCCTTGAGGAGAAGATGTTTCTCGGCCAGCAATTGGTTGATGTCTTCAAAATTTTCATCAAAGCAGTCTTTATGCTTTCGGGGGGAGGGGGAGGGGGGGGGGGCTGGACCGAGGATTTCCATAACTGTGTTGTAAATGTGGTGTGAGCCCTTTAGGGCTCTCCACTCTGCTTCCGCATCCTGTTTAGCTGCAGCATTTGGCTTGAGGCGGTCTTCCAGCATGTTTTCAAACGACAGCCGCATTTTTTGTTTGTTGTTGTAGCTGTTTATGAGGGTAACATTTATTTTTTTTTTTTTTTTTTTTTGCATTTTTACCCTTTGAGGACGCCGTGGTGGTTTGATGAGTATGTTTATTTTCGAGATAATGAGACGATGGTCTGTCCAACATTCGGCACCAGACATGGATTTTGTTACCCGAACGTCTTATCTGTCACGCTTCCTGACGATGACATAGTCAATGAGGTGCCAGTGTTTCGAGCGAGGGTGCATCCATGATGTTATATTTTTCGTGGGAAGTCGGAACATTGTGTTGGTGATCAGGTCTGAAGGAGGAGGAGCCCATTGCTGTTACAATTTCCGACTCCGTACTTTCCAATGGTGCCACTCTAAGAGGCGGTGTCTTGCCTACTCTGGCATTGAAGTCCCCAAGGAGTATAAGTTTGTCTCCTTTAAGAACAGATGTTAACACGTTGTGCAGGTCTTCATAGAACTTGTTTTTGACGTCATCTTCATTTGTCGGTTGTGCGTAGACACTTACGATGGTTACATGCTTCTTTCCTTTCAGCAGGGGTAACTTAATAGTCATAAGCCTGTCATTTATAGCCTTTTTAAATTCAGCTAGTTTGCCAACCAGAGCTGACTTAATGGCAAATCCCACTCCGGATTGGCGTCTTTCCTCGCTTTTCCTCCCACTCCAGAAACATGTGTAGCAGGCACTTACTTCACAGATTTGGCCTTCTTCTGCAAGTCGTGTCTCGCTCAAGGCTGCAATGTCGAAGTTGTACCTTTCGCCCAATCAGTCTTGTTCGTCTCTCGGGGCCCGACTCGCAATCTCTATCAAGTAGGTGCGTACATTCCAAGTTCCAATTGTCAAGGAAATATGGTTATCTATTGTAGTTTTACCTGTTTTGACTTTGTTTGTATGTAAACCGTATAGGGAACCCACCAACCGCAGCTAGCTGGTTAGATAATAATGGAGCAGACAATGTTTAGGGCACCTTTTCTAGCCCCTTGCTCATTCTTCGGGGGTGAGCAGTGCTTTCCTATAAGGGCTGCTCAGTCACTTAGGGGGCTGCCGAATCCCACTGCTGCTCCGGTCAGTAGAAGACGACCGTATGGCCTGAGCCGCCTGTGTGGAGGTCTGTGACTACAACTGCCAGCGTACCCACACCTGCCGCTTCACCGCTCGCCCATCGCCACAGGGTTTGAAGGTGATATGTGGAAGTTGGATGAAGTATGACTTGCGCGATGAATTGGATTAAAGTGCCATGACCAAGGTTAGGTGATGGGTCATTAGGTACAGACAGCCTACAGCTTTATGCAACCCTGCGTGAAGATGAGAAGATTAAAAATCATGCCTCGCATGAAAATATCGAGGCAGGTTAGGGAACAGGAGAAAACGTCTCCTACAGGCAGTTAGTTTGGGCTTAGCCACAGTCGAGTTGAGACATGGTTGTTGGCTCCGCAGCACGGCCACAAAATGCGACGCTACATCTGTGGTTAGATTATGTAGTATTATTGTGACGTTATTGTAGACTCTGGGAATTGTACGTGTAAATAATAGTATGTGTTGTTAACAACCTAGAGTCAAAAAGGAACATGTAAATTCAAACTGTGTTCTGTTGGTTGATTGCGTTTCGTTGAGTTGGCTTAAAGAAGCAGTTGTTGTTAATTCTGCAGTATCAGCGCTCATAGAATATTATTTATCATGATTTTCACATGTAAAATATTAAAACTTTGGGAGTTGGGTGTGGATTTGCAAGTGGGTGGGTGTGCGTGTGTGGGTAGATATGCATGTGTTGATGGGTGTGAGCGTGTGGGTGAGTGTGTTTCTGGGTGGACATGGGTGGTTGTGGGATTGAGAGTGTAAGTGTGTTTGTGGGCGTGGGTGAGGAGGTAGGTGAGTGGGTGGGTGTTGGTAAGTGTGTGTGTGTGTGTGTGCGTGCGTGCGTGCGTGTGTGTGTGTGTGTGTGTGTGAGACTGCGAAAAGAACGAACGAACGAACGAAAATCTTTATTTTCAAAGGGTTAAGAATTTGGCACGCAGGCCCGACTGACATTCTGCCCTTCTTCTCTATTTCCTCTCATACATTCTTTCATTCAACATCTCTTATGAAGCAATTCTTTGACAACAAAAGAACAATAAGCATTAAAACACATGAAAAATAATCAATAATACATGACTCGTTGAGGCAATGTTTAACAAGGGCATCATCAAAAGAGAGTTGAACGAGTATGTCTGTATGTGTGTGATGTTGATCCGTCGACTAAACTAAACTAACTAAACTAAACTTCTCGTCCTTGACTTGGGGACGTAAATTACAAGTACCTCTGAAGTCGGAGTGGGTTCGCGTGACGACGAGGGACACTGGTAAAAGAGAAGGCTAATCCACACGCAAAATCAGTCCAGTGCTACTAGAGGTAGTGTGAATGGACTACGCCTGAGTTCAAAGAAAGCGAGCGCAAAACAATAATACCTTCATTCATTAACCATCCCCAAATCACAGTCTCTAATAACTGTTTCAATCACTGAAGGTTCGACCAGCTGCAAGCAGCGATAACGATAATAATAATATCGCAAATGGTATTAATTCCACCGGAGCCAAACAGGCACACCTAGTAAACCACCAAAACATTGTCAGGTTTTCTAGCATGCCCTGACCAAACGTAAGAAGCATAATTTCACACAAAACATTGCTTTGTACACATGAACTATCATTATCGTTATGTGCCGTGCTGATAAGCGTGGGCAGTCATGTTTCGGCATCTCACTCGATCACCAGAGTCGTGATCAACTCAGCGTTCTTGTCTCGACTATGCCACGTGGTCATGCCATCCAGGTATATTATTTCTCTGTCTTCCCTTTGTTCTCTTCCCCTCGATCTTGCCAGTTGTCACCAAGTTCTGCAATTTATTTCTTCTTGTAACGTGACCAAACAATTCTGACTGTCTACGTCTAATTTCTCTAAACAGTTTATGATCTTCATTTATTTTTTGTAGGACTTGGTCATTGGCTTTTGTGACTGTCCATGGTATTCTTTGCACTTTCCTCAGAAAACACCATTTCCACAGCCATTATATGTTTTTCAGCCTGTTTGCTTATTGTCCACGATTCACATCCGTATAAACGTTCAGGTTCTTTGTAGCTCTCCCCTAATTTTGAGCTACAGCCTACCATGCGTGACGTTGCGATATTCTGGTGTGATACTTTGGTTGCATCTAGCTTGGTCTGGTGGTTACACACCCACCTCACAAGCCAGTGATCTGGGTTTGATCCCGGGTCCAGTCAAGGATATGCACTACTGACGAGCTCAAACGAGAGCGAAACCCGATTCTAGTGCTTCCAGGTTTGTACCGGAATAAGATCAACGTTGCCAGTAGTGGGTTGTGCTCAATATTTAAATTTCAAATCCCGGGAAAAAAATCAAGATAAATCAATTATAGAATTAAATAATTCAGGTGGTATATTTCCAGTATCATATATTGCTTTCAGCAAATGTTCATTTGGTTAAGAGTATTCTAAACTTCCATCTTTAAAACTGATGGTTTTTGATTAGGCCTATCATTCCGAATATTATACTGTTCTTGTCTGGTAACATCATAAATGTCTTTCACATAATCTGACCATGCATGTAAAACCTGATCTTTTTCTATTATGATTTTTGCCATCTTGGTTGATGTGTGTGTGTGTGTGTGTGTGTGTGTGTGTGTGTGTGTGTGTGTGTGTGTGTGTGTGTGTATGTGTGTATTCTTTTGTTTGTGATGTCATTTATTCTTTTGTTCATTATTTGGTATTGCGGGTGTTGTGATGGTTTTCGATTTCCCTGAAATTTTCCTCAAGCCATGCTTCTTTTGCCTCTTTGCATAGTTACCTAAGTTTCACGTGAATCATAGTCGATCAATAATGGCGCGTTGTTAGACATAGAAAGAATGAATAACAATAAGTCCTTATAAACACTTACAATAAAGTCTCCCCTAATTGCAGATAATAAAGTGCATTAAACCAGAGTGAACACAGACACAGCAGCAGCGAGTATCCACATCCTGACTGATTTGAAAATGCACACATACTTCTGCCTATGAAATATACAGGCTCGAATTATTTTTAGCGTTCGGGTTTTTCGTCAAACATTACCAATACACGACTCACAACAACGGGCTTACCCCATCACGTTCCAAATAAAGAAATTAGTTGCATTGATTGAATGGCATTAAGCAGTGTACACCTGGAGCTCGCTTGAAAAAAAAAAACAAATAGTGGAGGTTTGACGTCGAATATGTCAGCCTTCAAATGGCTTGGACTCTTCTAACAACACACGTTACAGACAGAATGATGGCATGTAAATAAATAAGGATAAATTATCTTCAAAATAAAGATATATAACAGAACGATGTTATATAGGTATATAAGGATAACATATATTATATTTAATGATAGATAACAAAATGATGTTATGTATGTAGATAAGGATCAAGTATCGGCTATATAAAGATAATAGAAGGATGGCATGTAGGTAGATAAGAATGAATTATCTCCTATAAAGGAATGATAATAGTATGACGGCAAGCATGTAGATAAGGATAAATAATCGGCTATATAATTATAGGGTCGGACTCCCTGGCGAAGTAGTTAAGGCTGTTGATCGTAATCCCGTATACCCACGTACGAAACACAGCTGCGCGAGATTTGGTAGCAGTTTGCGCCGCGCTGGTTACTTACGGAGGTATGTGAGCCGGTCGTTCGAAAGCATTGGCAAATTACTGAACGTAAAACTTACCAAGACATCAACAGCAGCTGAAAAATGTTGGTTTTGACTGAAATGTCCTGTAAAAGGATAAGCGAAAAAATATAATGATAACGGCCTGATGGAATGAAGGTAGACAAGGTAACACATCGGTCATATAAAGATAACAGAATGATGGCGTGTATGTCATCATCATCATCAAGTGCCATGCCGGCTGGCGTAGGCGTTTATGTCTCTCCACACATCTCGGTCTTTGGGGTTCTGGATCAACTCTGTTGCTGATATTCCCCCTTGCCGTCGTCTAAATCCATTCAGCATCATTTCTCTTGGTCGGCCTCTGCCTCTTTTCCCCTCGATCTTTCCAGCGTGTATGCAGATAAAGATAAACTATCGGTTATATAAAGATAAATAACAGAATGATGACATGTAGACAGCGACACGGAAGAAAACAGAAACTGAGACCGCGCTATAACTACCACAATTACAACCAAGGCTGTAGAATCTGGTTGAACGAGGTGGAAGCTTATGTTTGTTTGTTTGTTTTCTACAAAACTGATCGAAACAGAATGTACGTAGACAAGGAAGGATATTTGGTTTCATGGTGTTATTCTCTAACATTGACTCTACCGCTTGCTGTGTTTACAAGTGACATCAGTGCTTATCCTTGACCTCTCACCTCCAGCATTAGCACATGCAATAGCAAACGATAATATATCAGTGATTCTCAAACTGCGAGGAAATCACGTTAGGTTGACAGCTATGGGGAGTTGAGATGAAAACCGATATCACAGCACTCGGAACATACCCATATGTACTCCGTCCTCATTTTCGACAATTAGCGAAGAGTCCCAATGTTCATAGTAGCAACTACAATCTGATTGTGTGTCCGTCTGGCTTTCCTCGGAGTACTGAGTGTCGGCCAGATTGTCTGGTCACTCCCTGCAGCACCATTCTCTCCAGGCAATGATGGCGTATTTGTTCTTCCACACTAGACACACATGCTCTCAAATGGCCCTGACCCTGTCTGACTTGTCATGCCCCAATACCCCACCCAGTGGTGCAGAACCAGCCAATGTCTCGACCTCCTCGTTTCCCAACACACCAACGAGCCCTGCGGCTCTTTAAACCTCCCAACCGAATTTGATTACAAAGATGTCAACCTACAATCGGAATAAAACAATGGCAGCTGTGGGTGTGGTGACATGGGTGTATCACAAAAACATACACAAACTTGGCATACTTCAATTTAAAAATTACATATCTCCCTGGCTGAGGGGATAGCAGCTTTTTCCGTAACCCCGAATACTCTCGTGGTTGACGTGAGTGCACGAGAATTGTAAGCAGTTCGAGTCGCGCAAGTGACTTACGAGAGTATGGAGCCGGTCGCACAGAAAGTCGTGGCGTGCTGATGAGCGTAATCTAGCCTAGGAATCAACATACAGCTGAAAGATGCTGATGTTGACCGCAATATCCTGAAACAGGATGGAAACGCGGAAACAAAAATATTGAGAAGGTATGTTAGAACTTTTCCAATATAGGAAATATTGGTATTGTGTGAACTGAGCAGGCAGACAGATTGGTTGGGTCTGCCTCGCTGGGTGGGGTATTGGTGCGTGATAAAGCACGTGTGGTCAGGGTCCTTTGCTATCGTGTGTATAGTGAGGAGGAGCAGATAAATCATCACGACCTGGAGGGAATGGAGTAGCAGGGAGTAACCAGAGAATCTGGCCGACACTCAGGACTCCGAGGAACGTCCAGACTGACATATAATCAGTATGCAACTTGTAACATTAGTATTGGGACTCTTCGCCCTATGTTGAAGATGTGACAGGTGCACCCGAGCCCCGAGTGTTGGGATGTCTTTTCTTGAATTCAGCTCAACCAGTGTCAGTGGACAACTGGGATTAGAATTAAATTATAAAAAGACACAGATTATGGTCGTCACTAGGAAGAACGAAATACCACAATGTAATATACAAGTAAATGGGAATATTCTTCAACAAGTGAATCGGTACAATTATCTCGGAACAGTCATAACATCTGATGGGAGATGCCTTGAAGAGATTAGAACAAGAATCGCCATGGCGAAAGTAGCCTTTAGCACGATGAAAAACATACTGACCAATAAAAAGAAGTCAATTAAAACGAGAAAAAGAAAATCCTAACCTGCACAGTTCGCGGTGACTGCACTAGCCAGGCGGCCTTAATTCCTCAGGCTCAAAGACCCCTCTGCCATACACAGCAAGGTACTTTATTGGCAGTAACTGACAGTTTTTGACAGATAGAACCTGTTCTTTTGTATGGATGTGAAACTTGGACAATGTGCAGTCAAACTGAAAAACATCTGATGGCTGTAGAAATGTGGGTTCTGAGGAAAATGCAAAGAATACCATGGACAGGCAGAAAACCTAATGACCAAGTACTACTAGGAGACAAATGAAAATCGTAAATTGATTAGAGAAATTAGACGTAGACAGTCAAAATTTGTTGGACATGTGATGAGAAGAAATGGATTGGAGAACTTAGTGACAACTGGCAAGATCGAAGGGAACAGACCAAGGGGAAGACAGAGAGGAACATACCTGGATGGCTTGGCCACATGGCATTGTCGAGACAGGAACACTGAGCTGATCCACGGCTCTGGTAATCGAGTGAAATGGCGAGTCATGACCGCCCACGCTTTCCGGCATGGCACATGATTGATTGAATGTCAGTCACACTTCGAGTAAGTTCAGATCTGCTACCATCAGCTCACGGCTGGTGTGTTGAGGTGGGACCTGGGTGAAACCTGTCTTCATATCCTGAGCTGGCCATTATCTGGGCAGACACTAATCTGCTGAATGGAAATAGATGGACCTAGCTTCCCTCCATGGTGAAACCTGTATATGATTTAGACTGTATTCGCCATAAGAGAATTACATCACTTCAATACTATGATGGGGGAAACCAGAGCCAATGACTTGCACACACCACTTATTACTCGGGCCCTTGAGGAAACCCAAGAATGGTAACTCTATAGCCCACCATGCATGTCTCAAAAGGCTGCCACGGAGAGTTGCGTCTAGGGCTGGCTTCCCCGTCCCGTTGAACACTTTTGCCGCAAAATCCAACCAATCACCAGCATGCCACACACACACACACACACACACACACACACACACACACACACACACACACACACACACACACACACACACACACACACACACACCCACATACACGCACTCAAAAAGAAGGAAAACCCAAACCGTCAATCAAGAGGAAAAGAAACTGTTATAGAAGAGATATTATCCGATGAGGGAAAAGCCGCACACAGTCTGGGCAGCTGATTAACTTTCTATGACATAGAAATATCTCCAGCTGAACCACCAACTAGTGAATCCTAGTATCCCTCTCTGTAAACGCTAAGTTCCGGGATTAACGGTATTGTTCTGGCAGTAGCCAGCTGATTTCTGAGATTGGAGAGGGGAGGCCGCGCTCTGTAAGACAATCCCTCCGTTTGGTAATGTCTTGGGAAGTACTGCACTAGTCCCACTTTGATAGATGGGAGAAAAGTATCTGCACTAGTCCCACTTTGATAGATGGGAGAAAAGTATCTGCACTAGCCCCACTTTGATAGATGGGAGAAGAGTATCTGCACTAGCCCCACTTTGATAGATGGGAGAAGAGTATCTGCACCAGCCTCACTTTGATAGATGGGAGAAGAGTATCTGCACCAGCCTCACTTTGATAGATGTCCGTCTCGCCTTTCCTCTGAGCGTCGATTGTCGGCCAGAATCCCTCGTCACCCCTCGCTGCCTCATTCTTGCCATACCATGTTGATCCATTTGCTCCTCCGAGGTGTACACGTGCTCCCAAAAGGCCGCAACCACGTCTACCTTGTCATGCATCAATACTCCACCAAGTTTTGCAGAGCCAGCCAATCTGTCCTCCTGTTCATTCCCCAGCACACCAGCATGCCGCGGAGAAAAGACCCGTGACTTCCGAAGCGAAGCAAGCCACTCTGAACGAAGCCTGCCTGTCCTCACCCTACTCAGCATGCTTTCTGAGTCAGTTACTATCACAATGTGTGTGTGTGTGTGTCGTATTTTCCATCCAACGGAAAGCTGCGCTGACCGCCTCCCCTCCATTCTTAAGCTAGATGTTGTGGTATCATATGCCAGGCTCTCCTGCACCAAACGTCGACCACTAGCTTTTGCTAAGAACACCCAGGCACTTCTCCTGCCTCTCAACACCGAACTATCTGTGTATATAATCACATCACCCGGGCGAGCATTATCCTGAATTAGTTGCTGGATGTCCACTTCCGTGGCCTCTGCTGGCCACTCCCTGCACTCCCGGCTCAATGTGATTATAACTCTGCACAAGTCAGACTGCTCCGTTGGCACTCTGACCCACTTGTCATAGTCCGACACGGGACAGCGATGCAGGGACATCGTTACGACCGCCAGGCGACTTAGCTCCCAGTAAGGGATGCAACCACTTCGTTGCGCCGCCAGGCGAATGAGTTACCGGCCTGCGAGATCGCTGGCTGACCAGCGGTCAGGCCGCCAACGCAAGACGCACGCCTGCCACGTGACGCCACGTCAGGCAGGAGGCAAGTTGCAAACCAGGTCCAGACAGCTCTGGGGACACGGTACAGGACGGACGTGTGATTGAGAGAAAGGCGTTGTATGGTTTCTGTATTGAAAGGCGAGTGTCTGGACATCTTGCGAGTCAGACTTGTGAACTGTATTGTGGATGTAAGTTGTAAAGTATCCATTATATATATTTGTGATCATCGTTCTGTATTTGATACGTTAATAAATCCATCGAACGATGTGTCGTTGAGTCTTACGTTAAATCACGTTGTAGTTGTATTGTCTCACACTTGTTAGGAAAGCGAGCCAAGTTTAAGACCCTGACATGTGTGAACGTGGAGGGCTCGTCCAGCTTTAATTTAGTTATATTTGAACGTGAATAGCTGTGTAAAACATTTGTGATTTGTGAAACTTGTCACCGTTTTGACCTTGTCGACATTGTGATCTTGTCGCCATTTTGACCTTGTCGCCATCTTGTAAACTTGATGTCTATGTCCTTACTGATTGTCATCTTGATGTAAGTGATGTGTCATCAATGTTGTAGAGTGTTAAGATACTTGTAGATTGTCTTTGTGCATTGAGTTTGTGGAACGCAAAAAGTGTTTGGAAAGAAAGTACGTGTATTGTAAAAAAAAACTGTTGACGGACAAACTTATGACATACAATTACACTCAACGCCATACAAACCTAATCAACACTTAGTGACAAGCAGGCACACACCAACAAATAGACGCTAATTTATCTTCTTCCAAAATAAAAGCAGGTTTTTCCGTACCATCCGAAACCTTGCCGTAGAGGTCATTTGTAGTCCGAAGTAGCTACCCTACAGTGCCTAGCCCGATTTTCAACCGTTCTTCACCGCATCCAGGGCACTTAAGTATACTTTTTTCTTTTCGTATACTTTAAAAATGCATTTTTAGGCACATATCGTCCATATAAACAGATTGTAACTTGTTGATTACTAACCACTTATAACATATTGTGTGTGGCTGGTATTTCATTGACATTTTTCCATCATGTCTTCATTATTTGATTTCATTGATATGGGCATAAAGTTACAGTTACATGGTGATGAATTAACACAGTGGAGTGAGCAAAAATATGCTGAATACCTACTAGTACAGGAAAAAGCGGCTGAGCGTGAAGAAAGAGCAGCTGAAAGAGCATTAAAACAGGCAGAGGCAGAAACAGCTTTAAAACATGCAGAAGCTGAAAGAGCTGCCAAGCAAGTAGAGGCAGACACAGCCTTAAAGCAAGCTGAGATAGATAGTGCACTAAAAAAAGCCGAGATCGAAAAAGAGACAGAATTAAAGAAGGCAGAAATAGCAGCTCAGAGTAAAAGAGAAGAACTGGAGTTACAGTTAAAGATGAAACAACTTGACACTGAGACTGCGATTAACAAAGAGTATAAGAAATCTGAGAGACTGGAGAAAGAAAACCAGTATAAGAAATATCAAGGTATTGTACGTAATTATACCTCGGGTGACTGCATCGCAGCCTTTACCCAGAATTTTGAAACTTTAATGGAACATTATCAAGTTCCACTGTCTGAATGGAATATTGTGTACATGAGGAGTTTGTCAGGGGAACCTCTTAAAGTTATTGAAACCATCCCCAAAGACCTCAGAAAAGATTACCATTATCTGAAATCTAAGATTATGGCACATTTTATGTTAGATGAGGCAGGTTACAGAGAACAGTTCAGTAAATTGAGCCCAAAACCGACTCAAACGTTCTCTGACTACCTCTGCTTAGTCCGAGATATTTTCACCAAATGGCCATCAGCAGCCACAATTGAAAAAAGTTATCAGAGATTGGAAGATCTAATCATTAGAGACAAAATTGTGTCATCTATTCCTTCAGCCTTTGCTAAATTTTTGTTAGAGAATGAATGTTCTAGTGTGGATGAAATTGAAAGACGAGGTTCGGCTTACTACACAGCCAACAAAGATTGCTTTGCTACTGAAGATACTAACATTAACTTTGTAGCAGCGGCTAATTATGACAAACAACCCTACAGTAGGCAGAAATTTCGTAAGCCTACCTCTATGAAGGTTTATCAGTGCGGGTATTGTAATAATTCTCATCATCAGAATGAGATGTGTGATAAAAACCCTCGCTACAAGACTTACTTACAACACAGGGTAAATCAACGAAATCATGAGCGTGAAATTTTCAAAGGGTTGACGAAATGTTTTCTCTGTAAGGCGTTCGGACACCATCGGAGGGATTGTGAGGGCAGGCAGATGACAAAAAAAGCAGGTGCCGCCTTGGATGACAATTCCACGTCTGAAGAAGAAGAGCCAGAGAAACATCCTGTGAACTCAGCACAGGCTTTTGACATATACAGCGCAAACAAATGCTCTGTTTGTAATACTTTCTATGAAGATGGTATTTTAAAATGCGGTCATACCATCCCTATTGCCAATGAAGAAGCTAATTCGGTAATAGGTTCAAAGGGCAGAATAAACATCCATCACGGATATGTAAATGGAAAGATGCTACAGTCCTTCGTGACACAGGAAGTACAATCATTGGCCTGAAAAGAACGTTCATATTGCCTACAGATTACACAGGCAGGCACGTAACATGTAGAACATTCTCAGGCAATATTGAGAGATACCCATTAGCATGGGCATATATTGATACACCTTTCCTCACTGGGAAAGTAAAGTGCGCTGCACTAACCAGTCCAGTTTGTGATATAATTATTGGTAATTTACCTGAGGTAAATGATAAACCTCATGACATAACATCTTCATGTAATGATGATACCATAACATCACCATCAAATGTCATCATTGAAAGTATCACACCACCTATTGATTTTAATGTAGCTAATGTAGCACTAAGTTCTCATGACATCATTGAAACTATTGTTCCATCATCATCATCTGATATCATTGAGTGTGTGAACGCAGTAACAAGAGCTACTGCTAGAGTGCAAGATGAAGTAAATCAAACTGAGGCGATACAATTGCTCAGCCCAGTTTCACTACCTACTAACACCATGAAGGAAGCATTTGTAACAGCCCAAAAAGCTGATCCTTCATTGTCAAAATACTTTGACCTGATCGGCCGAAAGCCAAAAGTAACCAAGAATGCAAAATGGCATTTTGCTTTGAAAAATGACATACTCACCAGGTATTACACCAGAGGTGACGAATACCACAGAGCAAACTGTTTTGCCAACTAGTTATCGCAAGCAAGCCTTACATCTTGCACACGATATACCTCTTGCAGGACATATGGCATACGTTAAGACCAGATCAAGGTTATTGACACAATTTCACTGGCCTAAAATTTTGCAATGACATTCAAAGAATATTGCAGAAGTTGTGACACCTGCCAGAAACTGGTTAAAAAAGGTAAACACCCACAGGCAAAGTTACAAGTTACCGACTTAGCCAGTCGACCTTTTGAAAAGCTATCGGTTGACATAGTGGGCCCTCTCAGTCATACAACAACTAGAGGGAATAAAATTTATTCTAACGGTCATTGATCAATGTAGTCGCTGGCCAGAAGCTATTCCGTTAAAGAACATAACTGCCAATGAAATAATGGAAGTGTTCTTCCATATTTTTTCTAGGATAGGCTTTCCAGATACTATCCAATCTGATAGGGGCACTCAGTTTATTGCCGCATCCACCCAAGCTTTCACCAAAATGCTGGGAGTGAAGCAGTGTTTCAATTCCCCCTACCATCCTCACAGTAGCGGAGTAATAGAAAAGTTTAACGGGGATCTTAAGCACATGCTTGCAAAAGTAACGCAAGAACACCCCAACAACTGGGATGTATATCTACCAGCTATTCTTTTTGCTTATCGCGAGGTACCACATGCTAGTACCGGTTTCTCTCCTTTTGAACTTATCTATGGTGCCAAACCACGTGGCCCATTGACCATTTACCACCAAATGTTAACTGACTCTACACCAGTACTTAAACCCATATCATCATACTTATATGTGACATCATTGCGTGAAAGAATCATCAAATCTTGTGTTATTGCAAAGAATGCACTAAAATTATCTGGTGCTACTTATAGACAGTATGCTGACAAAGGAAACAGGACAATAACATTGACACCTGGACAGGACATTCTTCTTCTGCTACCTAGTGACAGACACCTTCTGACTGATTCTTGGCAGGGACCTTTTAAAGTGACAAGACATATTTCACCTGTAGACTACGAGATCCTTATAAAAAACAAACACAAAATATTTCACATAAATATGCTAAGACCATACCACAACAGAGACGACGAACAAGACGATACAACAGCTTGTACAGTGATAATAGATCACGAAGACGACGATGCTAGTGACAAAATTCCAACACCTGCATTAGGCACGACAGACTGCTTGAAGGAGATAAAAATCAACCCAAATTTAACTCAAGCAGACACAGACAGGTGCAAACAACTTATACAACAGTACAACACCATCTTTTCCAACAACCCAGGACAAACAGAATTAATACAGCATCACATCGCACTCACATCAAACACACCCATTAGATGCAGACCATACACCATCCCATTACATTACAAAGAACAGTTACATCAAGAAATCATCGACTTAGAGAAAAATAACATCATAAGACGATCCCAATCAGACTACTCATCTCCCATGGTCATAGTACGAAAAAAGGACAATACAATAAGACTGTGCATCGACTACAGAAAACTGAATAAAATAACTGTTTTAGATCTTGAGCCTATGGCAAACACTGACGATCTTCTGACAGAACTGACAGACGCTAGGTTCTTTACGACTGTAGACATGGTCAAAGGTTACTGGCAGATTGCTGTAGACGAACAGAGCAGACATCTGACAGCTTTTGCCACACCTTGGGGACTTAACGAATGGTGCAAACTTCCATTTGGGCTTGTTAACGCCCCAGCCACATTCGTACGCATGACACGACTACTTCTAAGAGACATTCCTAACATAATTTGCTATATTGACGACATATGTGTTCACACAGAGACAATGACGGAGCACATTAAGACATTAGACCAGACATTTGAACGAATCAGACAGCACGGACTGACAGTGAAGCCTGCAAAAGTAGACATAGCCTACCAGGAAATATCATTCTTGGGCTATAAAATATCCAATGGCTTTGTCACGACAGACGATAAAATTGTGTCCAAGATACTAAAACTCTCACTTCCGACTACTAAAAAAGAAGTCAGAAGTTTGCTGGGCCTAATCAATTACTATAGGCAATTTATTCCTGATTTTTCGGAACTGACCGAGGTATTTACTAATTTACTAACAAAGGATAAACCTGAGAAAATTGTACACGATCAATGCCTAAAAATCGCATTTCATAAAGTGCTATCATGTTTTTCCGATAAGAATAAACATAATCTTATCCTTAAATTACCCGATATCCGTTTACCTTTCAGATTACGCACAGATGCTAGCTCCGTCGCGATTGGAGCAGTCCTGTTGCAGGGGTATAACAATATTCTCCACCCAATTTATTTTGTATCCAGGAAATTGAAAGCCCGAGAGCGGGCATGGTCCATTCCTCAATTGGAAGCCCTAGCTTTAGTAGTAGGTATCACCAAATTGTCTAGATTTCTTCTAGGACGCCATTTCATCGTAGAATCGGACAGCAGCCCCTTACGATGGATGAATTCAGGTGTGCCATCGAACCATATGATAGCGCGTTGGTCTCTGAAACTTCAAGATTATAGCTTTGAGGTTCGACATATCCCAGGCAGAACCAATTCAATTGCCGATCTTTTGTCACGTTGTCCGACCGACCCAGTGAGCACCAATGTCTGAGTGCAGTATGTAGAAATACACTCAGACCGACACAGCCATTTAGCAGTGAATAGTGTTTTTTTTTCATTCACGAAAAGCTGTGTAATGTCTACAATATTGTGATAGGGATTACTCCCGTTATATATAGTGTTCTTATTTTACTAGTTCATGTAATGATTGTCGTGTATAAATGTGCAGTATGTGGTAGAAAGCGAACTTTATTAACTGTATATATTAAGTACAAGAACAGTGTCACATTCGCACTTACCTGAAGCGAATTATCCAACGTGACAGTGATAACTTCGTGTTGAATCTTCCAGGAACATTTTAATGACGAGTGTGAAAGTAAAAACTGAACAGTGACGACTTTTCTACACCTCTGTAGTGAACCGAAATCTTTAATGTTCGACTGAAACATCTAACACATGAACATTCGATCGTAATCCAGAAGATTGTGTAACAACATTCAACACGAACTTTGAGAACAGTGTACCTTCCTTAAACTACATCAAACCGGAACAGGTGTGTTCTATAAGCTTTACCATCAGCTGAGTTTAGAGCTCGTGTGTACTTCCGGATTAATTAGAAATGTAGAACAAAAATAGCAGACAACATATAAAAGATTAAAAAGTTGTGACGATTCTAAAATGTTTAGGATTCTATAAAATTGAATACACGAATTGTGTGTTTATTTATTTCTCTAATGTAATCTTAGAATCATATCTTGATTAACGTATTCATATTACCGACTTTTTCTCGTTAATATGAAGAAACGTCAAGCAATGACACTAAGAAAATTAAATAGTTATTGTAAATTATTGTGTTTCACTAATGTTAAAATTATTCCCCTTTCATTTATTGTTATGACATTGTCACACAAAGGGCCATAATTTGAAATGTATATGCTAATGTGTTGTGTGTAATATAACATGTTGTTGTTAAAGTGTTGACACCACAGGCAGGCATCTACTGGGCATGGCAGAGGGTTGCCAACATTGTATACCAACACAATAACTCCTGGCCAAGTAGGGACAGGGTTTGAGTGTTTTATACGACTTATATAAAGTCGTATTTCAGTCTCGCGAGATGGTTTTTGTGTCAAGAACCATATTATTATTTTTTTTCAAATTGCGTTGACGTAGATGCGTGAAGCTGGTGCTACTGATCCGACTGGGTGATAATACGATTGAGGTAACCAGCCATCGAGAGGGTGAAGTCTGATATGTGTTGAACATGAAGCACCACATGTCTTTGTACCCAACTCCCAGTTCTTATATATTTCTATGCCATGTGTGTAATTTTGATAACGTTGTGTATAACAATGGAAAGGTAGACTCTGACAAGGGTATACTATTAACCCGACAGGTACAGACATTATACATGAAAGACGACATCTTTCATGGAGTTACCGGGGGAGCGTGTCAGAGTCCGACAGGGGACAGCGATGCAGGGACATCGTTACGACCGCCAGGCGACTTAGCTCCCAGTAAGGGATGCAACCACTTCGTTGCGCCGCCAGGCGAATGAGTTACCGGCCTGCGAGATCGCTGGCTGACCAGCGGTCAGGCCGCCAACGCAAGACGCACGCCTGCCACGTGACGCCACGTCAGGCAGGAGGCAAGTTGCAAACCAGGTCCAGACAGCTCTGGGACACGGTACAGGACGGACGTGTGATTGAGAGAAAGGCGTTGTATGGTTTCTGTATTGAAAGGCGAGTGTCTGGACATCTTGCGAGTCAGACTTGTGAACTGTATTGTGGATGTAAGTTGTAAAGTATCCATTATATATATTTGTGATCATCGTTCTGTATTTGATACGTTAATAAATCCATCGAACGATGTGTCGTTGAGTCTTACGTTAAATCACGTTGTAGTTGTATTGTCTCACACTTGTTAGGAAAGCGAGCCAAGTTTAAGACCCTGACACCACTCATCTCCTCTCCTAATGTTCTCCATGATGCACACATGTCTGATCGTATCCTCCGCCTGAGTCATCCATGATTTCCCTCTTATCAGTCTCTGACCCTTAACTACGTCCAGCGCCTCATGCAACGCGTGATCTGTGTCAACAACTACTCTGAAGTATGCCTTCGCCTGCATCACCTTGAAGCCTACCAGCAACAGTCGGCAAACCAAGGATGTAACGCATACACACTACTGGGGTGTCTCTGGTGCATCCCAGAATGACCCGCATAGCTTCGTTCTGTATGCGCTCTAATTTCACCAACTGACTCTTTGAGACAGTGAGCAGTCCTAGTCCATGAATCAATCACTGAGAGAATCAAGTGCTGGTATAGTGTGAAAAGCATTCTCTGCTCTGTGTCCATTGCAGCCATAGTTTTAAGTGCACTGAATCTCTTTTGAGATCGTATCACAACCGTCTCCACATAGTCCTTGAAGGACAGGCTCCTGTCAAATGTGATTCCCAGATACTTCAGTTTGTTCTCTCTGTTGACGCTTCTACCATCTATCGTGAGGCTTGGGACATCAGTTCTCACAATCCTGTTGTCCAGAGAGCACCACAAAACAGCTGCCATTTCCGGGTGGATGACAGCACTCATTTCAGTGCACCAGACAATCACTTTGTCTACTGTCGCCTGTAGCTCCTGGGCTGTTTGCTCCCTATCTCTCCTCTGCCTATATGCAAGAATATCATCTGCAAATGTTAGTATCCTTCCAACCCCTGGTGCTTCTAGGTTTATAAACGGATGTGGTTTATAACTCTTACTTGTCATTCTTTCATTCATTCATGCCTTAGGTAGCATGTCCTTTGCAGAACCTCTCTCCCATAACAATCTTCCGGAAAACTTTTCAATCATAAGCAAGATGTCCCGCGTCCGATACACCCATCTGGAGATCATTCGCCACATCCTGCACTCATCTTCTATTTTGCCTTCCTCTTCCTCTCTTCCCAGGCATATACATCTCCATTATTGTACTCTCCAAACATTCATGACGTTTCAAGTGACCAAAATATTTTAATTTTCGTTTTATCGTCTCTAATAACCAACCTTCTTCAATATTCAGTTCTTGAAGTATGGATGCATTTGTTCTCTTCTTTATCCACGATATTCTTTGTCTATAACATGTATATTCATAGGCATTTATGAACTGTTCAGCTTGTTTAGGAAGTGTCCAGGTCTCACAGGCGTATGTTGCAATAGGAAAGATGCATCTTAAACATCTAATTACTGCAGTTTATATGTCCTACAATTTATTCAGTTGTTTTAATCTTTGAAGAGCAATGGATATTCGTCTTTGAATTTCTTTCATTGTGTCAGCATTGTTGACAATCAATGACCCAAGATATTCGACATTTTCCACCACCTCCAATTTTTCATTGTTAACATATATTTCTTTCTCCATAGCAGTTTTATCTGTATGCATTATCTTTGTTTTTGCTATGTTAAGATATAAGTTGTGGTTTTCGCTATTCTTTTGGGTTGAGGTTATTAGGTTTTCTATACCATTCTGTGATGTGGATAGAAATACTGTATCATCAGCATATCGAATCTCTGGTATGTCATGACCACCGATATTTAGTGCGTCATATTGCTCACTGGTTATATCATCTCTGACATCTCTGATTATATTTTCGCCGTACAGGTTAAATAAATAGGGGGACAGCACACAACCCTGACGGACTCCTTGCTTGATGTCAAACCAATTTGATGTCTCGCCATCTATTCTAACCGCTGCTTGTTGATCTAGATAGATCATTCCCCAGAAAATAAGCCCCAGTGCATTTTTAAGCTAAAATTAATATATGACCCGGTCGTATTTCCCGGGAAACATGGCACGCATCCATGCAGCACAGTGCGTCATGGATGAAGTGGAGGTCGCCCAGCAGGAAGTTGAGCTGTATTTGGCAAGCACGGCTGAAATCAGAGCTGAGATCAAAATTAACCGGAAGAAAATTCAAAACACACAAAAAAGGTAAATAAAGAGTTGACGTAGAGTTGCTGAAAATAGAGAATAAGAACAGGTCGTTTCAAACAAACAACGGTTACAAGAGCAATAAGAAAATGGACAGAATAGTGCTGTAGGGAGTGATCAGAGGAACTGGCCAACACTCAGGACTCCGAGGAAAGGCCAGAGGGGCATGTAATGAAATTGATTCTAATACATTATTATTGGAACTCCTCGCTGACTGTTGCAGGTGAGGATAGAGCACGTATGGGAATGTCCTGAGTGAGGTAATGTCTGTTCTCGAACTCAATGCAACCTAGAACAGAAAGCAGACACCAAATGCGCAACAGCAAGTGAAGATATAGGTGAGATGTGTGGAGTGGGGTTGATGACTAGATAGTCCTTCTGACGACTGGTCCTTCTCATGACTGAAAGCTTAAGATACACAGAAACAGGTGAAGGCCACTGTACATCATCAGGAAACCCGCAGACGAGGATGTGAACCTAGCACACCAGCGGTAAGAACAGAGCAACCACAGGAAGCAAGCATCATGCTCTATGACCACAAAGAGGTCGTGGAAGGATGCAAGACTCAATCGAAATGGAAATATGGGAACAAAAAGCAGAAACAAGATGCAATCAATGAGCCACAGAAAACAAAGAAGACATACAGGTGGCGTGGCTGAGCGGTTTAACCCATGCCAGTTGCTCTGTGACTGCGGGGATGTGGGTTCATTCTGAACACCGGTCACCTAGACTTCAATGTTGACTTGGGGACGTCACTTACAAGTACCTCAGAATTCGGGGTGGATTCGCCTGATTGCGAGGAACACTGGTAATAGGGTAAGCTATAGTGCATTTACATTTGGTTGCCTCCGAATACAAATCCATATCTCAGTAACCAACTGAGGGAAAATGATGAGATTTAGTATATAACCTTATCATTATGTGCACCCAACAAAACAAATTTTAGTTCTGGAGATTGTACAGCAGATTTAAATATTTGTTTATATGCGGTATATAATTTACGGGTCAGGGATTAAGTCCATAATTTTTAATGTATTACACCTCCAGCCAGAAAATCAGCGTTCAATGTTGAATATTCTCCATGGTTCACGGAATTGGCTTTATAGCAAGAACCCCGCGCTGTTTAAACTGGGAGTGTTCAGAGGTGTCGTCAATGTGGGTTCTTTCATGAAACCTGATTATTATATTTTTTTTTAAATCTTACCACTTATCGCTAACATTGGAATGTATGAATATTGTTCTATGGGACTGAATGCGAAATTTCGTACACTTCAAATCATCGCTATGAAGTTGTACACATATTTTTGTCAAGAAGCTGGTCGCAAAAAACTGTTTCATACTATTATAAAATAAAAATTTAGTTGCATGACCTTCACAGGACGTAGCAGTCAACCCCAGCATTTTTGCTTTTCGTGAATCCTGGGCACATTTTACGTTCAGTAGTTTGCCATTGTTTTCTGAACGACCGGCAGCTATACCTTTTTTAGAAAAACCAGCACTGCTGTGTTTCGAACCCGGGTATACGGGCTCACAAACCGCGTTCGCAAGACCTTAGCCAGGGTGACCGGCCGTACTATTTTACTATTACTATTCTATTATACTATTGCACTATTATACTATTACTATTCGTACAATTCATACTATTACACATTCCGAAATAAAGAACAGTACATGCATTGGGTTTGAACAAACGGTCATTTCGTGGATGGGCTCAAGAATCTGGAATTAAACCACCATGCAGTAACCAAACGGTAGGTAGAAAAGCTATTGTAGATAGCTTTGACAAGGATGTCATACGGCGAGCTATTATAAAAATGCTGGATGCCATAGAAACAGTGACTGTAAGAAAATTTAGGGTTTGGTTGAGAAAGAACAATAACATAGAGCTATCCAAAACAACTTTGTTGAAAATTATAAGGACATTAGGCTTCACTTTTAGAAAGTACAAGGGAAGTAGAAATATCCTTTGCGAGAACCGCATTTAGGAGCCATGAGAAGCAGATACCTACGTGAAATAAAGGGAATGCGCAAAGAAAATTATGGTATAATGTATTTGGATGAAACGTGGATCAATGCGCACCACACAAGTGATAAGGAATGGTAATCAGTGGATGGACAGATAAAGCGATATGTGCCCAGTAGTATAGGACAACTTTTGGTCATGGCCCACGCTGTTAATACGCATAATGGCTTACAACAGAATGCTGGGGTCGTGTTCGTATCAAAGCATACAGACAATAGGGATTATCATAATAAGATGAATGGTAATGTATTTAGAGATTGACTCGAGAATACAGTGCTTCCATCCCTAGATAGACCGTCGTGTCCAATTATGGACAATGCATGATATCAATGTTGTTGCCCAAGAAGACAAAATACCTACTGCATCGAGCACAAAGGAGCAATAAAGATATGGCTCCGAATGGAAAACATACCATTTCCAGAAACGTATTTCTAGCTAGAATTGTTATCCCTTGTTAAACAGACGCCAAAAAGCAAGAAATATCAAATCGACAAGTTGATAGGAGAGCATCGTCATTGGTGCTTGAGACTTCCGCCGTACCATTCTCATTTTAACCCTATAGAACTTGTGTGGGCTAAAATTAAAGGACAGGTGGCAGCTGACAATACTATATTCAAATTGTCTGACGTCAAGATACTAACCCAGTTCGCGCTATTAAATATTGATAAAAGTTAGTGGAAAAAATGTGAGGACCATGTGTTGAAAGAGGAGGATAACTATTGGAGAAAGGATGGATTTAATTTTATGCAATCGAGAGCAGTCATCAATCTACTGGAATCGTGCGACACAGATTAAGGTCTGGGCAGATCGCAGACATTAATCCACATGCACACCTACTTGGATATTTTTGCTCCAACTATTCAGAAGAAGAATTGCAGGCCCTTAATATGACAACATCGGCACAAACAATACAACTTGTCAATAGCAACAGTTTGTATTCCATAGTGATGAATTTTCAATTCAGTAAGCCCTCAACGGTGACAAACAACTGGCATTGAAAAAAAAGCTCAAGACCAGTGGTTCTCAACCTTTTTTGGCCCATGCCCCCTTCACCATATTTTTAGGACGTCATTCCCCCCCCCCCCCCCCCCTCCACCATATTTTTAGAAAGTCATTCCCCCCTTTCGTATTTCCTCCCTAAAAATTTCCCCCTGCCCCTACACAGTATACGTAATAATTGAAGCTAAATTTAATAGCACATACTAAAACAAGTCTAGACATCTACATAAAACGTGATTTGCGGATCTACTTACGTTATAAAATGAATTTCAGAAGGGTGATATGTACAGAACCGTAAAGTATGAAGGGAAAAACAATATCAAGTAATCGGTTCTTGTATTAACGCAATCTAGAAATAATCTTAATTCCCCCCCCCCCCCCTGGAAACCCTAAAATTCCCCCTTGGTGGGGGGGGGGGGAATTCCCCACCGGTTGACGCACTGAATACCAACCGAAAAGTAATATTATGGTGGGAACTAACATACTGTGGCATAGCAAGAAACGTGACAAGAAACACGTGGTCAAATGAGGGGACAACACACGAACATACGAATAATTCTATAAACTTCAATGAAAAGAGGACCAACATCTTTGTAGGGTGGTAAATATAATAAATTAGAATAAGGACAAGTTTCGCTAGGAGTATTCAGTATGGATGGGGTCTAAAACCCAAACACGCCCTCTATAGGAATGAATATATTGGCTCGTAACCCCCAAGTATTGAACAAGGCAGAAAAGGGTGCAAGTTCAACACTAACATAGAAGAAATGTTTCCCATAGAAGGCTGGGAGATCCGGGAAGTTCTACCACAGACACCCGAGTACTAATCACTCTACCCAGAGGGTGTGTCCATGTGTAAGTGCCCCGCCCCACATTTAATCTCCCACATATATATATATATATATATATATAAACAATGACAAGTATCCACTGTCATGCACATCCACAGTATTATACAACAGAGGGACAACAACCAATGTTAGATGCAACAACTGGATTACATGACAGAGGAAAACAGCCACTGTTAGACAAAAACAGTACAATGACTCACTGTATCACATAACAGTAACAATAACTGGACTATAAACATCAATTTTGGAACAACAGGTTAACAATGAAGTAACTGCAAGGCTTGGTTAAACCAAACAAACAAACAATTGTATTGTGGAAAACATTTGGGTTCTGGAAAACCCTGTTGGCTACAATATGACATATACATGAAAGAATTATCATATTTCAGGCAATGCACACAAAGTATACAACCAAACAGAAGTCCCCAACATTATTTCCCCAAAAAGGTTCACATCAAATACATGTGTCAAACACAAAACAAAGTAAATAATCCATACAAAGAAATAGATAAAGAAAATCTATCTAATCTGTCTCTAGAAATATCCTAGGGGTCTGATGATGACTCCCTCTCCTTCAATATCCACTAGAAAAAGTCTGGCCATAATCACACTCTCTATAATCCAGGAAAACAGCTGCTTTGCATATATCCACCTATTCAGAAAATTGGGGATTGCACACACACACACACACACACACACACAGAACTTTCACTTCTGGATCAGATATCCATCGCGAAAAACATGTAGGAGTAATCCATATGAATCCAATGTGGATATACTGTAATCTCTCAAGTCACAGTTGCTAAGTCACTGGGCTAGGAGCGTTCCAGGGTGATATAACAGACAGGTATAAATAAGTCTGAAGCATTCTGGCGTGGCGTGACACACAGGAGTCCATGTGATTGATTCGATCAGGATCAGGCACCAACACTTTCAGTATCTCTTTGGATGAGGAGTGACATCACATAATCCATTAGAATTTCCTGACAGAACTAACTTGAATGGGGCATGAATATTCCAGCCCCTTTCTCTGGGTTAAGATGTAGGTTATTCTTTCTTCAGCTGAATATATGACTTGATTGACGGGAGTTGGTAATGTGCTTGATTATCCATGTCTGGGATATGATGGATGAGAAGATTCAAAGGAAGCTGGGAGTTCACACAATCAGTTGGTAAATCCATACTGGTAAATGATGGTGAATTCCAGACTATCCATGAGCCTCTGGAATATGACAGTTGAACGTGGACTCAGGCGGTGACTTTTAGAAGAGGTTATACTCTGTATCCATCTAGGCCAGGCATGCCTCATGTCTTTGCAGACATTGCAACGTTTAACACCGTCTGTAAGTTCCCAGAGGTAGGGAATCCACTTCAGCATATTCAAAATCCGTTACGTATCCAGGCATTGACATTCAGGTTCAGGGTGAGTAGCAGTAACCAGCACTCTTTGTAGAATATTAGAGGAGGCTGATATCCCAGTTTCCTGCCTCTAAATCCAAACAAGTTGACTATAAATCCAGTGCCAAGCATGGTGACTAGTGCCAATACTCCACCGCCATCTCTAGCGCCTATGTAGAGTGAAGAAGAACAGGGTCGATATAGATTAGTAATACAACCCAAACATTGATAAGTGTATCATAATAAAATATACATTCTTATAACAATGTATCATAATAAAACATACATTCTGATAACAATGGATCATAATAAACCATACATTCTGATACCAATGTATCATAATTAAAATTAGATATTCTGATATCAGTTATCATAATAAAATATATATTCTGATATCAGTTATCATAATAAAATATACATTCTGATAACAATGGATCATAATAAACCATACATTCTGATACCAATGTATCATAATTAAAATTAGAGGGAACAAAAGGGAAGAAAAAAAAAGTGTAGCTAGTTCCCTAGCACTTGTCGCCTACTGTAGAGTTTTGACCCACTCCAAAAGTGAGTAAGGTATCTACTCAATAGGTACATCTCTTCTGGACTGATACTGGGGCTTCCTGGGAGGTTTTCTTCACCTCCTAAATATGCAAACATCTTTTGATAGTACCGCTGTCACATCATGGAAAAAGTTCCTGAGACAATGTCCTCATGTACACAATTCATAAATCTCCTTTCCATAGTTACAAACAGCATTATGTGACTACCACTGACAAATGGCAAAAAGGCTAGCTACCAATCAGTCATCTCCTCCTGCATCATCATCATCATCATCATCATCATCATCATCATCATCATCATCATCATCATCATCATCATGTGTTTGTCCCCAATGGGGGGGGGGAGTTAAAAGATCTACTCCAACAGTAACATCATGAATAGAATATACATATGATGAATAACAGAAAACCTTGTTAGTCTTTTACTAAACATGGTATGAACTCTCTAGTGGGTATTACCCAACATCTCAAAATACTCATAAAAGAGAAATCATGGGAATCCTTTCCCATACACTTGAGATTATGTATATCATACCACATGAAAATCCCATAACATCATTTATGAAAAAAGGACTACAAGACAATCTCTGTGTATTTACAACCAGGTAAACAAAAGATTAACTCCTAAGTGCATGAAAAAGTCAAGCGAGAATATATATATCTCTCTCTATCTAACAACCTATATTAAAGTTGTACACAAATGTGAGATAGTAATATTTCTCCATCATAAGAGCAGAAATACAAAATAAGCACTCAGGAAAAAAAACACTTTAAAACACAGAGACCAGTTGTGAAAATTAAGCATTTAGGAATAAAGTAAGTTCACAAAATCATCTCAGAAGAATGACTCATAGCAAGATTATAATGTAAGCTTTATGAAGGCTGACTGGACAACATGGCCATGTCCAGGCTGTGTGACGTAAACCAACATTTCAATGAAAGCGATTCTCCTAATTTTCACACACACAACTTCAATCATGATATTAGTTGCCACAAAGCATTTATCCTAATACATAACATGATATGTTGTATATAATATAATGCTCACCTAAAACGCAGAGAATAAGTGGGCTTTTAATTAACCCATTAACAATGGGTCACCCGCTAACGTTGGAGAAACATGGCGATTGACCAGACCGCTTTGTCTACCAAGCCTTTGTCTAGATTAAGCCTGTGTTTCCGGGGCGCGGCCAATCAATTGCCTTCAAACAAAAAGAAATTTCGTTTCGTTAATTCTCCCGTCCTAAGTTTTCATAGCGCGTGAAGCTGTCTGCTGGAAAAGACTGAGGGATGATGACATACATGTCACAATCTTGACCGTTATGAAGGAAGCCCACTACAGAGACATTCACAGCTATATTCGTCGTGCAAAACAAGTAATCATGTTCCGTCTCAGCAGAGTAGACATTGCACCCACTCCCATACGAATCCGGATACGCCTTGTGTCGTCATCTGAATTGGCGGGACATTCATTACTGTAAAACAAGTTTGTTAGCGAAAAATCACTAGTTTTTCACCAAAACATCAATGATATGTCGCCGCTTTCCATGATTTAAGTTGCTTTTGGACCTATGAAAGACATATTCCTTGGGTGGGCTAAATATAAGACGACATGAACAATTTCATAACGATGCAACAGACAGTTTTCAAAATAATTGATCGTGAATGACGGCAATCATTTCTGGACAGACTATAACCTCTAGGCGTCAGTCTCCCTGGCCTAGATTTAACGTCTTTCTCCGTAATTCCATATATCCACGTGAGGAACCTAACCTGCGCGAGAATCGGTAGCGGTTCTCGCCGTAATGGTAACTTACGGGGTGTGTGAGCCGGTCGCTCAGAAATCAATGGCAAACTACTTGCCAAGAAATCAACAATCAGCTGAAAGATGCTGATGCTGACATCGATGTCCTGTAAAGGTTGTGCGAAAAAAAAAAACCTCCACTCAAAATCAATCCAGTGCACATACTAATATTAGCGACTGATAGTAGTAATAACACGTTTGTGAACGTCGCTATAATTCAAAATGAGCGAACGTAAATTAGAGGAAGCAAATATGACAATCAAGTTTTATTTTCATAAATGAGGACAAGGCTCAGAATACCAGTCAACGTAACACTAGACTAACGGGGTAAACAATCTTTTCTTGGAAACCCACAAATTGATTTGAGGGAAAACCACAGTATAAATATAGAAATGATGCAAACGTATGAGCGGGGCGGGGGTGGGGGAGGGAGGGGGGGGCGGGTAATTATGAAAACGGCGTTGTCCTTGGCGGTGGTTGGTAAACATCCTAACCGCTGCCGTGCATTCACGTGATGCACATCTGTGTGGCCGGAAATAGCTTGCTGCAGGAACACACAATACAGTAAGGACAGAAAGGTTTCGGGAAGTTTTTGAGACCTAATAGAAGTCGGACGGGTTGGCATGGTTTGAAACATGGGGGGGGGGGGGGGGGGGGGGGGGAAGGGGGGGGGGGTAAACTTTTGTTAAAATAAAAATTTAAAAAATAAAAGGCCAAAAAAAAATGGGGGGGGGTAAAATGAGAATTTTTAAACCAAAGGGGACAACACATTTTTCCCCCTTGGCTCGGCCCTTTTCCGAGGGCGGCCCCCAAAAGCTAAGAGATAATCCTTGCTGGCCCCCCCCAAAGCCCCAAAAAAAATGCACCCGCCCAAAAAGGGTGCCGGAATAAACCCCCAAACCTTCAGGAAACCAGAAATTTCCGTTAAAGACGTAACCCCAGTTGGCTCCCCGCCCAACCGGTGGAAAAAAAAGAACTTTTGGCGTAGAAAAATTAAAACCCCCCTTTTTTTTCGGAGCGTGCAAAGGGATTTGTAGGTTAGAAAATTGCCCAACTCGAGAAAAAAAATACATAGTTTTGGGGGGTTGTAAGGTTAAAAACCCCCCCAAAAAGAAGACAAAATACACTCAGATAGTTGCGAATGCTTCATTGATTGTCAGACAGAATTGACCCAGCTCAGATCGATCAATTAACCAGATGTGATTGAGAAATAAGCGGGCCTCTGTGGCGAATGAGCAGAGAACCCGTTACACAATCCCACACATCAAGTTCGGAATCAGCTGTTGGCGATTGATTGATCGATTGATTTGGAACAGACATCACAGCATTCGGGGCATTCCCATAAGCGCTCCGTCCCCATCCTCAGCACCCAGCGAAGAGTTCCAACACCAATAGTTCCAGTAGCAATCTGATTATATGTCCGTCTAGCCTTTCTTCTGAGCGTCGAGCGTCGGCCAGATCCCCTCGTCACACCTCGCTGTACTCATTCTTACCAGACTATGGTGATCCATTTGCTCCTCCGAGGTGTACACGTGCTCCCGCAAGTTCGCAACCACGTCTGCCTTGTCATGCATCAATACTCCACCAAGTTTTGCCGAGCCAGCCAATCTATCCGCCTGTTCATTCCCCAGCATACCGTCATGCCCCGGAGAAAAGATCCAGGTGATGCTTGCCACCCGTGACCTCCGAAGCGAAGCAAGCCACTCTGCACGAAGCCTGCCTATTCTCACCCTCCTCAGCATGCTTTCTGAATCAGTTACTATCACGATGTGTGTATGTATCGTGTTCTCCACCCAGCTGCACTGACCGCCTCCACCTCCATTCTTAAGCTAGATGTTGTGGTATCATACGCCAGGCTCTCCTGCACCAAATGTCGACCATTAGCTTTTGCTTTAGCTGTTGGCGATGTGTAAGCAGGTCGCCTTGCGTTGATAGTTAATAATGGTTTGAATGGGCTGAAAGAACAGAACAACCAGCTTCGTCAGCAGACAGTTTGCAAAATTTGCATGGACAAGAAAGTAGCAGTGGTTTTCCTTCCTTGTGGACACCTTGTTTCATGTACAGATTGCCCAGTCTGCAGGAATTTGGTTAGAGGAATTGTCCGTGCCTTTATGGCATAAGCCCCTCACACATGTTTGAGGTTTGATACATCTCCAATAAGATTTCTCCCGTGTGTTGCCGGGGCCCATAAGGGAAGCAAAGAATAGCAACACTGTAGCCTACCACGCATGTCGTAAGAGGCGACTAAGGAGGCTTGATGGTTCCGTCGCTCTGCTACTGAGTGAGTGCGTGGCGCGACACTGTGAACTGTGAGTTTCGTGTGAAGTGCTTTTGAATCTGCCCAAGTTTTTTTTTTTTTTTTTTGGAATGTGACTGCATGTTCGGAGCGATGGCAGGTGGCTATGTCCCAGAGTTGACCGGTTTTTGCCTTATGCAGAAATGCGTGGCTGCTGGGCTTCTGGTTGACTGCCACTGCCGTCGGTGATGAACTGTATTTTCGTGGACTGTGTGGGTGAACATCTAGGAAACATCCAGATAGAAAAATGACTGCCGATTCCATCAGAGATGAACTGGGTGTTTCATGGGGGACTGGTGTGTTGACATTCTAGCGGCGGCATTATGCACAGTGTATCTGTGCAGGCTGTTGTTTGTCGAGACTCCAGTATTTTCCACTTTTCACATTGGGCAGTGGGGAGCGTTTTGTGTGACATTAACTGGCACAGGAACGGAGCATAATGTTGACGACCCGTTGCTGTGAAGTTGGAACTGCGACTAATGAACTAACTACCTACCTAACTAACTAAATGGTTTGAGGGTCGGTCGTTCAGAAGACTGTAGCAAACTGCTGAACGTAAAATCAGCTAGAAGATCACAAACAAACAAACAAACAATACTGGTGTTGATTGACACGTCCTGTATAGGACATCCATCTAACTGTGGAATAAATCTTAGCTTTATTTTTCAAGATTGTTCTACATACATAGTGTAGTGAGACTTTACAAACACACTGTACAAAGATAGCAGACGCGGATGAGTATCGTCCCTTTGTTTGCTTATCATTTATAATCATCATCGCCATTTATAATCATCATCGCCACTCATGTCTCTCCACAGATCTCTGTCCTCGATAATCTTGATCAATTCTATTAATGAACTAACGAACAAACGAACGAACAAATTAACGAACGCCGAATAAAAGAACGATCACTTGAGCAAACTTTATTATCAAAGGTTTAAACAATGGGCCCGTAGACTACACTGAGCTGTGGCAGTTTGCATGAAAGTTTGACATCACATCATGAGGAAATATCCGTACCAGATCTTTCGTACATACTTTCATCCAATCAATTATTCTCCTCCTCCTTCTCCTCCTCCTCTTCCTTCTTCTTTCCCTTCTTCTTCTTCCTCTTCTTCTTCCTCTTCATCTACGCCTTCTTATTCTGCTACTGATTCTGCTTTTTCTTCTGCTTCTTGTTCTTTTTATTTTTCTTGTTCTTGTTATTTTCCTTCTTCTTCTTCTTCTTCTTCTTCTTCTTCTTCTTCTTCTTCTTCTTCTTCTTCTTCTTCTTCTTCTTCTTCTTCTTCTTCTGCTTCTGCTGCTGCTGCTGCTGCTGCTGCTGCTGCTGCTGCTCCCCTTTGTCTTCCACTAGTGTATGAGTCCTCAACCAAACCATGTCATGCTGTCCTATCTTTTGCTATGTCCTGCAGTTGCCTCTCTGTCTTCCCAACATTATTCGTCCCTGTCGATAATTCTCTTCTTCTTGTGTTGCAGGCCTCCCGCGCTTTTGTGTATTAAGTGAAGCTTATTAAGATGCAGCAAAAACAAAAAATACACATACACACGCACAAAAAATATGCATTATAAAACAAAACATGGCCAAAGCGTGCAAAAATCGCTGCTATATGACAAATTAATACTACTGATTATTTTACAACAGTAGGACACCTGCACAATTCGCGGCGACTGCACTAGCCAGGCGGGTTTAATTCCTCAAGCTTAAGACCCCCTTGCCATACACCGCATGGTACTATACTGGCAGTAAATGACAGTTGAATGACACAACGCAATGCATTCTTGCTCTTCATAATATTTCACATGTTGAAGGAAAGCGCTATATATTCTTGTTTTTCTTCTTGATAATAATTGGTATAATTAAGATCACAGCTTATTAATGTATTATATTTTTAGATTACAATATTTCACATATTGATGTTCATAGTGTAATGTATGTTTATTGTCCTCCTACCTTTGTGTGCCACCAACGCAAAGTGGTGTCCATCCAAATCGCCTTCATCTGATATCAAACCCTTGACTCGCTCTGTCGTGGAATTATGAAACACGTTCACTACACCGATTCTACAGTACTAGGATCTTCATATTTTGTAGGCCTGGGTGCACGGAGGAATAGCTGGCAAGTCTTTCACTCACGTAGCGAACGAGAGAGCTCAGGCGCCGAAGCCTCATTCGACAGCGCTCACACCATTATCTGAGTGACCTTGTAGCGAGTACACTACCGCTCACACACACAGAGCTAAAGACTGCATATCATTATCTGAGTGACCTTGTAGCGAGTACACTACCGCTCACACACACACAGCTAAAGACTGCATACCATTATCTGAGTGACCTTGTAGTGAGTACACTACCGCTCACACACACACAGAGAGCTAAAGACTGCATACCATTATCTGAGTGACCTTGTAGCGAGTACACTACCGCTCACACACACACACACACACACCGCTAAAGACTGCATTCCATTATCTGAGTGACCTTGTAGCGAGTACACTACCGCTCAACACACAACACACACCGTAAAGACTGCATACCATTATCTGAGCGACCTTCTAGCGAGTACACTACCGCTCACACACACACACAAGCTAAAGACTGCATACCATTATCTGAGTGACCTTCTAGCGAGTACACTACCGCTCACACACACACACACACACACACACAGCTAAAGACTGCATACCATTATCTGAGCGACCTTCTAGCGAGTACACTACCGCTCACACAAACCCAACAAAAAAAACCAACAACCCAAAAACAGCCCCCCCCCAAAAACGCATACCATTATTAGGACCTTCTAGGGAAAGTAAAAAAAAAA
>JACEFZ010012384.1:0-18914 GCA_014155875.1 Cepaea nemoralis
CCAAAAACTTAATTTTTTTTTTTTTGTTTTTTTTCTTTTTTTAAAATTTTTTTCCCTTAATCGCATCTTTCACACTTATCGACATATTTACAACCTTTTTTAAATAATTGGGCCAAAAATATTTATTCAAATGCTTTCACTAATTTATCCGACCGAGATGACCATTCTCATCATGATATGCTTTTAAAACTTTTTTTTCCCAAATGTTTTGGAATATTTTCCTTAGCTGTTCGTTTCTTCCTCATGTAATATAACTGTTCACCTCTTGCAAAACTAAATAATTCTTCTTATACTTATTCTCATCCGTTTCTTTTAATTTCGTTTTTTTCTAAGATTTTGGTCTAATTCTTTTTTCTTCTTTCATATTAAATTGTGAAAATGTGGTCTTCTGCTCTAGGTTCAGACTCTTGATCCGACGTAAACTCTAAAAATCTTCTCTATTTATTATGGCAGAATCAAATATATTTATTGCCAGTTTCGGTCGTCTATCCCCCGGTTTTCACCTTCGTCTTCCGTTTTTCCTGATGACTGTGGATACGGATTCTAGACAATAATCGCGCATGTGTTGTCCTCCCTGGTAGTATTCTATTCTTTATTTTCCCCTTGTAATTCAACCCCCATGTCTGTATTTTCCCTGTTTGCACTGGAGCTTCTAACAAAGATTTTAAAAGGCATGTGGTCAGTTCTAATGATGAAATTTGCGTTATGTAGGAAGTAGTTAAGTTTCTGAGAGCATAATGATAGCATAAGTTTCCTTCTCAATAGTAGACCATTTCCGCTGAGACCTGCTAAGTTTATGAGACAAGAAATAGATTGGCCTTTCATTTTTAACCCCTGTATTCCAGATTCTTTTCCTTCATATGGTTGAACCAAACACGCTCCTATAGCATTAGCTGAAGCATCTGTATATATATTAACTGTTTATTCAAATCTGGATATGTCAATAGTGGCACTATTGTTAAGCTATTTTTTAAAAAACTCGAACGCTTTTTGACATTCATCATCCCACTTAAATCTAGCGTATTTGCCAGTTAGTTAGTATAAGCTCTGCTATTTTGAGAACCCTGAAATGAAAAACGCCGATAATACCCACAGGTTCCAATAAACGCACGCACTTCTTTTACGTTAGTTGGAGGAGATAATTCCCTAATAATTTTAACCTTATCTTGGGTCTGGTTTAATTCCGTCTCTATTAATAATATACCCAAATACTTTGTTTCTGTTTTTAAAAATTCGCATTTACTGAGTTTCAGTTTGACATCATGTATTCTTAATCTATCGAATACTAATTTTACATGTTTAAAGTGATCATCTACATCCCCTGCTGTATAATTAAAATGTCATCTATGTATGCCAATGCAAAACTTTTGCATACCCTCTAATACTTGATTAATTAATAGCATATAATAAGCGGGGCGCTGTAACGAACTCCAAAAAGGCATTCATAAGATTCGTAAGAACCTGCGTGTGTACAAAAAGCACTCTTTTTCTGGGCGTCTGGGGACAAAAGGTATACACCAAAATCATGATCTTGTATCTAACGTAGTAAAGAAAGTAGACCCATTAAGTAAACCCAAAATATCGTCAATCACCGGCAATGGGTACGCTAGATTCTTAGTGATTTTGTTCAACGCTCGATAGTCGCAGCAGAATCGATGTGAACCATTAGCTTGGTCACGATGACAATCGAGATGACCATTCCGACTTTGATCTTGTTATTATTCCTGCTTTCAGCATGTCTTCTATTGCTTTTTCAACAATTTCTCTATTCCTTAAGGGTGTTCTATACGGTTTCAAACTAATTGGTTGGTGATCTCCAGTATCTATTTCCATCGTAACTGTTTTTGTCCTTCCCAATTCTAAATCATTAATTGCAAATACATCCTGATTCTCTTTTATAAGTTGTTCTAATACTTTCTTATTTTCTGGTGGAGTTTTTAACTGTGGCAACAATTCTTGCTCTCTTGTTATTTTGTCTAGTGAATGTATTTGGGCTGTATTTCTTCTGATGGATGGATCAATTCATCCTTCTGCACGTTCCCTTTTCTTTCGCGTCCGCGTCTGTTATTAATTCTTTCACTAAGGAGTTTCTGAATAATTTATTCCCGGCATTTCTACTCTATCTGTTGCTAATATGTCATTATCTTATGATCTACTTTGGCTATTACACATCCTCTGTATAATTTAATTTCTCTACCTGTGTTGTTAATAATCATTACTGGAAAAGTTAAGTGTTTATCTAATGATATTATTCCATCCGGGACTTCTAGACCAGGCTCATCAATTACCTCCCTTTGCAATTCAGTGATTCTAACTGTGTGTCCTACTTCATAATACGGATTTCTTTTTACCTTTGCCTGTATCAAATTAACCGTCTGTGGTGTTAACGTCGTAGATATTTTAACTCTAAACCAGTGATGAAATGTGCATGTCTTTCTTCTAAATCTACGTACACGTCCTAGAATTTAATTTATGTAGATCAAACATAAGTCTTACACCATTTTTTATTAGAAAATCTCTTCCTATAAGCATATTTCTATTTAAATCTTTCACTACATGAAAAAGATGTCTTACGTTGATCCCTCCTAACTTAAAATTCATTATTGTTTGTCCAATTACTTGTAAATTCTGTCCTGTACCAGAGTGAAGATTATTATGACTTCTGAATATTTTGCAATTTCTCATTATTTTGTATAAAAAAACTTTCTTTGATCACACTAACCTGAGCTCCCGAATCAATTAATGTACGAACTCTATACTTCCCTATTTCTATTATACATGAGGCTGGGATCTGTTTTATTCACTGTGAACTGGTTTGATTTCATTTAATTGAGAGCATTCCCTACTCGTCCTGCTATACCTGTTATTAAAATATTCTTTAAATCTTGGGACCTTGTTATTTTCCCTCCTACCACAGGTCCTATTTAATAGGTAGCGCGCCGGTTTTCCTGCGTTCTTGTACTTGTAAAACTTCTGTGTCTCTCTTCAACATTTCTATTTAATCTGCTATTGCCATTTCTACTTTGTGTATTCGACTGGACACGCCTGTTACCACAAAAGCGAAAAATGTGTCCACGTTGACCACAAGACCAACAGACTATATTTGTGTTATTTGTGTTACCTACCGTCTCACTTGTAGGATATCTCATTTGTCTTCTTTCATCATAAGCATTTCTATTACTACCTTGTAATGTCTGTATACCTCCTCTCCTATTCCATCCGAACCTTGTTTGTCCTATCTCCATAGGCTCTTCAATCCTATCTTCTCGACTGGTACCTATTTCTCGTCCTACTCTCAACCTAAATCTACGTCTCAAGTTCTCCTCTTGTACTGCTATATCTACGGCTTGTGATAATCTCTCAGGATTTTCCCTCATCAGCTTAAATTTCAGTCCATCTGACTTTATACCGTCTACAAAAATCCCGACCAACATCCGCTCCACCTCTTCTCCTCGTACGTTCTGTCCTAAGAATGCTTCTTCAGCCAGGTTAATCAACATATCGCTGAATAATTGTAAAGTCTCTCCAGTGTTTTGTTTTGATTGTCTTAACACTGAAAATGCATGCTGTGGGTCCGTTATTTCAGCGTATTTATGAGCTAAATCGTCCTTGAACTGCTCCCATGTCTCATCTACCCTAGCCTCTAATTTTCTTCTGATATGATCAGAAACCGGTTGTGTTGCTGCCTGATAAGCAAGTTTCATTTTCTCTTCATCTGATGCTGACACCAAATATGCATATTTTTCTATTGAAGTTATCCACTTCTTAAAATCTTTCGCCTGTCCGCTAAATTTAACAATTTCAGCTGCCATTCCTTGTTGTTTCATGACTGTGTTGAGTTTACCTATTACCGTTCCTACCCAGTCAAAACTTGTGTCAGTGAACCTTGTTCTTCTGCCATGCTGAAATATTTCGCTATACACTTATACAAGCAAATTCACATTTATAACAATTTATCTAAATGATCTTATTTAAATATTTAAATTACATTTAAAAAAATGTTCTCTTAGCAGTTATACTTAAATTAATTACCGTCGAGCACGTCTTTCCTTGATCCAAGAGAAGCGTGAATTCAGGTACGTTCTTTAAAAATATCCCTTGTTACGGTTCCTGTATACTCAAACGTCTGGAGTTCTTATTATTTAGTAGCCATCCAAACGCGACTTCAGTGATGTCCTTCTTCTAGCGTCTCAGGTTTCGTCACTTTCCCTTTCACTTTCAGCCCCTGGTTGAGCCCCTACCAGACTTGAGCCTTCTCTTCACCCTGAACAGGGCACTTCCAGGCGACGTCTTGAAAACTGGTCTAGCGATAAAGCGACTAGATTTGGGTTCCTTCTTCAGCAGGTCGGCAACCCAGTTTGCCCAACCACCTCCGAAGGTCCCCTATTGAGATGTTCGCTTTTGTTGAAAAACATTCTGACTTGTTAGAATTCAGGATGAGCGAATGCAACGGTATTTTCTCGTGATTTCTAATTGAAGGAGCAATATGGTTGACTCAAAATAAGCTCTCATTTTTCTTCAGGTTCTCCAAGTCAATATTAAATGAACATAACAAAAGGAAACAGCTCCTTTAAACCAATTCGAGTTGTTTATAGCTGTCTTGAGATTTCTTTGCTAGTATGTAAGTGTGTGACCTTCAACACAAGGTTACTTAACGGCTGAAATAATGCAAGTCAAACCTCACAGCAATTCGACAAACATCACGTTGCTTCAAGTATTTCTGACGAAAAACAGCTTGATAAAACTCCACAGTCATAGGCAATCATCTTATGTAGATGGCTCCATTCAAAAATCTTGATGTGTGTAAGTTTAATTTAGGTAGTCTGAAAAACGCTTAAATTTTGACCTTGATTCAATTATAGTTGGTCCGATTTTGAACTTTTTTTTCTTTTATTTAATGAATGTCTAAAATATCGTTCGTACCTCAACAAATTGGTTAGTCCACTTTAGCATGCGGCATGTTGACTTTCATACTTCACGTTGTTCGCCCGACCTTCAAGTAAAAAATCCTGTAGCTATGCGGCACCAATAATCCATCTGTAACAATGCGTGTATACAGAGGATCAACAAGATCTGCTGTGTTGTTTCAAAACAGGCTTTATTTATACATGATGGTCGATACAAAATCCAAGTACAGAATCAATTGTGATGTTGTCTTCTCTTCCCTCGTTCTTGGTGGTCACTACCCAACAACCAGCTACGTCACGACTTGAGCATCTTTCTTACTGTTCTATATCGATGCTCAAGCGTGCTGTAGTCTTGCACCCCTAAGCTAATACTGATATGATATTCACCACTCTTTTTCTCATTTCAATTGATATCTTTTTATTAGTCATTATGTTTTTCATCTTACAAAAGGCTACCTTCGCCATGGCAATTCTTGTTCTAATCTTTTCAAGGCATCTCCCATCAGATGTTATGACTGTTCCGAGATAGTTGTACCGATTCACTTGTTTAAGAATATGCCCATTTACTTGTATATTACATTGTGGTATTTCTTTCTTCCTAGTGACGACCATAATCTGTGTCTTCTTACAATTCAATTCTAACCCCAGTTGTTCACTGTGGGCAACAACTGCATCTACTAAATTTTGCAGGTCCTGTTCATTGTCTGCAATCAAGACTGTTTCATCTGCATATCTAATGTTATTGATGTATCGTCCCCCAGTGTTGATTCCTTCCATATCTTCTATATTTCTGAAAATATTTTCACTGTACAGGGAAAACACCTCTCTTAATAGGCTGATATTGACCTACTTCATTATCAATTCTTATGGCAGCTTGTTGTTTCCAATATATGTTTTTAACAAGTCTAAGGTCTGTTCTATCAATTTGTAGATCTTCAAGCATCCTTATCATGTCGACATATCTCACTTTATCGAAAGCCTTTGTGTAGTCAATAAAGCAGAGGTGTAGATCTTTGTTCCGCCAGCGTCTGCAGCCTACTTTGTTCCAGACGTACTGGTTATCCATTCCTCTGGATCAAACAAGGCAAGGCTGAGAGAGGGAACGTGTCGTTTGGGCACCAGATGTTCTCTGAAGCTCTGCCCTGGCATTGTGAGATGGAATTTTGGCCAAATTCCAATCCACATACTTTGATCTGTCAAGACTGCAAGGTGCCACTCACAGATCTTTGTTTACTTCTATGGAACGTTCAATTACTGTTCTCAGTATGTACACAACATTTACTGTACCCTTGCCTTCTACAAATGTATTTTCTTCCCAACTCTTTGCATGATAATTCTTAGCAAAATCTTAGTGATGTGACTCATTAAACTAATTGTCCGATGTTGATCACATTCCAAGGCTCCTGATTTCTTTGGGATTGCAATAAATACAGAATTACATAATTCATGAGGTATTTCGCCAGTATCATACATGGTATTCAGGAGTCTGGTAACTTTATTCCGTATTCTTCTAAAGCATTAATCATTTCTGTTGTGATGCTGTCTGAACCGGGGGTCTTGCCAGATTTCATATGGTTAAGAGCATTCTGAACCTCCATCTTCAAAATTGATGGTCCTTCATTATTATTTTGGATATTATACTGTTCTTTGTTATCATCATAAAGGTTTTTCACATAATCTGACCATACATGCAAACTCTGATCTTTTTCTATTATGATTTTCCATCTTTTGTCTTTAGGGAGCTTGCTGATGTATGTGTTCTTTGATTAGGAGCTCCTGAATTCTTGTGTGCATTAGTTTGGTATTTTTACTGTTGTGTTCTGTTTCAATTTCTATGCAATTTTTCTCGGGCCATGCTTGAGATTCCAATGGACTCTGCTATTCCCTCTGTCTAGTTCTTCGATGGCATCTGTGTCGGTTTCCTGAATTCCTATGGCATCTGATGGTCCAACTTTTTAGGATTTGTCTTTGTTCACTTATTGATTCTCATTTGTCACAGGTAATTATTTAAATTTGGTCAAAGGGTTCTGCACTGGTTCTCATTGCACTGATCTTTTTGTAGAGTTTTCTAGTTGCCTCCTTGTAGTTTTTATTTAGTGTTTCTCCATATTCCTCCCAGTCTTTTTATTTTTCGTTCTTTACTATTCTATTCGCATGTCTTCTTGTTATTCTATATTCTACGGTCTTGTTTGCTCTTCCACCAGTTTTTGTATTTTCCTTTTTGTCTTTTACAGCTTTCTTTACCTCTGCAACTTGTTATTTTCTTTATCCGTGTTTTGCATTTTTTTTTTGGGGTGGTTCCACGTGTAATTTTTCAGTATTTAAAATGCTTGATTTGAACATCTCCCATTCTTCTTCCACTGTTTTTCTTTCCATTTGTATTTTTTACAAAGGTTTCAGTTAGTTCTTTCCTCATAATTTTTCCTCACTACTTCATCTTTGAGATTTATTAAAGTTGATTACTTCACATGACATGTATTTGCCTGGTCTTTGATTTCTTCTCTATCGGTTCTTATTGTGGTTATAATTGCTTTGTGGTCTGTGTTTATACTGAAATTGGGCACTGCCCTTGCATCTAATAAATTTCTCTTTCCGTTATTTCTTGGTAATATAAAATCAATTTGGCTTTTGGTATCTAAGCAACAGAGGTGAAAACAGGAGCAAGAACTATTTCTGCTACGGTGATGTGAGGAGAAGAGCGCAACCCTGACTGCGCAGGGCCAAAGAAGAAAATGAATAAAGACAGAGAGAACCTCTCACCGCCCTCGGTTAGCAAGAATAGTAAAGAAATAAGTTAAGAAGATTCAGGAACTGGGCTGACAGGGAATCAGACAAATTTTCTCTGATTCCAGACAAAGAATTACTCTGAGGGTTGTTCTAACAACAATGATTGTATAGTTAGTCTACCAATTAAACGACAAAGTAAGAATAACACAAGTATCATTCTGTTTATTAAATTTATAAAGACAGCAATCATATGCAGACATGTAGCATCAACAATATCTCGCAAAGTTTACTAGGGGTATGCAGAAACCCAATAACTAACAGAACAGCAACCATACAGGTATTAGTTAAGAACTTAGAATCCAGCAAAACCAAACAGCAAAAATGTAAGTATGTGAACAACCTAAATAAAATTACATTAAGGCCAAGCGAAAAACTTTTAGGTATACAATTTACAGGTACAGCGAAAACACAGGAAAATCTAAAATCTAAACATCTGGCTTTTCCACTGCAGAACTTTTCTGGGTCTAAATGAACTTACTATAGGCACTGCAGTTGTTCTCAGCAGGTGGGGAATTCCCCCCCCCCCCTCCCGAGGAATTTTAGGGTTTCCAGGGGGGGGGGGATGAAGATTTATTTCAAGATCGCGTTAATACAAGAACCGATTACTTGATATTGTTTTTCCCTTCATACTGTACGGTTCTGTACGTCTCACCCTTCTAAAATTCAATTTATAAAGTAAGTAGACCCACATATCATGTTTTATGTGGACGTCTAGACTTGTTTTAGTATGTGCTATTAAATTTAGCTTCCATTATTATGTATACTGTGTAGGGGCAGGGGCGGGATTTTTAGGTAGGAAATACGAAAGGGGGGAATGACGTTCTGAAAATATGGTGAAGGGGGACACGGGCCAAATTTTTAGGTAGGAACTACGAAAAGGGGGGGGGGATGACGTTCTGAAAATATGGTGAAGGGGGGCACGGGCCAGAAAAGGTTGAGAACCACTGCACTAGTGCCTCATAACTTGTTGTGGTGGGCTAATGAGAGGCTGATTTTACCTGTACACACTCTTTTATACCGGGACTGGAGCCATTCCCAAGGTTCCAGACGAATCGTACCGTTCACGCCCTCTGGCGGAATTATATAGAGGTTTTGGCTGCATAGCTCTATCAGTCTACTTCCATTATATTTCTTTCATTGTGTTGGTCTCCAAATGCTCCAAGATGTTATTCTATGTCAGTTCTGTTATGTCCCAGTCTTGCATTGATGTCTCTCACAACCATGATGTTGACCTGTTTCTCTATTTTATTTACTGCGATGTCTTTGAAGAACTCCTCGCGTTCTTGCTTATTTTCGGTTGTATTTCATGGTGCGTATATTTGCACATATGTAGTAATTGTCTGTTCTTTTATTCTCACTGTTATGAATCTTTCTGATACATATTTATACTCTTCTTGCTAGCCGTGGTTCAGTGACTCCCTCCTACACCGTGTCTTGCCCTTTCTTGTTGTTCCACTCTGAAGTAGACAATTATATAACTAAAGTGGATCTCATTGTAACAACTCCCTTTTATTCTGGTGTCCGCTATTCCCACCAGTCCAATCTTCATCTTGTCCATTGTTTCTTCGGTTCTTCTTTACTGTTAAAACGGCAGATGTTCAGTGTACCTATTTCTTTAATTGCTGATCTATCTTTCTATTCTTCCAAAGGGTTTTCATAATCCTTCTATAAAACCACATCTCCGTAAATTCCACGCAATTCCTCACTTGTTTGCGATTTGTCCATGATTCGTTTTCATACAACAGTAGGCCTATTGGTTCAATATAGCTCTTAAGAACTCTTTTCCCCACCTGGATTGACAAACATGAATTGCAGAGAATATTATTTATCTTGTGAAATTCTGCCCAACATAAACATTATGGAATTGAAAAAAGAATGGCACTAAACATAGTTTTGAGCAGGACTCCTTACTCTATTGGCCATACATATGAATAATGTTGAATTTGAAGAGAACAAAATGAATATCATAATTCTGTGAACAATACGAATAAGCAAACAAATGATCCAATGTATGAAATAACAATGTACACTATATTATACATCTGGAGGTCAGTATGGCTGAATGCATAATAGCGCTCGAACTTAAACATCAAGGGTGCTGATGCCGAGTAGCGGGTTCAACCCCTACACCGGTCAGCCGGACTAACTTCTCGTCCTTGACTTGGGAACTTCTTACATTTACAAGCACCACTGGAGTCGGAGTGGGTTCGCTTGATGGCGAGGGACACTGGTAACAGGGAAAGTAATCCACATGCAAAAATACGCCTTCGGTTATCGTCAGTTTCGGTTTTCGTTGTTTCTCGCGAAAAATTTGTCTCGGTTTTCGTCGATTTCCTCGATGTAGTCGGCGTGCCCACGTGACCTCGATGCTAATTTTGCGAAAACAAAGGGACCCACGCGCTCTTCTGCTCAGTTTGGCTTTGTTTTTCGTTGTGTGAGTATCACTTGCTAATAATAAAATACGAGAGCGGCATTAAGATTGCTGAAATCAGCCGCATGTACGGGAAGTCGCCATCCAAGACAAGTTCCATTGTGGCGAAAAAGGAGGCGAATGAATGTAGCGAAAGGCATGAATGTGTGAACAGAGATCACAAACAATTGAAGTTGTCGAAGTTATCATTTTTGTTTGTGCATATCCCTTACAGGACGTTGCAGTCAACATCAGCATTTTTCAGCTGCTGTTGATGTACTAGGCAAGATTACGCTCAGTAGTGTGCACTGATTTCTGAGCGACCGGCTCACATACCCGTAAGTTACCAACGCTGCGAAAACCTCTACCGATTCTCGCGCAGGTTACGTTACTCACGAGAATATACGGGATTACGGAGAAAGACGTTAACGCCTAGGCCAGGGGTCCGGCAAGTTATCATTAATTTGGTTAAATCAAAACCAGTTAGATGGCGATTCTATTTCCGAGGCAATCATATGCGAAAATGCATTGTTGTATGTCAATCTCATTAATAAAATGCCTGGAACGAGTGCTAGTGTACGTATTGATTTTAAGGCCAGCAGAGAATGGAGTGAAAAATTCAAGAAGCGCACTGGCATATATATAGTGTTACTAGGTGTCAGGGTCTTACAATCTAATGAATCTGGCTCGCTGGACCTAACATATGCGAGACATACAAAAGTACAGAATGATTTAACGTGACACACGGTAACACTAAGTTTGATTATTTTATTTACACTTCACATGCAACACAGTCTAATGCGGCATGTGGCCATCACAAGGTGAATATCACAACCTATACATAATACATCAATGCACTCACAGACTCAAACCCACAGCTATGCAGTCTTTCTATCTTCTCACAAGAGCTACGAGCAATCGACATTCAGGCACAGAAACACACGAGCCGCCTTCATACACGTCCGTCTCGTCTGATTCCCCTAGCCGTGTCTGCCGTTTCCCGCTCACAGTCCTTGCCCTGTGGATTCGAGCGCAGCGAGAATTGCATGCGTCACGCTTGTACTGGCTTGACTCTGACGGTCGCTCTCTCTGTCGTCAGCGAAACCTGCGAGTAGGTAACTGGTGTTCGCCTGGCGGGCGTAACGATGTCGCGGCATATCAATGGGGATTATGACACCCTCCCCGCGCGTCATTCATGAAAGATTTTATCTTTCATGTGTATTCTCTGTAAATTCAGGGTTACTATTTTTAACTAAGTCAGAATCTTCCCATTGGTTGTCATATACCCTGTCATAGGTTCAATAGAAATACATAAGTATTATAAATTATACATATTAAGTCATACTGTATTCAGACTTTAATACTTGCCAAGTATCATCCTCTCGATGGATGATCACCTCTGTTGCAATTTTGACCCAGTCAGACCGGTAGTACCAGCAATCAATGCAACTACCTCGCAACCAACAACAAAAAAAAAACGTATAATATGTCCTTAGACATCAGGTTAGACCGTAAAACGTCCTAATATGAGACGAATTCAACTGTAGAGTTCCAACCATACTTGGTAGGGAGCTCTCATGTTGGTCTACAACTTTGGCAATCTTCTCCATGCCCAGCTGATGCAAGCTTGGCGTATCGACAATCTGGCAACACAGTGGCTATTTTTATACATTACACATTACTATCTATTTCGATTTACCACCCTTTGGTGTAATTGGTGACACCCAGTAAATGAGAGGGAAATAATTTAAACAGATGTTAAACCCAATAATTTACAATTATACATTTATTTCTCAGCGTCATAGCTTGATACTTCTTTACAATAGCGGAAAAATGTCGCTAATGTGAATCAGTTAATCAAGGTATGATTCTCAGATTACAGTAGTTTCAAAAATATTAATACACAATTTGTATATTTCAATTTCGTGTTTCACCAATATTTTACAAGCGTCATTAATTTTTAAAGTTTTGTTCATAGTCTGCTAGATTTTTGTTTAACTTTCTAACTTTCCGGAAGTACACACGAACAGCTGATGTAAGCAATAGTTTTTCACACACTTGTTCCGTAATGATGTTGGAATACTCGGAGTGTAACGTTGTGCTATTCGCTGGTGTTTTCGGTGTTTCATTGGACTTCTGGATTACGATCTTATACAGTGGAGTAACTGTCCCAGTTTAGTTCACTCAATTGTTCAATTCACACAGGATAAAATGTTGCTGGATACCTCCAGTTTGCAGATATCACGGATAACTTAAATTGTTCTTGTTCACTTGAGGTAAGTTACGACACTGGCCTGTGGCACTGTTCTTAGTTTATAATATTTATAATTACTATTGTTCACTTTCTAACACATACTACGCACTTATACAACACAATTATCACCTTATTTTAGAAACTCTAATAATATTTATAGTGGGAAATGATCCCTATCACAATGATGTAGTTGACACTCTCAGCTTTTCTGAAAACAAATACATTAATGGCTGTGCTGGTCTGAGTGTTTCGACATACTGCACTCAGACATATATGGCTATTGGGTATCATCGGGGCAACGTGACAAAAGGTCAGCTAGTGTATTCGATGTGCCCGGTATGCGTTATACTTCAAAGCTGTAGTCTTGAAGCAAAAGTGACCATCACGCTATCATATGGTTAGTTGGCACTCCAGATGTAATAAACGTCAAAGGGCTGTTGTCAGATTCTACTAATAAATGCCTTCCAAGGAGGAATCTAGACAATCTCGTTATTGCAAACACTAATGCAAGGGCTTCTTTTTGCGGGGTCGACCAAGTGCGTTCTCTTGGTTTAAGTTTCCTGGATAGGTAATATACAGGATGCAAAATGCCGTCATGTTCCTGTAATAGTACCGCCCCAATCGCCACGGAGCTCTCATCTGTGCGCAATCTGAAAGAAATATGCAAATTTGGCAATTTGAGAATGGGATTCTTTGAACTATTCTCAGAAAAATAGGACAATACCTTCTGGAATGCAAATTTTAGGCATTCGTTGTATACAATTTTGTTTGGGTGATCTTTTTTTAGTATGTTAGTAAAACTTTCAGTCAGTTCAGCAAAATCTGGGATGAACTGCCTGTAATAATTTAGAAGTCCTAATACACTTCTGACTTGTTTCTTCGTAGTCGGAAGTGTCAGTTTCAGAATTTTTGACACGATGTTATCGTCAGTAGTGGCATAGCCATTAGAGATCTTATACCCCAAGAAGGAGATTTCCTGGTAGGCTATGTCAACTTTGGCAGGTTTAATAGTAAGTCCGTGCTGTCTGATCCGCTCAAACGTCTGCTGTAATGTCGTTATGTGCTCTGTCATTGTCGTTGTGTGTACACATATATCATCCATATACGAAAGGATATTCTTTATGTCTTCTTCTTCTTCTTCTTCGTTCATCCGGAGTTTTTTTTCCGGATGTGATTGCGTTGTGCCTGTTTACAGCAGAGCTGCGTTCTTGCGCCGTTAGGCCGACACATCCGACTTCTGCGGGCATTTGTTGACCGGGTTAACTTTCCCGGGGGTTTCTTAGGACGTTTGACTCTCACTGTTGTGGTGTTATCCCCCATCCCAGCTGGTCCATATAGAACAGCCAAAGATCCTGGTCAGCCCTCAAGGGAAGGCAGGGGCAGACCATGGGCATTCCCCGCCATCCAAGGAGGCTTCCATACTTGCAGAGCCGATACATAGCGCTCTGGTACTGGGCTCACCCAAGGAATCGTCACGTCCTGCACATGGCTGTTTAGCCTCACTTCCGTATATTGGGCCTTCCGTTCACCATAGGCTGTTCTTCCGGAAACCAGAAGTATGCAGTCTGCAGATGACATCCACACAGTGAGCTTTCGATTCGGACTTTCCATGTAATGGATTTGCTATCCAAGCAATATTCCATTTCGTGCCACTAGGACACTTTTCCACCTTTTATGAAGCCCACACAGTGGGCTTTTGATTCGGACTTTCCACGTAATGGATTTGCTATCCAAGCAATATTCCATTTCATGCCACTAGGACACTTTTCCACCTTTTATGAAGCCCACACAATGGGCTTTTGATTCGGACTTTCCACGTAATGGATTTGCTATCCAAGCAATATTCCATTTCGTGCCACTAGGACACTTTTCCACCTTTTATGAAGCCCACACAGCGAGCTTTCGATTTGGACTTTCCACATAATGGATTTGCTATCCAAGCAATATTCCATTTCATGCCTCTGGGTCTTCATGCACCTTTAAATGTCAACCTGTATATAGTTAAAGTAAGCTGCGGTCAACTTGAGCTTGTTGATATCTCCATAGAGCTTGTCCTCAAATGAAGCAGGTGTGGGCCAAAATATCTTTCTCTGTTCTGCATACGTTGGGCAATCCTGCAGCAAATGTTTTGCTGTCATTTTTCCAGTTCTACAATTACATTCATCGGTATCTCCTATCTTTAGTTTATTGAACAAGTGGTATTTCAGCCTGTTATGTCCTGTGCGGAGTCTGAAGATTGCTACTTGTTCTCTTCGGTCGAGTTTGTAATATGCATCATCCTTCTGATGGCCTGGATGCTCTGATTCCCATTTGGTTCTATAAGTGCTTTTTATCAACCTCTTTGCCTCATTATAGGTTATGTCTATGTCAGGCTGTGGTAGTCGTCCGCCCTCTTTTGCCAGTCTGTCAGCCTCTTCGTTTCCAGGTATACTGCAATGTGATGGGATCCACTGTATTACAACTTTTTTGGATTTCTGGCATAGACCATGGAGTGCTGCTCTTAGGTCAGTTAGTTCTGTGCTGTTATTGCTCTTCAGTATTGAGACAGCTGACTTTGCATCTGTGAAGATAGCTATTTGCTTCTCTTTATTTTCCTCCATCAGGAGCATTTCTGCTGCAGTTTTCAGAGCCTCTACCTCCGCTTTGAAGTTACTTGAAAATTTTCCAGTTGCCATTGAATGTGTTTTTTTCACTCCATTTTTTAAATTTAGGAGAACTCCTCCTCCTCCATTCTCTATTGAATTTTTGGCTGATCCATCTGTATATGCATGGGTCCAATTCCTGCTTGGGTAATGTTCTTTTATGTAGTTTAGGGTTATTTCTCTTCTTTCGGTTTCATGCTGAGTGTTCTTTTTCTCAATACCAGGAATGTTTTCTATCATCTCAGGCAGTTGCTGCTGTCGCCAAGCTGGGAACTTGTGTGCATTGTGTATGGGCTTGACTGTTGATATGTTAAGAATAGGATCTGCCCTAATCCTTCGTTTTGCAGTTTCTACAAAGTTGCTACGCTTCAGTCTTCCCTTTCCAAAACTATTAAATCTGTTGTACATAGGGTGGTCTGTCAATCTTCTAAATTTTTCTGCTTGTTGCTGGGCTCTGCTATCTCTTCTATCCTGCATTGGTTGTAAACAAGTGATCTTTTCTAGTTCATTAATAGGCGTTGTCTTCAGGCTTCCAGTTATGATTCGCATTCCTTGGTTTTGGACTCTACTTATTTTGTTAAAGTTTGACTTAGCTGCTGTTGCCCAAGCTGCAATGCCATATTCCAGTACTGGCCTCACCCGTCCAGTATATAACTTCTTGAGAACTTTCTCATCTGCTCCCCACGTTGTACCAGCAAGCTTTTTCATGATTGCCATTCTCTGCCTTGCTCTTGTTCGATTTTTCTCAACCTGTGTCTTCCATGTCAGGCGACGATCAAAGGTGACTCCTAGATAGTTTGGATTTTCTTCATGGCGCAATATTTTTCCATTCAATACCAGCTTAGGTTGCTGAGGTTTATTTGAGAGGGAGAACACTGTGCATGTTGTTTTCTCCTCACTTATCTTCACTAGCCATGATTTTGACCAGTCCTCTAGCGCTAATAAGGCTTGCTGTATTCTGCTGTTAGCTGTGCTAATATATTCTTCAGATGTCCATATGGCTAGGTCATCTGCAAAGGAGGATGTGTGTACTCTGGCTGGAAAATTTTCTGTGATGTCATTTATATATGCTAGGAATAATGTTGGTGAAAGAACTCCTCCTTGGGGGACACCTTGCTCCAGCAGCATCATTTTGCTTGTTTGTCCTTGTACTTTTGTCCTGGCAGTTCTGTTCTCAAGGTAGTGGCTGATCCATTTATACATTTTTCCACAAACATGCATGTTTTGCAGTTTTACTTTCAGTCCTTCCTTCCATACTTTATCAAATGCTTTTTCTAAATCTATCCAGACTGCTAGTGTGTGCTTTTTCTCTTGGAAGGCATCCTCTATTTCCTGAGCTATATAGGTTATTTGATCTTCAGTGGATCTGTACTTTCTGAATCCTGCTTGGTGTGGTGTTAAGAGTTTGTTTTCTTCCAGATGCCATGTTAGCCTGCCATTGATAATGCGTTCCATTAATTTTCCTACACAGCTAAGTAGACTGATAGGTCGATAGCCATTTGGTTCTTCCAGGTCTTTTCCTTTCTTTGGGACTGGTATTAGTATAGCTTCCTTCCATGCCTGTGGGACTATTCCTCTCTTCCAGCTGTTATTTAGGACTGCTAGTAGTTTCTTCTTTGCCTTGGTGCCTAGTCCTATTAGCATTTCATTTGTGATTCCATCCTTTCCTGGTGATTTCTTCTTTTTTAGGGTATTCATTGCCTGTTCCATTTCTTCCATTGTTAGATTTGCCATCATATATTCTGCTGCTGTCTCTGTATTTCTATGATGTATCTGTTTGTCTTTGATTGCTTTCTTCTGTTCAGTTGTAATATCAATGTGGTTTGCATTGGCATAGTGTTCCATTAGTGCATTTGCAGCCTTTTTTCCTGTAAGCAAGGCATTTCCTTGTTTAATTGTTATTTGTTTGTTTCTAGGTCCTTCATTGTTCATGGCTTTCACTAGTTTCCATAGTTTGTTTCCATCCCTGTCAAAATTCAGGTTTTCTGTTTTTTCCCTCCAACGATCTCTTGTTGTTTGATTTACTGTTCTTTTATATTTTGCTGAGATGGCTTTGAGAGAGGTATTCGCTTCAATTGTTTGTTCTCTCTCTGCTGTCTTCCTGGCATCTTCAACTTTGTCCTCCAAACTTTGTAGTTCTTCAGTCCAGTATGGTTTGTAATTTTTCCTCGCTCCTCTTGGAATGGACTCAGTGGCTGCCTGTATTATTGCTCTGTTTAGACTTTCCACCATTTGCTTCATGTTGCCATATCGTGTATTTATGTTTTCACAATATTTGTCTGTTAGTGTGGCAAATCTGTCCCAATCTGCTCGTTTGTAATTCCAGCGGGGCAAGGGCTTTTGCTCCTGTGGAACATACTCCATATTCATTACAAGCTTGATTGGTCTGTGGTCACTACCTGCTAATTGGTCCAGCACATGGCGATCGATTTTGTGGAGGATGTCTCCTGTGCAGAAAGCTAAGTCTGGAGTAGAAGTGGTAATCCATCTTCTGGAGTAGAAGCTCGGTGTGTCATCCGCTTTGTTGAGTAGATGGAGATTTGAGTCTATTTCCCAGTCCTCCACTTCATCTCCTCTTTTGTCAGTATCTGGGTATCCCCATCTTTCTGAACGGCTATTAAAGTCTCCGACAATAATGCAATTTGTGTCAGTTATTTTCATGTTTGAGAGTGTAAGATCCTTATCTGCTGGGCTATAAAGATTGTAAATTCTTATTTTCACGTCCTTTATCATTATATCAACACCTATAATTTCTGTTTGGTTGTCAGAGATCACAGATACTTCGCTGCAAGGTATTGTATTTCGTGTAAGTATTAGAACTCCTCCTTTATGTCCTTCGCGGTCGAAACGTGTGGCCTGATATCCCCTGACTGAAAATTTGTGCTTGGCGTTGAGGTGTGTCTCTTGAATGCATGCCACATCTATTCTATCTTTATGAAGACGCTGTGTCAGGGATTCTTTCTTGTTATAAACTCCTTCGGCATTCCACTGTAGTATGTTGAGTGTCCTTGGTATTTGGTCAATAGCTCTTAACCTACTCCTCTGTGCCTTGACTCCACAGCACAGGGGAAGGTGACCACCAGTAGTCATGGGTGGACCCCCTCGAGGCAGGGGGCCCGGCACTATCACCGCCTGATGGGACTTCACGGGATTAGCACCATAACGATTAATTTTCATCTGTGGCATCATGAAATGATAAAGTTACGTTGCACTGCTTTGTCAAGCCTGTGGCTCAGTACATCCGATTTCGACAAGCATATTTTGGGGTGCTTTCCCTAGCCTTTGACTGTCCCCAGTCTACCTACAAGGCAGCAGGTTTGTGCGTCACTTTGTCTGGTCCCTCTCCCTTGACCTGTCCGACATGGGTGACCCTACCAGTAGCTGTGCTACCGTCGGCATAGCTCTTGGGGTCATTGGAACGCGGAAGCCCCTCTACCTCGTCAAGGTGGACGCACGGCAGAGGGGTTCTTTATGTCCGTCAGTAATAGTCTTGTCATGCGTACGAATGTTGCCGGTGCGTTAACAAGCCCAAATGGTAATTTGCACCATTCGTACAGTCCCCAAGGTGTGGCAAAGGCTGTCAGATGTCTGCTCTGTTCGTCTACCGTTATCTGCCAGTAACCTAGCTTCGTGAAGTACCTAGAGTCTGTCAGCTCTGTCAGCAGTTCCTCGCAGTTGGTCATTGGCTCTAAATCCAACTGTGTAATTTTATTTAATTTCCTATAGTCTATGCAGAGTCTTATTGTGTCGTCCTTTTTGCGTATGATGACTATTGGAGAAGAGAAGTGTGATTGCGATCGTCTAATGATGTTGTTCTTTTCTAAGTCAATGATTTCTTGATGCAGTTTTTCTTTGTAATGTAATGGAATTGTGTAGGGCTTGCATTTTATTGGTGTGTTGGAAGTCAGAGTAAT
>JACEFZ010012385.1:0-16954 GCA_014155875.1 Cepaea nemoralis
GATCTCTCACACCCTGACTCCTGGATCTATCACACCCTGACTACTGGATCTATCACACCCTGACTCCTGGATCTATCACACCCTGACTTCTGGATCTATCACACCCTGACTCCTGGATCTATCACACCCTGACTCCTGGATCTATAACATTCTGACTCCTGGATCTATCACACCCTAACTCATGAATCACACTCTGACTCCTGGATCTATCACACTCTGACTCCTGGATCTCTCACACCCTGACTCCTGGATCTATCACACCCTGACTACTGGATCTATCACACCCTGACTCCTGGATCTATCACACCCTGACTTCTGGATCTATCACACCCTGACTCCTGGATCTATCACACCCTGACTCCTGGATCTATAACATTCTGACTCCTGGATCTATCACACCCTGACTCCTGGATCTATCACACCCTGACTCCTGGATCTATCACACCCTGACTCCTGGATCTATCACACCCTGACTCCTGGATCTATCACACACTGACTCCTAGATCTATCACACCCTGACTCCTGGATCACACCCTGACTCCCGGATCTATCACACACTGACTCCTGGATCTATCACACCCTGACTCCTGGATCTATCACATCCTGACTCCTGGATCACACCCTGACTCAAGGAATAATCACACAATGACTCCTGGATCTATCACACACTGACTCCTGGATCTATCACACCCTGACTCCTGGATCACACCCTGACTCTTGGATCTATCACACCCTGACCCCTGGATATATAACATTCTGACTCCTGGATCTATCACACCCTGACTCCTGGATCACACCCTGACTCCTGGATCTATCACACCCTGACTCCTGGATCTATCACACCCTGACTCCTGGATCTATCAACTTCTGATTCCTGGATCCATCACACCCTGACTCCTGGATCTATCACACCCTGACTCCTGGATCTATAACACCCTGACTCCTGGATCTATCACACCCTGACTCCTGGATCTATCACACCCTGACTCCTGGATCTATCACACCCTGACTCCTGGATCTATCACACCCTGACTCCTGGATCTATCACACCCTGACTCCTGGATCACACCCTGACTCCTGGATCACACCCTGACTCCTGGATCTATCACACCCTGACCCCTGGATCTATCACACCCTGACTCCTGGATCTATCATACCCTGACTCCTGGATCTATAACATTCTGACTCCTGAATCTATCACACCCTGACTCCTGGATCCATCACACTCTGACTCCTGGATCTATATTATTCTGACTCCTGGATCACACCCTGACTGGATCACACTCTGACTCCTGGATCTATAACATTCTGACTCCTGGATCTATCACACCCTGACTCCTGGATCTATAACATTCTGACTCCTGGATCTATCACACTATGATTCCTGGATCTATAACATTCTGACTCCTGGATCTATCACACTCTGACTCCTTGATCTATAACATTCTGACTCCTGGATCTATCACACCCTGACTCCTGGATCTTTAACATTCTGACTCCTGGATCTATCACACCCTGACTCCTGGATCTATAACATTCTGACTCCTGGATCACACCCTGACTCCTGGATCCATCACATTCTGACTCCTGGATCCATCACACTCTGACTCCTGGATCACACTCTGACTCCTGGATCACACCCTGACTCCTAGATCTATCACACTCTGAACTCCTGGATCTATAACATTCTGACTCCTGGATCTATCACACCCTGACTCCTGGATCTATAACATTCTGACTCCTGGATCCATCACACTCTGACTCCTGGATATATAACATTCTGACTCCTGGATCACACCCTGACTCCTGGATCTATCACACTCTGACTCCTGGATCTATCACACCCTGACCCCTGGATCTATAACATTCTGACTCCTGGATCACACCCTGACTCCTGGATCCATCACACTCTGACTCCTGGATCTATCACACCCTGACCCCTGGATCTATATTATTCTGACTCCTGGATCACACCCTGACTCCTGGATCTATCACACTCTGACTCCTGGATCTATCACACTCTGACTCCTGGATCTATCACACTCTGACTCATGGATCTATCACACCCTGACTCCTGGATCTATCACACTCTGACTCCTGGATCCATCACACCCTGACTCCTGGATCTATCACACCCTGACTCCTGGATCTATCACACCCTGACTCCTGGATCTATCACACCCTGACTCCTGGATCTATCACACCCTGACTCCTGGATCTATCACACCTTGACTCCTGGATCTATCACACTCTGACTCCTGGATCTATCACACTCTGACTCCTGGATCTATCACACCCTGACTCCTGGATCTATCACACCCTGTGTCAAAGACTTGAGAGGAAGCTCTAAGCTCTGAGAGAGCTAACATAGAGCTTATTAGGGGACAGGTGACGTAATAGGACAGGAGACCAGACAGGAGAGACACCAACGCTATAAATAGCTATAACGGGACACACTTGTGTCAACAAGCAGGGCAACCAGTGCGGTTGAGCTGGTGTTACCCAAGAACCGGGGAAACCTAGCTCACGAGGTGAGGACAGGTAACTGTGCTCAGCACAGCCTAAGGCCCAGCACGTAAACCAAACAGTGCACGCTGAGCCGAATTGCTAGTGGCTGAACACGCCACGCTCAGCGAGCTCAGACAGGACCGAGACGGCGTAGGAATCAGACGTGTATTTCGCTAGGAAGTCTTTGTAGTTATAAAGGACAGTACAATAGTTACAATAGTCTAGCTTAGCTTCAGTGATTATAGTATTTATGTCATCCTCTCATCCCATCTTATCATCATCACATTCTAAGATGTGTAATACCGTTGTGGTATTCCGCTCGTGGAGCCTTTGTATAATCTGCTCCGAATAAACATGTATCCTTTTGCAAACGAGACGAGTTGTCACTTTCGTTTAGTGCAAAAGAAGAGAATCCGTGTATGCCTGTCGCAAGTGGGTTGCTGACAGGCAGGATACTATTTGGTGTCAGAAGTGCTTGAATCACCGCTCATTACCAGGTAGAAACAAGCTGACACCAGGACACGATCTGACACCAAGATACCATACATTTGGTGTCAGAATTACCTGAACAACCGCTCACTACCAATAAGATACCATTTGGTGTAATAAACCCCTGAACTACCACTCACTACCATTAGCCACCATTTTGGCTCATTTTGGATAGCATTTGTTAGAATACCATTGCTGTTTTGTTTCAACCACCACTCATTACTATTAGCCAAGATACCACGTGATCATTTCTCGTGGGGCTTGAACCACCGCTAAAGTTGTGCTATTTAATTGAGCTTAGCAGTAATAAGAATAGCAATGTATTGTGTGATGAAAGGTATCATTAGCATATGATTTATGTAAATTATTTAAACGAAATTGTGTGAAACATAAACTGATTGTGTACAAATTGAAAGATGAATCATCATGTGTTCGATACTATCAGAATGTCAACATCGATCACAATCACGTTAGTATTTGTGCAAAACAAATTTTCTTTTCGCACAACAATAGGAAATTAGAGGTTAAGCTAGAATCGGAGAGCGCAGTCCAGTCAGAAACGAGAAAAGGGAAGACAAGACGACATTGACATTCATTGACGTTCATTCAGACTATCATACAATCATATCATCTACATTAATCATTATCATTTATGCCACATTTGAACTTTGCCATTCGTTGAAACATTGTTATCTCAATTAACCACATGTATGACACATTCCATGCATGTTGCTAAAATTTTGATGTTCTAATAAACAGAAACATCAGTATAAAAGCGAGGCGATCAGTCGTTTGTACGGAAGGACAGCGGCGAAACATCCCAAGGGCCATATTTTGCTACAAGATTAGATGAGTATATTTTTCTCTAATTTTGATATGCACCCTTAACTTTGCACTCTTTTTCAGCAAATCTTGTAAATATTTAACATACGAGAATTGTGAAATTGTATTTTGAAAATATTTTGCTATCAATTGTCTAATAACATAAAGCCTCATAATGTCATCATTAAATGACTTCATCCAGGCTGGTAAAGCACTAGAGTATACTGGAGATAAACTAGAGAAATGGGCAAATGAAAGATACAAAGAAGAAACAGACAAATTGAGAGATGAGAGAGCAATGGAAAGGCAACATCAGAAAGAGATGAAGGAGTTGGAAGAAGCCACAAAACAGAAGCAGATAGACATGGACAATGCCACCAAGCACAAACAGATAGAGGTAGAGTCACAAACAAAGTTAAAGATGAAAGAAATGGAGATTGACTGAAACACCCAGATAGCCTCTACGAAGTTGAAAAGCCAAGAAGAACAAAATAAATTCTCCAAATATAAAGGGCTGATCAAGCCATACAGTCAAGGCGATTCAATATCAGCTTGGACTGAGAATGTAGAATTTCAACTGAGAACTCAGAAAATACCATTAGATGATTGGGCAATGATCTACATGAGAAAACTCAGTGGGGAGCCATTAAAGGTCATAGAATCTATACCATCAGAACTAAGAGGTAACTATCAGTACATCCATGATAGAATTATGCAGCATTTTTTGCTCGATGCTCCTGGATATCGGATCCAGTATTCACAGATAAAGCCCAAGCCAACAGAAACGTTCTTAGATTACGTTTCAAACGTGCAGAGTATATTCAAGAAATGGGTGAGAGCAGCGAACGTTGGTAAGAACTTTGATAAATTACAGGACTTGATGGTGATGGATAAGGTCATATCCACCGTTCCGACCTCCTTCGCCAAGTTCCTGCAACAGGCAGACATTGAATCTATCGAACAGCTCGAAAAACGAGGTTCTGCTTATTTTTCGGCCAACAGGGACGTATTTAAGACATCAGTACATGACACTGAGATTACTGCTTTTGTCAAAAACATACCAAGCAGGCCTTACAAGCAGAAAGACTATCAAAATAAAAATAAACCATATCAGAAGCCACCACAATGTGGATACTGCAAATTGTTCCATCCGCAGTACTCCATTTGTGATAAGAGCCCCTCTTATCCTGCTCATCTAGAAATGATGATAAAAAAGCAGCAAGACAAGCGAAACTCTTATAAACGTGCTGTTAAATGCTTCTTTTATTCAAGTTATGGCCATTATAGTTCTAAATGTTTGGGTAGGCAGCGAATGAAGGCAAACAATGCCTTACTCATCGATACGTCATCTGACGATGATAGTGTGATTGACTCTGAACTTGAAAATGTATTACCAACTAGTGAATGTGAGAGTGTGAGTGCAGCTACTGATATATTAGACTTTAATAAGTGTGACACGTGTCACCAGTTTCATACAGATGGCAAATTGAAATGTGGGCACTTGGTACCATGTTCCAACGAAGATGCCAATGCAGCGTTAGCCTCCAGAGGCAAGTTACAGTTCTACGATGCACTGGTCAATGAACAACCATGCCATTGTTTGCTGGATAGCGGAAGCACTCTACTTGGGGTCAAAAGAGACCTAGTTAAGCCAGAAGACTATACGGGTGAGTTTGTAAAATGCCGCACTTTCTCTGGCAACATAGAGAAATACCCATTGGCAAAAGTACGCATAAACACCCCGTTCCTTGCCGGCACATTTGCGTGCGCGATCCTTAAAAATCCCTGTACTGAATTGATTTTGGGATGTTTACCATCGTTTAAAACAGTGTACTAATGAAGAGATATTAGCCTGGAAAGAAACAAACACGGCTAATGCTGTAACGCGGTCAGATACTGAAACACATTACACTGACCTACAGAACGAAATGCTACAGTTATTAACACCCACCGGTGCAAGTAACAGTGCTACTCGACAAGAATTCATCGAAGCACACCGCAACGATCAAACTATCACAACTTATTTTAAACTGTTAGGTGAGCGAGCGAAAGTTACTAAGAATGCATCGTGGTATTTTTAAAGTACATAACGGAATCCTCATGCGTTATTATACATCAAATAACCATGAGATTCAGCAAACGGTGCTACCTGTAAAAACACCGACAAAATGTGCTACACACTGCACATGAGTCACCGTTTGCTGGACATTTAGCCTATGATAAAACGAAGAGCCAGAATTTTGGCACATTTCTACTGGCCTAAAGTTTGTAACGACATTAAAATGTTCTGTAAATCATGTACTATATGTCAACGTTCAGTAAGAAAGGATAAAAATGTAATAACGAAGGGTCATCGGTCAAGAGTGGTCTCTAGGCCATGCGAAAGTATAGCGGTGGACATTACTGGACCCCTGAATCAGGTGTCGGGTAAGGAAAATCAGTGTATACTAAGCAATTATGCAAACAAGGGGCTAGAACCCTACACCTTGAACCCAATCAAAAGGTGCTACTCTTACTACCAGATAAACGTAATTTGTTACTAACATCATGGCAAGGGCCATTCAGAGTCGAACGACAAATATCAGATGTCGACTATGAAATATCGATAAAGGGAAAATAAAAGATATTTCATATCAACATGCTGAAACCCTATTTCTCACGACAAGAACTACCTACAGGCAAACAGAGTGCACCTACACCATTTAACCGGACGACAGACGTACACAACACAACTACACTAGGTAGGGCGACAGATCATGACGACATCGCAAACACACCTAGCCAGCAAACAGTCCACACAGCTAGTACAACAACAGTACTTAATCAGACGGATGACGACGGAATAGAACTACCAGTCCCGACAGTCGACACGACAGGGACAATTGATAGCATACGGATAGAACCCAAACTGACAGACGACGAACGACAACAACTGTTAGAATTAGTAACTGAGTACAAGGACATTTTCTCTGACATCCCAGGTAAGACTGACAGAATAGAACACTCTATAATTCTGACTGATAGCACACCTATCAAATGTCGACCTTATTCCATCCCATTGAGTTACCGGGAGAATCTCGACAAGGAATTGTTAAATCTTGAGTCGAGTGGAATAATTCAGAAATCTCAGTCAGAATATTCTTTTCCTATAGTCTTAGTCAGAAAGAAGGACTCGACTATTCGTCTCTGCGTCGATTATCGGCGCTTAAACAACGTGACCAAGATTGACGCAGAGCCTATTCCATCTTGTGACGACCTAATCCTTGACATGTCAACATCTCGTATCTTTTCGAAACTAGATCTCACGAAAGGTTACTGGCAGGTCCCGATGAAAGTAGACTCTATTCCTCTAACAGCTTTCTCTACACCTTTAGGCCTGTATGAGTGGCGCTTTCTTCCTTTCGGTCTTCGTAATGCACCAGCCACTTTTGTCCGACTAACTAGGGATCTTCTCCACGGAGTGACCAATACGTCGACTTATATTGATGACATTTGCATCCATACAGCAGACTGGACAACACACCTACTGAAACTGCGACATGTCTTTGATAGATTGCGATTATTTGGTCTTACAGTGAAACCCACCAAAGTGGAGTTGGGAATGGAAGAAATTGATTTTTTAGGCCATACTATCACCAGAGGCCAACTAAGAACTGATGATAAAATAGTGACCAAGATTCTCAATCTAACTATGCCTATGACCAAGAAACAGGTACGTGCTTACTTGGTCTGGTCAATTATTACAGCAAATTTATACCAAATTTGGCTGAAATCACCAGTGTCTTTTCCAATGTATTAAAAGCATCTGTAAAACTTGATGTGATGGATGCAAAGTTAATTGGTGCGTTATCAAAATTGAAACATTTATTTAGCGTTCCACCTATATTGCGTTTGCCTAACGTCAACCTTACGTATTTCCTCCGTACAGACGCAAGTTCCATTTCCATATCGGGAGTCCTAGGCCAATTCTATGAAGGCAAGTTTCACCCAATAATACACATGTCAGTTAGTTAAGTACATTGTAGTTTATTAGAGAAAACACAACCAACCAGAAAAACAAACATATAATCTTGAATACACCATTACTTTCAAAGAACGATAACTATTTCAACAGGGGACACAATAATATCTCTAAAAATACCTTAATGTAACACTTAAAGATTCTTTCACAAGCGGAAGCTAAAAGGTGAAGAGTTGCACATAGAACACGCATACGAGTTGGGGCAATTATTATATGAGAGCATGAACATTTTATTGTCCATGTTTTGCACTCTTGATAGAGGCAAGTTGTAGGGGTTGTTAATTTTGGACAATCGGAGGACAGGCCATATGGCATGGTTCCGGATCATACAATTCTCGTAAATATAATGACAGTTTAAAGCCAACTGTACTAGTGGAATGGGCTACTCAATTAGCCAAGTGAAGAAATACAAGAGTGTGACGAAGGAAATGAGAGATCTTGTCCTATCCCCATAAGAAAAGTAGAAAACTAATCAAGTCTTTGACAAAATTAGACAGCCAATTTTTGTAACATTACTTGTGTTACCCCCACAACTTAAAAGTTTGTAACACAACAGGGGAGGAACGAGAGCCTGTCAAAGACTTGAGAGGAAGCTCTAAGCTCTGAGAGAGCTAACATAGAGCTTATTAGGGGACAGGTGACGTAATAGGACAGGAGACCAGACAGGAGAGACACCAACGCTATAAATAGCTATAACGGGACACACTTGTGTCAAAAAGCAGGGCAACCAGTGCGGTTGAGCTGGTGTTACCCAAGAACCGGGGAAACCTAGCTCACGAGGTGAGGACAGGTAACTGTGCTCAGCACAGCCCAAGGCCCAGCACGTAAACCAAACAGTGCACGCTGAAGCCGAATTGCTAGTGGCTGAACACGCCACGCTCAGCGAGCTCAGACAAGACCGAGACGGCGTAGGAATCAGACGTGTATTTCGCTAGGAAGTCTTTGTAGTTATAAAGGACAGTACCAGAGTTACAATAGGCTAGCTTAGCTTCAGTGATTATAGTATTTATGTCATCCTCTCATCCCATCTTATCATCATCACATTCTAAGATGTGTAATACCGTTGTGGTATTCCGCTCGTGGAGCCTTTGTATAATCTGCTCCGAATGTATCCTTTTGCAAACGAGACGAGTTGTCACTTTCGTTTAGTGCAAAAGAAGAGAATCCGTGTATGCCTGTCGCAAGTGGATTGCTGACACCCTGACTCCTGGATTTATCACATCCTGACTCCTGGATCACACCCTGACTCATAGATCACACCCTGACTCCTGGATCTATCACACCCTGACTCCTGGATCTATCACACCCTGACTCCTGGATCTATCACACCCTGACTCCTGGATCTATCGCATCCTCACTCCTGGATCACACCCTGAATCCTGGATCTATCACACGCTAACTCCTGGATCCATCACACCCTAACTCCTGGATCACACCCTGACTCCTGTATCACACCCTGACTCCTGTATCACACCCTGACTCCTTATCACACCCTAACTCATAAATCACACTCTGACTCCTGGATCTATCACACCCTGACTCCTGGATCTATCACACCCTGACTCCTGGATCTATCACACCCTGACTCCTGTATCACACCCTGACTCCTGTATCACACCCTGACTCCTTATCACACCCTAACTCATGAATCACACTCTGACTCCTGGATCAATCACACCCTGACTCCTGGATCTATCACACTCTGACTCCTGGATCTATCACACTCTGACTCCTGGATCTATCACACCCTGACTCCTGGATCTATCACACCCTGACTCCTGGATCTATCACACCCTGACTCCTGGATCACACCCTGACTCCTGGATCTATCACACCCTGACTCCTGGATCTATCACACCCTGACTCCTGGATCTATCACACCCTGACTCCTGGATCTATCACACACTGACTCCTGGATCTATCACACCCTGACTCCTGGATCTATCACACCCTAACTCATGAATCACACTCTGTCTCCTGGATCTATCACACTCTGACTCCTGGATCTATCACACCCTGACTCCTGGATCTATCACACCCTGACTCCTGGATCTATCACACTCTAACTCCTGGATCCCACCCTGACTCCTGGATCTATCACACTCTGACTCCTGGATCACACCCTGACTCCTGGATCTATCACACCCTGACTCCTGGATCTATCACACCCTGACTCCTGGATCTATCACACCCTGACTCCTGGATCACACCCTGACTCCTGGATCTATCACACCCTGACTCCTGGATCTATCACACCCTGACTCCTGGATCTATCACACCCTGACTCATCGATCTATCACACCCTAACTCCTGGATCACACCCTGCCTACTGTATCACACCCTGACTCCTGGATCTATCACACCCTGACTCCTGGATCTATCACACCCTGACTCCTGGATCTATCACACACTGATTCCTGGATCTATCACACCCTGACTCCTGGATCTATCACACTCTGACTCATGGATCTATCACACCCTGACTCCTGGGTCTATCACACCCTGACTCCTGGATCACACCCTGACTCCTGGATCTATCAGACCCTGACTCCTGTATCACACCCTGACTCCTGGATCTATCACACCCTGACTCCTGGATCTATCACACCCTGAATCCTAGATCACACCCTGACTCCTGGATCTATCACACCCTGACTCCTGGATCTATCACACCCTGACTCCTGGATCTATCACACTCTGACTCCTGGATCACACCCTGACTCCTGGATCTATCACACCCTGACTCCTGGATCTATCACACCCTGACTCCTGGATCTTCCACACCCTGACTCCTGGATCTATCACACCCTGACTCCTGGATCACACCCTGACTCCTGGATCTATCACACCCTGACTCCTGGATCTATCACACCCTGACTCCTGGATCTATCACACCCTGACTCCTGGATCTATCACACCCTGACTCCTGGATCTATCACACTCTGACTCCTGGATCTATCACACCCTGACTCCTGGATCACACCCTGACTCCTGGATCTATCACACCCTGACTCCTGGATCTATCACACCCTAACTCCTGGATCTATCACACCCTGACTCCTGGATCTATCACACCCTGACTCCTGGATCTATCACACCCTGATTCCTGGATCTATCACACCCTGACTCCTGGATCTATCACACCCTGACTCCTGGATCTATCACACCCTGACTCCTGGATCTATCACACCCTGACTCCTGGATCTATCACACCCTAACTCCTTGATCACACCCTGACTCCTGTATCACAACCTGACTCCTTAATCACACCCTAACTCATGAATCACATCCTGACTCCTGGATCACTCCCTAATTGCTGGATCCCACCCTGACTTCTGGATCACACCCGGACTCCTGGATCTATCAGTCAGGGACTCATCGTTTACACAGATTTCCGGAAGATTAGCAACGGTTTGGTCTTGCTGGCATCCGCTTCCCTCCTACGCCGGCTTGTGTAATTATCTTCTCACATACCCAACATATTTCATTGTCCTGATTTTGTCATAACCAAAGGGTTGTCCTTTAAATGTTGGATATTGGCCTGCCACACCCACTGACCGATCACAGATGTGCCCCGTAGCTGGTCTATGACATGTCCGTATGTCACACACGTCTGTTGCCACGGCAACAGCAGCTGTCAGTATTGTTATTTTGTATATGCACATACACACACGCAAATATATATATATATATATATATATATATATATATATATATATATATATATATATATATATATAATATATATATATATATATATATATATATATATTGTCATAATCTCCCATTGCTATGCCGCGACATCGTTACGCCCGCCAGGCGAACACCAGTTACATATTCACAGGTTTCGCTGACGAGAGAGAGTGACCGTCAAGGGTCAAGCCAGTACAAGCGTGACGCATTGCAATTCTCGCTGCGCTCGAATCCACAGGGCAAGCACTGTGAGCGGAAAACGCCAGACACGGCTAGGGGATCGGACGAGACTGACGTGTATGAAAGCGGCTCTTGTGTTTCTGTGACTGAATGTCGATTGCTCGTATCTCTTGTGAGAAGATGAAAGACTGCATAGCTGTGGGTTTGAGTTTGTGAGTGCATTGATGTATTGTGTATAGGTTGTGATATTCACCTTGTGATGGTCACATGCCGAATTAGATTGTGTTGCATGTGAAGTGTAAATAAAACCATCAAAACTTAGTGTTACCGTGTGTCCCGTCAAATCATTCTGTACTTGTGTATGTCTCGCATATGTTAGGTCCAGCGAGCCAGATTCATTAGATTGTAAGACCCTGACATGTGTGAACGTGGAGGCTTCGTCCGGCTTTAATTTACTTAAATGTGTGAACATACGAACGTAAATTACATACATTTGAATGTGTTAACGTGGAAAAACATCAGTGATTGGGTAACCTAAGGGTAATTGATATACCATCATACTTGTTGATCATTTAAGCATAACTAACTTGTCTTCGTGAAAGTAGTTGTGTACAGAAAAAGCGTGTGGAAGCAGAAAGTTCGGGAAAGAAAGCAACTTGTGAAAATTGTTGAACGACGACGTTACGACCAACAATAACACTCAACGCCATACAAACCTAACCAAAACTTAATTGACAAGCATACACATCACACAGACATAGATTCTAATTTATTTCCTTCCAAAAGTAACCAGGTTTCCTGTGCCATCTGAAACTGTTACCCGTAGAGGTCATTTGCCGTTGCAGTAGCGACCCTACAAGTTCCTGGCCCTGGTTTTCACCATTCTTCAGTGTATCCAGAGTACTTGAGTATTATCTTTTTATATACTTTTGGATGCAAATTTGGGCACACGCTGTAAGTTTAAAAATATTGTAAAAATTGTTCACATTACTAACACTTGATAACAAAATTGCGTGTGTGAGAAATCATTTTCATTGAAACATTCCATCATGTCTTCTCTAAACGACTTCATCGAGATGGGTTTAAAACTAAAGTTAACTGGTGATGAGTTGACAAAATGGAGTGAGACAAAGTATTCAGAACACCTCCTAGCACAGGAAAAGGCTAGAGAACGCGAAGACAGAGCGGCTGAAAGAGCTGCTAAACAAGCAGAAATAGATGCAGAAATGAAGAAGGCAGAAATGGCAGTGAAACAGTCAGAAATTGATGCTGAATTGAAAAAAGCAGAAATCTCAGCTCAAAGCAAACGAGAAGAGCTTGAACTCCAACTGAAAATCAAACAGCTTGAAGCTGAAACAGCTGTTGAAAAGGAATCTCGTAAATCTGAAAGACTGGAAAAAGAAAACCAGTACAAAAAGTACCAAGGTATTGTCAGAAATTATAGGTAGAGTTGATGTTGACAACAGGTTCTTTAAAGTCGGCCAACAACAGCCCTTCATAGTAAAAAGCATTTGCTCAGCATAATTTTACCAGCGGAAACCTTTAACTTGAATTTTTTGGCTTTTGGTGATTCAGCTTGCTTCCATTGCATGCTCTCTCTTTTGCTGCTAGGCTCAAAGTGGTGACACCATGATTCATCGGCTACCACTATGCGGAAGAGAAATGCATCACCCTCCACCCTGTAACGCAGCAAGTGGTTCAAACATCATCCCATGCGTTCCTCTTTTTGGTGGTCAGTCAACATCCGTGGTAACCACTGTGAACACACCTTCCGATATTGCAGTTTCTTACAAACGACCTTTTGAATTGTCCCAATTGACACATCAAATTCTTTCGCTAGTGGACGTATGCTTCGACAACGGTTCATCTGTACTGCTGCATCAATTTTGGCGATGGTATTCTTTCTGTTGCAACCTGGCCGTCGAAGATCTGTCGTGAACTGACATCCTTTCCGAAACATTCGTGCCCAGTCTGTCACTGTTGTCTTCGACACACATTTGTTACCGTACGCTGTCTGCATTCTTCGATGAAGGTCCACTGGTCGACATCCTTCAAATGAAACTGAAATTGAATCTGAAAAACTGAAACTGAATCACCGCTCTTTGAGATTCTTTGGACGGATTTTGTATCAACCCGGATATTTTATCAACGGTCAGAAACAGAACCTATGCATCATGGGACAATAATCACTTGCGCTTTTATTCATTGGTCAGTACATATCACATGACTATGACATGATCATGTTCAACGTACGCAATTACGCGCGGTGCGGCACGAACGGATTTCAAACGAACGCTCCTAATATATATATATATATATATATATATATATATATATATATATATATATATATATATATATATATATATATATATATATATATATATATATATATGTGTGTGTGTGTGTGTGTGTGTGTGTGTGTGTGTATGTGTGTGTGTGTTCGCATATTCATTACAGGACATCGCTGTCAACATCAGCATCTTTCAGCTGATTGTTGATTTCTTGGCAAGATTACCCTCAGTAGTTTGCCAATGCTTTCTGAGTGACCGGCCCACATACTCCGAAAGTTACCGACTCGGAGAGAACCGCTACCGATTCTCGCACAAAGTCACGTTACTTGCGAGAGTATATGAGATTACGGAGGAAGACGTGTAACCTCTAGACCAGGGAGACCAGTATATATATATATATATATATATATATATATATATATATATATATATATATATATATATATATATATATATATATATATATATATATATATATATGCCCACAGCGCATTTCAAAATTGCTGTAGCAGGACGTCCACAGCCCGGCCGATCAAGCAGCTCTGTATCTCCGCTTCCTGATTCTTTGATTCTCTGAACCCAGCGACTGCCTTCACTTCTGTCGGTTGCACTGCACAATTTCCATATGCATAACATAGTAGCATGTGAATCTTCACAGCAGTTTCCTTCTTTGCAATGAGGAATTAAATCACAATACGATTTTATAACGAAAGTTGCTAACACGCTCCATTTCAACGGTTTAGGGCAGTCATATTATTTTGACGATTGGGTTGCAATTTGACGCAAACAATCTAAATATGCCATATATAACGTGTGCAAAAGGTCACGCTTCTATTTTAATTAGTAGCCAAGAAAAACGATGTGGTACATTACTTTCTGAACGACCCGCATATTTACGAGGGTAAGTTAATAAGTAAGTCACAAATGGCTGTACAAAATAAAACCAGTTTATTTTTATAGATACATCGTCCCTTTATTTCCAGACACAATTTCCACCAACATTCATACACTTATCCCATCGTTTTATCAGTCCTCCCAAACCGGCAGCGTAGAACTGCGTGCCCTGTTATCTAAAGCACGTTTTCACTTCACATTCAACTTCGTTGTCATTCGCGAAATGCCTCCCGCCAAGGTGGATTTTTAGTGGACTTAGCCCCTAGCGATTTTTAAAGCGGTGCATAGTTGGGTAGAAAAAATTACGAGGGCGAATCAATAAGTAAGTCACACAGTTCTGTTGAATGACAGGTAAATGAAAACAGGGCACGCAGATTTATGCAGCCGGTTTAGGAGCACTGATAAAAAGATGGGATGAGTGCATTAATGTTGGTGGAAATTATATAGAGACAGAATGGGACAATTTATGTATAAAAATAAACTGGTTTCAAATTGTTATCATAGTTAGTTATTTTTCTACAGCCATTTGTGTCTTACTTATTGACTTACTCTCGTATAAATAGATGACAGGTGATGAAACCTGAGCACATCACTTTGTACTTGAGACAAAAAGACGGTCAATGGAGTGGCATCATCCGCAATCACCACAAAGAGAGAAATTAACAAAACCACTTCAGCTTGAAAGGTCATGGAACATTGAAGATGTGATTCTTGTGGATGTTATGCTAAGAGGAGAGACAATCAGTTCGTAAGCTTACATTAAGACATTGAAAAAAAACTCAATCAAAGTTTTCGCAGAGTTCAGCAGCACAAGAATCCAGCAGACCTGTTTCTCCTTCACGACAACGCGCGCTGACAACACGGCAAGCAATCAGCAAATCGGTTTGGACTGTAATACCCCATCAACCCTGATTTGGCAAGCTGTGATTTTTATCTATTTAGTCCACGTAAAGATGCACTCGGTGGGACAAAGTTTGAAGATGATGAAGGAGTGATTCATGCAGTGAAGAAATGACTACATGATCAAGACACAATCTGGTACAGGCAAGGAATACATGGACCTGTTTCGTGCTGGCATAAAGCTGTACAAGCTGATGGGGGTTATGTTGAATACCGATGTTTACATGACATGTACATGTTTATTGTGTATAATTATCATACTTTTTGAATAAAAGCTCCTGAGAAAAAAGAATGAGGTGCATATATATATATATATATATATATATATATATATATATATATATATATATATATATATATATATATATATATATATATATATATATATATATATATATATCATGTGCCATGCCGGAAAGCGTGGGCGGTCATGACTCCCCATTTTACTCGATCACCAGAGTTGTGGATCAGCTCAGTGTTCCTGTCTCGTCTATGCCATGTGGCCAAGCCATCCAGGTATTTTCCTCTCGGTCTTCCTCTTGGTCTGTTTCCTTCGATCTTGCCAGTTGTCACTAAGTTCTCTAATCCATTTCTTCTCATAACATGTCCAAAAAATTTTTTTACTGTCTACGTCTAATTTCTCTAATAAATTTGCGATTGTCATTTGTCTCCTGTAGTACATGTTCATTGGTTTTTCTGTCTGTCCATGGTATTTGTTGACGTCTTACTTTGTCTAGGTAACTTAATGGGTTCACACAGGTGTTAATTAATACAAACAATAAATACGTTCGCTATGATATAGCCGATTTATTGTGGCAATCTACAGTTGGCGCAGTGGGTTAAACAGCCCGCGCTTTACATCATCATCATATCACAGATTATAGAACATCAAACATTTCATATAACAAACTAGCACACTATCTAGCCTATGTTCTATCTCTATACAAGAGCTAACGAGTCCCTCTCAGGCAGACACTTGTTGCCTGGTCTCAGTCCATTTTTCCCCTGATGGTTTCCCCGTGTCGCTATTCGAAAGGGCGGTAACCCTGTTTGAGTTCCTCGTGGACCCCGCTTCAGGCGGGCCCCCATTAGTGTCCACGGACCCCTGAACTCGAGGGTTTACCTTCGATAAAGGGTTTTGGATTTTTTTAGT
>JACEFZ010012386.1:0-16847 GCA_014155875.1 Cepaea nemoralis
TGTGGTTCCCCTTCCCAGGATGGCTATTTTCCTTCTGGATTTTGCTACTGCTTTGTTGATGTGCTTTCTCCATGTCAGCCTGCCATCAAATGTTACTCCAAGGTATGTTGGTTCTTTATCTTCTCTTAGGGGTGTTCCATTTATCTGGATGATCCCTGCCTTTTGTTTTGAGAGAGGGTAAATAGGGTGGTGCTGCACTTGTCAGTGTTTATGCTGATACACCATCTATTTGCCCATGCAGCAAATGTATCTACAGCTCTTTGTTGCAATCTGGTGGCCACTGATGCATATTCATTTGTGCTCCATAGAACCAGGTCATCGGCGTACATTGCCGCTTTAATTCCATGCGGTAGGTGAGCAACAAGATCATTGATGAAGATTAGAAAAAGTGTGGGGGACAAGACTCCGCCCTGGGGGACACCGGGACGCAGTAGTACTTTTTTGCTCTTGAGTCCGTCTATCTGTACTCGGGCTCTTCTGTTGTGCAAGTATGCTTTCACCCATTTGTACATTCTTCCATTGACTTTGCAGTTTCTCAGTTTCTTCATCAAACCTTCTTTCCAGACTTTGTCAAAGGCTTTCTTCAGATCTATCCATGCCGCAAGCACCAGCTTCTCTCTTGGAATGCATCCTCAATTTCTTGATAGAGGTAGGTTGTCTGATCTTCCGTAGAGTAGCACTGCCTAAAGCCAGCCTGCTGTGGCACAAGGATGTTTTTACTTTCAATTTACCACTGCAGTCTGTGATTAATGATGCGCTCCAGTGTTTTGCAGAGACAGCTGGTGAGGCTAATTGGTCTGTAGCTAGAGGCAATGGAAACCATCTTTCCCTGATTTTAGGAGGGGTATCATGATTGCTTCTCTCCAGGCTTGTGGAACACTGCCTAAGGTCCAGCTGTTATTGAAGATCTGCAACAGCTTTGTTTTGGCCTCTGTTTCCTAGGTTCCTGGTCATTTCATTGGAGATACCATCAGCTCCTGGTGACTTTCTCATTTTCAGTTTTGATATGGCTAGCTCCAGTTCGCTGATTGTGATGGGTGCCTCCAGAACCTCATGTACTATTTCCTTCTGTCCTGTATGTTGTCGTTTCTCTCGAATCTCTTGTTGTTTCTCTGGACTAATTTTGATATTATTATCTTGTGCGAACGAGTCCGCAAAATGGTCAGCTGCTTGCTTTCTTGTTAAGATTTTTCCATCTTTACGTAGCGCAATTTTTGAGTTTCTCCCTGTGCCCTCATCATTAAGCTGTTTTATTAGCTTCCACAATTTCCTTGTGTCTCTTTCAAAGTTCAGAGGACTCCGTTTTCTCCTGCCAGCTTTTCGTCTAGCCTGCAGCTTGGTCCTTTGAAATTTGGCTTTTGCATGCTGGAATTTATTGTGTGCTCTTGGCTGGGTGTGGCCTCTGCTTGCTTTCTACACACTTCCACATCATTATGCAACTGTTCCAGTTCACTACTCCAGTAGGGTTTATATTGTTTACGGGCTCCTCTTGGTACTGTTTCTCGCGCTGCCTGTAGTATGCATTTCCCAAACTCTTCAACTACTTTATTTATGTCTTTCTCAGTGTTCAGGTTTCTAACCAGTATGCTGGTGCGATGCTTGTACATTCCACAGTCTGCTTTCTTGTAGTTCCACCTCGAGAGGGTGCTGCTTTCACTTACAAGCTCATTTTCTACTGTTAGAAAGACTGGCCGATGGTCACTGCCACCAAGTTGTTTCCCAACAATTCGTGTAATGTTCCACTCCAGGTCTGGTGAATGAAAAGCCAGGTCAGGTGTAGTTGTAGAGTGCCATGATCTCGAGTAGAAAGTATGTGCGTCGGACGGCTTGTTAATCAAGATGAATCTATTCTCATCCTGCCAGTCTTCCAGTCTCTCTCCTCTCTGGTCCATGTGATCATACCCCAGCTCTGCGAGTGGCTGTTGAAATCGCCACACACAATCATTTTTTTCTTTTAGTGGTAGTGTGTCCAATGCCTGTGGGCGGTCACTTGGACAGTAGTAATTGATCAGATGTAGGTCTGTATTACTTGTCTTAAGTTTAAGTGTCTGATACTCAGCCCCTTCCATGTAGACTTTGATTTGGGAAGCTATGATGTTATTTCTTACGAGGGTCAGTATCCCACCTTTTCGCCTGTCCGTTCGGTCAGATCGGTAACACTGGTAGCCTCTGATTTTGAAGGCTATATTTTCATTGAGGTGGGTTTCTTGCAAGCAACATATGCTTACTTTTTCTTGGTCCAAGATTTTTTCTAATTCTATTTTGTTGTTGCTGACTCCCTCCGCATTCCAGTGCATTATTTTAAGTCTTCGTTTAGTATGGCCAGTCGTCCTATTCTCATGTCCCCTGGCTCCACATGACATCTGAGAAGGACCTCCAGTAGTTGGGGTTGGACCCTTTCGAGACATAGGGCCCGGCACTGCACCTGCCTGGGGGTCCAAAGCAGGGCGAGCACCATAACGATTAGCAGTAGTCGACATATTCCATTTTGCGTGATTGCGTGGCATCCTGATTTCTGTGGTGCGCCTCTTGGCTGGTTGCCTCCGTCTTCAGCACCTTTCTTTACTAGAGCAGACTGTGGTCTCACTCGGGTGTAGATGTGTACGCGCGCACACACCTGTCTGCGCATGCATGTACGTGCATACACATCTAGAGCATACTGGTTATTTTCCGGCGCCAGAGACTCGCCGTCGCCCCTTCTCCTGTTAGTTTAAACGGGCCCGCCACGTGAAGGCCAGGAGTTGGACTTTTGCTGCATAGGTTATGTATTCACGAGCCATTGAGGTATTTAAGCAAGGTTGGGCGCTCACCCCAACACCACGCCTCGGCTACATACAGCAACATTTGGAACCCATGCGCTCCAGTGTTTTGCAGAGACAGCTGGTGAGGCTAATTGGCCTGTAGCTAGAGGCAATGGAACCATCTTTCCCTGATTTTAGGAGGGGTATCATGATTGCTTCTCTCCAGGCTTGTGGAACATTGCCTAAGGTCCAGCTATTATTAAAGATCTGCACAGCTTTGCTTTCGCCTTTGTTCCTAGGTTCCTTATCATGTAATTGGAGATACCATCAGCTCCTGGTGACTTTCTCATTTTCAGTTTTGGTATGGTTAGCTCCAGTTCGCTGATTGTGATAAGGTGCCTCCAGAACCCTCATGTACTGTTTCATTCTATCCTGTATGTTGCCATTTCTCTCGAATCTCTTGTTGTTTCTCTGGACTAATTTCGATATTGTTATCTTGTGCGAATGAGTCCGCAAAATGTCATCTGCTCTTCCTGTTAGATGTTTCCGTCTTTATGTAGTGCAATTTTTGAGTTTATCCGTGTGCCCTCATCGTTAAGTTGTTTTATTAGCTTCCACAACTTCCTTGTGTCTCTTTCAAAGTTCAGATGACTCCTGTTTTCTCCTGCCAGCTTTTCCGTCTAGCCTGCAGCTTGGCCCTTTGAAATTTGGCTTTAGCGTGCTGGTATTTATTGTGGTGCTCTTGGCTGAGTTTGGCCTCTACTTGCTTTCTACACACTTCCACATCAGTTATGCAACTGTTCCAGTTCACTACTCCAGTAGGGTTTATATTGTTTACGGGCTCCTCTTGGTACTGTTTCTCATCGCTGCCTGTAGCATGCATTTCCCAAACTCTTCAACTACTTTATTTATGTCTTTCTCAGTGTTCAGGTTTCTAACCAGTATGCTGGTGCGATGCTTGTACATTGTCCCAGTCTGCTTTCTTGTAGTTCCACCTCGAGAGGGTGCTGCTTTCACTTACAAGCTCATTTTCTACAGTTAGAAAGACTGGCCGATGGTCACTGCCACCAAGTTGTTTCCCAACAATTCGTGTAATGTTCCACTCCAGGTCTGGTGAATGAAAAGCCAGGTCAGGTGTAGTTGTAGTGTGCCATGATCTCGAGTAGAAAGTATGTGGGTCGGACGGCTTGTTAATCAAGATGAATCTATTCTCATCCTGCCAGTCTTCCAGTCTCTCTCCTCTCTGGTCCATGTGATCATAGCCCTAGCTCTGCGAGTGGCTGTTGAAATCGCCACACACAATCATTTTTTTCTTTTAATGGTAGTGTGTCCAGTGCCTGTGGGCGGTCACTTGGACAGTAGTAATTGATCAGATGTAGGTCTGTATTACCTGTCTTAAGTTTAAGTGTCTGATACTCAGCCCCTTCCATGTAGACTTCGATTTGGGAAGCATTGATGTTATTTTTACAAGGGTCAGTATCCCACCTTTTCGCCTGTCCTTTCGGTCAGATCGGTAACACTGGTAGCCTCTGATTTTGAAGGCTATATTTTCGTTGAGGTGAGTTTCTTGCAAGCAACATATGCTTACTTTTTCTTGGTCCAAGATGTTTTCTAATTCTATTTTTGTTGTTGCTGACTCCCTCCGCATTCCAGTGCATTATTTTAAGTCTTTGTTTAGTATGGCCAGCCGTCCTATTCTCATGTCCCCTGGCTCCACAGGACATCTGAGAAGGACCTCCAGTAGTTGTGGTTGGACCCTTTCGAGACATAGGGCCCGAAACTGCACCTGCCTGGGGGTCCAAAGCAGGGCGAGCACCATAACATTTACCAGCAGTCGACATATTCCAGTTTGCGTGATTACGTGACATCCAGATTTCTGTGGTGCGCCTCTTGGCTGGTTGCTTCCGTCTTCAGCACCTTTCTTTGCTAGAACAGACTGTGGTCTCACTCGAGTGTAGATGTGTACGCGCGCACACACATCTAGAGCATACTGGTTATTTTCCGGCGCCAGAAACTCGCCGGCGCCCCTTCTCCTGTTAGTTTAAACAGTTCCGCCACGTGAAGGCCAGGAGTTGGACTTTTGCTGCATAGATTATGTATTCACGAGCCATTAGGGTATTTAAGCAATGTTGGGTGCTCACCCCAAAACTGCGCCCCGGCAACATACAGCAACATTTGGAACCAAGTAACGTGTAATATACATTGTCGTAAAATCTATACCAAGCGCAGACTGCTACAGCGACCATAGATTAATCTTAAGCAATTTACATATAAAATTAAAGAATATCAAATATTCACAAAGAAACACAAAATTTGATCTACGGGCACTGAAAAGTGAGGAGATAAAAGATAAATTCAACGTAGAGGTAAAAAAAACAAATTCGATGCATTGTCAGATATGGAAATATTATTTCAAGACGTCAGTGACCAATGAGAAATATTCAAATATAAAAGAAATCAGTCAACCTAGCTGCAGAAACAACCATCCCAAAAATAAAGATAATAGGATGCAAGAAATGGATGATGGAAGACATCTTAAAACTCATGGAAATCAGAAGAAATAAGTAAAAATAACAAAGTAAAAATATGAAGAGATTCACAGGAAAATTAGGAAGCTATGCAGAGGCAAAAGAAACATGGCTTGAGGGAAATTGCAAGGAAGTTGAAAACCAACACAACACCCGGAATACCAAATTAATGCACAAAAGAATTAATGACATCACTAACAAAAGAACACACATATCAATGAGTTGCCTAAAAACCAAAGATGGCAAAATCATAATATAAAAAGATCAGATTCTACATGTGTGGTCAGATTATGTGAAAAAAACCTTTATGATGATATAAGAGATGAACAATATGATCATCGGACTAATAATGAAGGACCATCAATTTTGAAGATGGAAGTTCAGAATGCTCTTAACCATTGAAAACTGGCAAGACCCCGGGTACAGATAACATCAAAATAGAAATGATCAATGCCTTAGAAGAATATGGAATAGACCAAGTCACCAGACTGCTGAACGCAATATATGATACTGGAGATATACCTACTGAATTATTTAATTCTCTATTTATTGCACTCCCGAAGATATCAGGAGCCTTGGAATGTGATCAGCATTGAACAATTAGTATAATGAGCCACATCTTGAAGATTTTGCTGAGAATTATCATGCGAAGGGTTAGGAAGAAAATGCAACCTGACAACTATTCTAGAGCGAACTCCGTGGAAAAATGAACATAGACTATCACTACAAATGCAGACAAAAGTGAGAGGAATACGTAAGGAAAAACTGAACAGTGTACAGGGCAGAACAGTCACTATCAGCTTTCTTGATAAAGAATACCCAGAGGACCTTTGGATCCAAGTCTACACAGATGGGTCAGGACAAAATACTGTTCGAAATGGAGGAGCTTGAGTGTACATAGAATACCCAAATAATACTAGGGACACAGCTAGAGTACCGACAGGAAAGTACTGCCATAACTACGATGCTGAAATTGAGGCAATCAAGATAGTAACAGATAAATTACTAAATACCAGCAATGGTACACAACATGTGGTGCTATTGACATATGCAAAATCAGTACTCGAGGCGCTCCTATCTGGGAAATTGCCAGTACTAAGGACACTACTTTCTTAACTTAGCAGTCAGCATAAGGTCACCATATAGTGGATACCATCCCACTGTGGAGTACCTGGAAACGACAGAACTGATCAATTGGCTAAGGAAGGAGCCAAAGAAGAACAACCTGATGTGCCTGTTACATACCACCAAAAGAAAAGAATGATTAAATCAGTCAGAAAGCCACCAAAACCTGCTCAAGATGACTACCACGATATGGACAGGTCATTCATATTTCAGGTCATTCTTCTGCGCCTCACAATAGATTACGCAACCACATGTATACAAAATTCAAGATTGGTGAAACAGCCATGTGCACATGTGGATTGGCCTTGCAGACAGCAGAGCACATACTCCAAGACTGCCCAAAATATAACATATCTAGGCAAACCTTCTGGCCTAGAGAGACGACAGTAGAAGCTAAACTCTATGGACCACTGTGTGAACTGAAAAAGACAGTTCAATTCATACAAGAGACAGCATTGCAGTTATATAGACATATTTCAAGCGATCGAAAGAAGAAGAAGAAGAAGAAGAAGAAGAAGAAGAAGAAGAAGAAGAAGAAGAAGAAGAAGAAGAAGAAGAAGAAGAAGAAGAAGAAGAAGAAGAAGAAGAAGAAGACAGAAAGCCACTAAAACCTGCTCAATACGACTACCATGTTATGGACAGACCAGAATAAGTCATTATTCTGTGCTTCAGAATCAGAACAGGACAAAAAAGATTATGCAACTACATGTATACAAAATTCAAGATTCATGAATCAGCCATGTGCACATGTGGATTGGCGTCGCAGACAGCAGAGCACATACTCCAAGACAGCCCAAAATATAACATATCTAGGCAAACCTTCTGGCCTAGAGAGATGCTGGTGGAAGATAAACTCTATGGACCGCAGAGTGAACTAAAAAAGACAGTTAACTTCATACACGAGACAACATTGCAGTTATATAGACATATTTCAAGCCAACGAAAGAAGAAGAAGAAGAAGAAGAAGAAGAAGAAGAAGAAGAAGAAGAAGAAGAAGAAGAAGAAGAAGAAGAAGAAGAAGAAGAAGAAGAAGAAGAGGAAGAAGAAGAAGAAGAAGAAGAAGAAGAAGAAGAAGAAGAAGAAGAAGAAGAATGTTTGATAAAACAGAAATTGGAGCTCGGTGTCCCCAATTCTCGGTTGCCAAATATTATAGGAAAACCAGGAATTGGCTCGTAAGATTCACAAGTGATAAAACAGATATAGACTATACTATAAGATTTCAGTAGGTATCATTCAGGTTTTCTAAAAAAGACCCAGAGAGCACAGGGAAGTCACTGCTTGAAGAAACTAAAGATCACTCTGATTAGAGTGCAAGCGAGTTGTAACCTGTCCACTAGCTCTCTGGGTTTTGTTGTCAAATAAAGAAAACACTATCACCTGTTATTGCACCCAGAACGTACACTTCTCTGATCACCTAATGGAATAACACAATCTAATAATAGTATAATCCTGTATTGAAATAAAGGGGAAAACGGATGCACCTTGGGCAATTCCAATATACAAAATTAACATTTCACACATGACATAATTGTCTAAATATCCATCACATTTGAACTATCAGAAAGTTCTAAGTGAGTTGCTAATTTAATGCTAAATATTCTCATGTCTTCAGCTAATCTAAATGCTGTAGTTAAATGTTCCTCTGGCTGGGTATCTAGTGTAAACACAAATCCTTTGTGGAAGAACAACTGTAGGGATTAGACGAGTCTAAAATTTTTTCTCCATTATTTAGTTGTCGGCCACTGGTCTAATATGATTGTTGAGGTTATATGGGATTTTCGTGCCACTTAGCTTCATTCTCGTGTGGCAATGGCAGTCCTGAATGGCAAATATAAGGACGAAGATTTTTTTCATTCGCTGAGGAATTGCACCACTCAGGTCAGGGATGTTCTCCGTGTTGGGAGCATCACTTTGTACCAACTGACCACCTCTCATATCTGTTTTAATATAATGGACAGCATACTCCTCCTTCATTCATTCAGTAGCATGTCCTTTGCAGAACCTCGCTCCGATAACAACCTTCCGGAAAACCTCTCGATCACAAGCAAGATGTCCCGCGTCTGATACACCCATCTGGAGATCATCCGCCACATCCTGCACCCATCTTAACTTTGGCCTTCCACTTCCTCTCTTCCCAGGCATATACCCCTCCATTACTGTTTTCTCCAAACTTTTGTGACGTTTGAAGTGACCAAAATATTTAAATTTTCTTTGTTTTATCGTCTTTAATAGCCAACCTTCTTCAATATTCAACTCTTGAAGTATGGCATTTGTTCTTTTCTTTACCCAAGATATTCTTAGAACTCGTCTATAACATTTATATTCAAATACTCCTCCTTAGAAAAAAAATAAATTAGAAAACCCATATTCCCAAATATTGGAACAAATGCTCATATACTACTACTACTACACATTGATAAGTCAGTCAAACCTTTGTCTGCTGCATGTATTGTCACTTATATGAGTGGGCATGACCAATGTCCCATACGGCATAGACATCCCTAGCATTTTTGTTGTTGTTGTTGCGTATCCCTTATGGGACGTTGCAGTCAACACCAGCATTTTTCAGCTACTGTTGATGTACTAGGCAAGTGTTACGTTCAGTAGTTTGCCATTGCTTTCTAAACGACCGGCTCCCATACCAGCACGGTTATAACACAACGCGACACGGTCTGCTGCACAAATCGGTCGCAGCTGAGCTTCGTACGCCTGGTACCCGGCTCATGAACCGCGTTCGCAAGCCTTTAGCCACGGAGCATTTTACAGGATGATAAAACTTGAAGATGGTACAATTGGGCAGCAGAATGGCACTGAAGCTGATCAAGTACATAATAAACAGTTGTGACAGCATATAAGGGCTGGTGCCATCTGGCATGACATGCATACATGTAATTTGAGAACTTTGGTATGTGTGCATATCATCCTACAACTACCATGGCTGAATGTCTTTAAAACATTCCATATAATGACAGATCATGCATGATAAGTAACGTAAGATCCCATCAATAAGTTAGTTGCATGTCCTTTTACAGGACATAACAATCAACTTCAGCATATTCTGTCTGTATGTGATTTATTAGACAAGTTTAAATTTGTGGTTTGCCATTGGTTTCTGAACAACCAAAACTCATGCCATTGTCTGCTTCCAAATCACCTATAAGTGATTTTAAATGTGGTATTCAGGATTTCGAATTAAGTTCACTACCAATTCGTTAGATACCGACTGATCCCATGAATGTTAAGTGTATAGTCAGAAAGCAAAACTTCTCTCTCTCTCTCTCTCTCTCTCTCTCTCTCTCTCTCTCTCTCTCTCTCTCTCTCTCTCTCTCTCTCTCTTTCTCTCTCTCTCACACACACACACACTCACTCACCCACCCACACACAAATGTCATTCTTTAAATGCTTATGTCTTAGGTTATTGCAATTAAAATCACTAGAATTTTGAATCAGATTTCAACAGGTGGAACATTGTAAAAATGAAAAGACAGCTAAAATTTCATTGTAGTAACAAGACATGGCAGTAAAAACAACATGGTAGTAAAAAGACATAGTAGCAAAAACATGGTAGTAAAAAGACATAGTAGTAAAAAGAAGACAGACAAATGTTTACAAACAGATCAGTTAGGAAAAAAAAAAATACAACCTTGAGTATCCAATAGAATTCATATTATGAAGTGAAGATAAATTTGCTTGTCAGAAAAATATATGATGATATAACATCAATTTATATTTTTTTAAAAATGAAAGTGCAAGACCATTAATATTTAAATGTATGGCCTTCAACTGCAGTTATTTAACTGTATCAATTATATGTAGTTTTAACATTATCAATTATAATATATGTTGTTTTAATAGCATCATGTATAATATATGCAGTTTAATCAGTAGTTCTTTAACATTATTAACCATAATATATGTAGCACATGTATCACACCATTAGTATCAACTATCTGATCAGACCAGTTGTGCTGTATGGCTCTGAAACCTGGAGTACAACGAAAGGAGAAGAAGCCTTGTTACAAACTTTTGAGAACAAAGTTTTAAGATGCATCTTTGGACCCATTAGGGATACACAAAGTGGAGAGTGGAAAAGAAGAAGTAACAAAGACATTTATGATCTGTTTAAGTCCCCGCTAATCACTGGTATCATGAAGGCTAATAGACTACAATGGCTGGGGCATATAGAAAGAATGGAAGACAATAGGGAAACAAAACTCGCTTACACTCAGGAAATAAATTACTGTAGACCCCGAGGTAGACCAAGAAGGCGGTGGAGAGATATAATATATACAGCACTTGGAATCAACGACTGGCAAAAGAAGGTCAACCAGAGAGACGAATGGAGAAGGATTGTATCTGCAGCAAAGAACCTCAATGGCTCGGAACGCTGAAGAAGAAGAAGTATCAACTATAATATATGTAGCCTCAACAGTAGTTATTTAACATTATTAACCATAAGAAGAGAAATGATGCTGGACGGATTGAGACGGTGGCATGGAGGAATATCATCAGCAGAGTTGATCCAGAACACCAAAGAGCGAGATCTTAGAGAGCCATGAACGCCTACGCCAGCTGGCAGGGCACTTGATGATGATGATGAACCATAATATATGTAATTTCAAAAGCAGGGTAAAAATTTAATTTAATAGAAGTGATTTAACTGCATCTTCTTCAGTAGTTATCTGACAATACAATCTAAAACACAAATAGCTTCAATGAAGAGATCTTAAAGTGAATTATGTGAAGCATTTATAGTTTCAACAATTCATCATCATCATCATCTTCCACTTCTGCCGTCAAGAGTCATGGGGAGGAATAATTTGCGTTCCAGCACTGGATAGTGTCATTCCGTGTGGTTGTACAATGTCTTTGATGTTGTCAATCCATTTTCTTCTTGGACGTCCTCTTGGTCTCGTCGCAGATGATCTTTGATGTAAGGCCAGTGATGGTAGTTGCTGGTGTTGCATTCTAACGACATGGCCAAACCACTTGATCTTCTGTCTTTCAATAAATGTGGCACAAGGTGTTGATCCCAGTCTGTCTGATAATAGCATTTCTTACTCGGTCTCAGATTGTTAAGTTGACAGCTCTTATCAGGCTTTTTTGGCCTTACATTGACCTTACAAAGATCATCTGCGACGAGACCACAAGGACGTCCAAGAAGAAAATGGATTTGCAGGTGTTGATTTTGCGATGGTGTTATTTGGATAAAGTCCAAGTTTGAGATTGGTAGCATGAGGTTGGTGTGAATGTGCTGTTTTTTATCTAGCGTTTTGTGGACATGGGTATATTTGGATGTTTCAGTAAGGGTGATAGTTGATATGTAAGTGCACTAGCTTTTTGACATCTGATTTCAATTTCTCTGTCCAATCTGCCATCTTCTGTGATCATACTTCCAAGATATTTGAATTATTTAACTTGTTTCAGAGTTGTGCTATTTATCTGTATACTTAGTGGGCCCGGCGATCTGCTAACTCGCATTACTTCGGTTTTGGCTATATTTATACTCATATTGTATCTCCTGCATGTTGAACTCAGATTATTAATATGATTTTGCAGTCTGCCCTCGTCGCTATGAAACAGGCACTGATCGTCTGCAAATAGAAGTTAATTTATTTCCTGTGGATCAGTTGCTTCATCTGGAGTAAAGAGTTTCTCTCTTTCTCTGTGTGCATAAATCATGAACTCTATAAAAGCACAAAAGTATATTAAGTAATTTTAGAACCGCTGGTCTAACGACCAAGCGTCGTGGGTGGTCTGACTCGATGACTCAATTGGCCCTTGTAATTGTGAAGGTTTAATATTGTATACCCTGTTGAGATTACTTTTGCACTTTGATTTGTTTATATTATAAAGTACAAATACAGCTCTTAGATCAACCTGCCTTTGTAAACTGGCTTTGAAGACATCGTATATTTTAGTTTCTATTGCTTCACACAAATAAAGCAGTATCTACCATGGTGATTTCCTTATTGTATTTTCCTACACCTTTCTAAAGTCATTAGTCATTATTAGTCATTAGTCGTGGTTCCAACATCACAGAAATGGGTCGTCCCCATTATGCTCCGTTCCCGTGCCAGTGAATATCACATAAAATATTCCTCACTGCACCCTTTGGGAAAAGTGGAAAAGACAAGAGTCTAGACAAACAACGACCCGCTCAGGCACACTGTGCAAAATACCACCACCAGAATTTCACCACAAAAGTCCTCTACGAACAATACAGTTCATCCTTGATGGAACTGGCAGTCACTTTCCCAACAAGATGTTCACCTACAAAGTCTTGATGTTTCTAGATATTGTTGTTCCCTTTCTATATGTTTTCTAGCCAACCACGCCATTTTTTCTCCGAAATGTAGATCACGCAAGAAAACAACCCTGGAAAGATGTAAAGACACATTTCACTGTACATCACGTCGTTAGAATGCCAACACAAAGGTCCTCCTCGAAAACACAGTTCATCATCGATTGAAACGGCGGTTACTAGCAAAACCAGCAGCCACACATTTCTGCATAAGGCAAGAAAACCGGTCAATTCTGCGACACACCAGCCGCCATACATGCAGATATTTCTGGATGTTGTTATTCCGTTTCTAGATGTTATCTAGCCAGCTACGCCATTTTGAGCATGCAGATCACACCACAACACCTCAGACAGATGTAAAAAACATTTAACTGTACATAATGCCGTCTCCACAGTGCCAAAACAACAGTCCTCCACAAAAGCACGGTTCATTGTCAAAAGAAGCGGCAGTCAACCAGAAGACCAGCCGCCACACGTTTCTGCATAAGGCACAAACACCGGTCAATTCTGGGACATAGCCATCTGCCATTGCTCTGAACATGCAGATCACACTACACAACCTCGGGCAGATTTAAAAGCATTTCACACGAAATTCACAGCTTACAGCCTCGTGCCACACACTCAACTTAATAGCAAGGCGACGGAACCATAAACTACCAGTCCAACATGATGAAAATGCAAATGCAATGGTAGCCATGAGCATAAACATCCAGAGGCCATATCCGTTTCACTGCCTATCCGCCATGCTGGGGACCAGAAGCTTTTCTAAAGAATACATACTACAATGATGGCCAGTGTTCCTACAGGAAACTAAATGGAAATTATGATAATGGCATTCAGAAAAGTTTGTTTTAATTAATGGATAATCCACTTGGTGGAACTTTTATGTATGGTTTGTTCTTCTGCATGAATGTGAATACTGGAAAATGGGTAATGAAATGATGAAAAAGTTTGAAGCAGTAAAAAGAAGTGGTTTATTTTAGAAGAATGTTGCTAATGTTGGGAACCAAGTGAAAACAAATGCTGTGGTATTGACAGCTGCAGGTGCTACTAGACCACTCATTACAGTTACAAGGAAAAGCCAAGAAAGACATAAAAAGATGTATTTGGAAAGTTTAAACCACAGGGCAACAAAAAAATATAGTGGTGTGAACTTCATTAAAATATGAGATGATATAGATTATTGAAGAGTCATAATTTGCCAATGTCTACTCCAGACCAGGTATTTAAAGAAGAAAAAGAATCAGTCACATGATGAATTATATGAATGTCTTTACAACTGCTGTGCCAGACTAGTGTCACATTTCATCAAGTCTTAGCATGTAAATAATTATTAATGTTCTTTTTTTTCTTGATGCAATAATTACAAAGCAAAAACACCATACTAAACTACAGATACCACCCTCATACAATATGATCAGTGTAAACAAACTGATAAATGACCTTAAGTGACTGTTTCTTAATATTCATCACAGATCAACAAAAGTGTGAACCAAAGTTAAATACAACCTTGCTGCAGCTACTGCTATTTTATTTAACATAACAATAAATACAACACCTAATTAACTGATTCAGTGCCAATACAAAAAGTAGGTTTAGACCACACATGGTACACAATCAAATGAACAAGTATTATAATGTAAATATCCGTTTACTGATCATTGAATATGCTGACGATACCATAAAACAAAATAAATAAGATTACACTAGTTTGGCAATATATCATCCTTCTGTACAAAGGGGAGGTCCTATTTGGGGATATATTATCTTTCAGCACTGAATCAGTTAAACCTACAGCAATGACAGTCTTGAACAACTCTAAATAAAAAAGGCACAAGAGTGGAATGTTATAGTGTAAAACTGACAGTTTAAATAGGTGAAAAATATTTTTTAAATACCTATGGTCAATCGGCAACATAAATATCCACTCACATAAATAGTATGTGACTAGTAGAGTCAGGTTTTTGTAAAATTGTTAGAGAGATAGGAGGAAGGGGAAAAGGAGGTAGGGAGGGGATAGATAGAAAGAGAGGAAGGAAAAATGAGAGAGAGAGAGAGAGAGAGAATGCGAGAGAGAGAGAGAGAGAGAGAGAGAGAGAGAGAGAGAATGCGAGAGAGAGAGAGAGAGAGAGAGAGAGAGAGAGAGAGAGAGAGAGAGAGAGAGAGAGTCATGTGTTTAAGGCAAGTACTGCATTCTGTATTGCAACTATATTGAATGCATACATTTACATGAGGCAGGTGGATTGTCCCTTCAGAACTCTTCTCCACAACAACTTTTCAAAATTTCTATCATGAACCAGATGTCCTGTCTCTGTGGTTGTCATGAATAAATTATCTATCACACCCTAAGTCCATCTACATTGAGAGCCTCCTCTTCTCCACTCCCTTAGTATGCCTTCATCCCTATTGATGTTTTCCACACATTTTGATGTTTTCTTAATTTTGTCTTAGTAACCAATCCTCTTTGATATTGAGTTCTTGATAGATAATCTGTTTGTCCTCTCTATTGTCTAATTAATTTCTTTTAAAAAAAGTTGTTGCATATCCTTTATCTTCCTCCTGGAACGTCAAGCATTCTTTGCCCACATTGTCAAAGAAAATTTCGAGCCAAAATAGGCCTTATCACCTTATCAGCCATCTTAGAACTCACGGCTCCATACTTTCAACCCCACTGGATGAAATGAATGGTCATCGTCATTCTTGATGGACAAACAACACATGACATCACAGTCAACTCCAGCATTTTTATTTTGTTTTTGCGCTCGCTCGCTTTGTACTCAAGCGTAGTCTTTACACACTACTTCTAGTAGTGCTGGACTGAATTTTGCGTGTGGATTATGCCACAGCCTTAGTTAGGCATCTTTACTGACAAGAAGACATTCCACACATAATAAAAGCTGACACTGGCGTCCTAGGTCTGAACAACACTTTTAATCAACATTATAGCATCACAAGTCGATACCATTATTTCATACGCCTCTCAGTCTGTCAGAGGGTACAAAGGATATGTTTGATATATACGTGGGTCAACTTGGTAATTTCCTTCAAACATTAGTGAGTCTTCCCTATCGTCCCGAGTATAGGTGCACTATTCTATCACTCATGTCAGTCTGTAATTACACAACTGACCAACTTACATCCATCTTGGACGGTTGGTTGTGGACACATTGCAGGCCTGACTTGTTGACATTCATTGTATGGTGCCTGCCGTCACAGCGGGACATATTTCCCAATAATGGTTTGCCGTATTAGTTAAAGGCAGTCTCTATCTTGTTACCTTCATTAGCACAATGGTACTGACTCTGTCTGTTCGTAAGTTTCGATCTTTCTCCAAGCGTCTCCTCAGCTTTAACTGAACTTGTCTTCTTTGTTTTTCTTGTCAACTTCTGTCCCATCATATGATGTTTGTATCTTGTCACATGACTGATTAATATTCATTAGGCAACTGGCATTCTTGTTATTATGCCGTGTTTACAGTTTCTTTGTCCGTTCTACTAAACTACGGTTGTTTAGTGATCATTGTTCATCCATCTGTTATTTAACTCTTTTGTGGTCTAGTCCTGTCTACTACTGTTCAACTCTTCCCCGAGGCTATTCGGTACATGGCAGATTAGCTTTCCCTATTAACAGTGTCCCTTACTATCAGGCAAACACACTCCGACTTCAGAGGTACTTGTAATTTATGTCCCCAAGTCAAGGACTATAATGTCAACATTTTAGTCCAACTGTCCGGTGTAGAGGTTGAACCCCGACCTTGGCATCAGCAGACCGGATGTTTAAGAACATGTGTTCTTATCCATTCGGCCATGCTGACCTACAACCCCAGCATTTTTTGGGCCGTTTGTGGTTTCTTGGCAAGTTTACATTCAGTAGTTTTCCATTGCCATTGCTTTTTGAAAGGCCAGCACTCATACCATTGTATTGAAACCAACACAAGGCAGTCTGCTCCCAAACAGCTGGCAGCTGTGATTCAAACACGGTATGCAGGATTATGAATTGCATCCGTAACCCCATTGCCACAGAACCAACAATGGTAAAATTAATCTATAATACTCTTATGTAAAACCTCAGTTGATTTGCTAAACATCCATGGTTCACGCCCGTATGTTTCCGCAGGAAATATGCACGCTCTCAGTACTCTAAAGCATA
>JACEFZ010012387.1:0-27353 GCA_014155875.1 Cepaea nemoralis
GTATTTAAGGGGTTTTTCGCCTTGTACAATGAAACTGTTTTCAGAAATATAGAAGACATGAAAGGAAACAATAACAGCTAGGCAGATGACACAGTCTGATTACAGACAATGAAGAGGACCTGCAACATTTAGTAGACCCACGCAGTCAATAACTAGGGGTGGAACTGAATAGTAAGAAGACACATATTATAGCCCTTACTGGAAAATAAGTACCTTACAGCAATGTAACAATTGAATTTAATATCTGTTGAGCAAAACTATCCTTCTTCGTTGATTGCGAAAATGAGAAATAGACTTGGCCTTCGTTTCGTCACTGGTTTTGATACTGTCTGCGTGAGAGAGGTGTATATCTGAAATGAACAACAATCAAGCCAATCAGAGAACAGATAACAATGAAATCACAAAGGGTATATCCCTGTAGTGGTCTCAGGGACATTTTGAATCAACCAATCAGAGAACAGATAACACAAATCACAAAGGGTATATCCCCTGTAGTGGTCTGAGGGACATTTTGAATCAACCAATCAGGAAACAGATAACATCAAATCATAAAGGGTATATCCCCCTGTAGTGGTCTGCCTGATAGTTTGAATCAACCATCAGAGAACAGATAACATCAAATCATAAAGGATTATCCCCTGTAGTGGTCTGAGTGACATTTGAATTAACAGAAGAAACAAGATAAGAAATTACAAACAAATGTTCTTATCCGAGATGTAGGTCATGTGACCGGAACCCACTTTGGTCATTTATGTCCAGATGTATGTTTCCAACCCGAACCACATTTGACCTGGTGTAACCTACTTTAATTATGACCAAGACTGTTACACAGACCGATGAAGAGTCATACATCTCTAACACATCGTCAATGATATGATTATATTTAACCCATACAGATAGCACTAACCGCCATTAAAATACACCATTGATATGTAATAGTTATGTATCGAAAAAGTCCCAAGTCGGCGTCTGATGTATCAACTTCTAACACATGGCACTATTTCACTTTACATAGTAAACTATTTTAGTAAAGATTTGTTTTAAATGAAACCAGAAGTATTCTAATGTGTGAACTTTGAAAATTAATTGTCTTGTTGCGAGAAGTCTATACAAGAAAATATTCCTGGTTGATCCTGAAATCTAAATGTGTACACACATACCTTACTACTACCATTCAGTAACATGTCCTTTGCAGAATCTCGTGCCCATAAAAACCCATTCAAAAAAAAAAAAGAAGAAGAAGAAGAAGAAGAATCTTGATCACAAACAAGATGTCCATTACAACCAACTGGAGATCATCTTTTTTAGGCCTCTTCCAAGACATACACCATTATTGTTCTCTCCAAACTTTCATGACGTTTCAAGTGACCAAATATACTAATTTTCTTTGTTTGTCTTTAAAAAACCATCTTCAATAATCTTGAAGTGTGGATGAGTTTGTTCTTTTTAAGATATTCTTAGAACCCCTCTATTACATTTATATTCAAGTGCCTTTATGACGTGTTTAGTGTCTCACAGGCGTAAGTTGAATACTCTTAAAAACATAATTTTCTGTAGTTCTAGCTGCCCCCACTCTATTAAGTTGTCTTTGAAGAGCAATTGAAATCGTTAATTTCTTTGTGTCACTGTTGGAAATAAATTATTCAAAATTTCCACCACCTTTTTGTTAGGGGTTTTCTTGGCTTTCCCAAACACATTATTTTCCTTCTGGAAAAGTGACTATTGAAACTGTGACCATACTAAAGGATCTATCGTCCGACCAAAAACAATATTTGTTCCACTTCATCCACCTGCTTCCATGGCTTCACATAACCATAAAAAAATTGGGGGTACGCCCCCCAAAAAAGTTTTCCATAGAAAAGAAGGAAAAACCCTGTAATCGGGACTAACCATACAAAAGTAAATTTTAGGGCCAATCTCCCCGAATTCACCCACAACATCATACACACTCTATTGTGAGTTCTTTATACTGCCCTGATCGTTGTCTAACATTAGAGGTCTTAAGTGACCAACAACAAAAACACAAAAACAACAACCCCAAACAACACCATTAGGGGGACCCATCAAAATATCCCCTTAAAAAACCCACATAGAGAACCCAAACGAAAAAATAACCCGATACCAAGTCAGACATTAGCCCAGAAAAAGACATAAATAGACTCACAGACAGATAGATGGACACCGTCATAGACACCAGTATATCCTATAGAAAAACCCACAGACAAAAAACCCAATACGACAACCAACATACAGACAGATAAAAAGACAGCCAGACATATAGATAGACACACAGACAATAGAGGGACACTCAGTCATAGACACCAGATACCATAAGAGAAACCCCCCCGACAAATAACCGGGAAAACAGACAACCAAAATACAGACAGATAAAAGACATTAGAAAAACACACAGACAGATAGATGGACACTCAGTCATAGACCCAGTATATCCACATAGAGAAACCCACCGACAAATAACCAGATACAGACAACCAGAAAATTTAAAAAAGACCCCAGACATATAGATAGAACCCCAGACAATAGATACATTTCAGCCCATAGACACCAGTATACCATATGGGAAAACCCCCCGCCGACAAAAAACCGATACAGACAACCAGAAAACAGACAAAAAAGGGACCCTTTTTTGTCATACCGCACCCCTGATACAAACCATTAACAGATAAATGAAACAAAAAACCCCGGGCCCCGGGAAGTGTCCCCCTCACATTACCTTCTTACTTTTAAATCTTTGTGCTCAGAATATGGTGAATTTTAGATTCTGATGACATCATTCTGATTATCATTGGTTACACATCTATTCATCCATCTTTGTCACAAAGGGGCGGTCAGTTCTACCAATTTCACTCGATCACTAGAGTCGTGGATCTGGTCTCGACCATCCCCCAGTGACCAAACCATCCAGGTATTTACTTCTCGGTTTTGTTCCTCTCGATTTTGGGCCAGTTGTTACCCTGTTTATTTCTCATAAAATACCCAAAAAATTTTTTCTATGCCCAAATTTTCTATAATCTATTTACGATTTTTCTTTTTGTTTCTTGTAGATTATTTTCTGCCGTGGTATTTTTTTCCCCCCAAACCTTTTCCCATCAGATGTTTTTCAACCTTTCCACACATCAAATACAAAAGTATGAAGCACTTCAACACTTTTCTTTTTCAAATTTTGCTATCTTTTTGGTCAGTTTTCGTCTTGCTAAATGCTACATTCGCCGTGGCGATTCTTGTAATCTCTTCAAACCATTGCCCCCAAACCTTTTCCGAGATAATTGTACTTTTTTTTCCTATTTACTTGTGGTTTTTTCCCCAAATAATCTGTGTTTTTTTAAGTTTAATCCTAGTTGTTCACATCTATTAATTGTTGCATTTCTTTTTCCTTGTCTAAAATAAAGACTGCCTATCTATTGGGTCCCGAAAAATTTCTTTTCATATATTTCTGTATACGGGGGAAAAACATTACACACCCCTTTTAATTGGCCTATTTCTTTATCAATCCATATGACAGATCCAATTTTTTTTTCTTCCCCCACCAATTTTAGCTTTTAAAACATAGCTAATTTGCCGTACACAGCCTTACCCAACGGGGATAACATTCACATGTGTGGTAAAAGCATTGTGTAGTTTGATTTTTGTGTGCTTCCCTTTTGGAAAGGAGAAACCAAGTAAAAACGAAAAGAGAGCAAGTGAAACCAGCCCTTGTGGCCTCTCTCTTTTACTGTGCTCGCGTCCCCTTGGGGGAATTTATATGAGACACCAGAAAAAACCCAGGATTACTAATGGGAAGATCCCATGATACATTTTTGGGGGGATAGATAATGAAACAGATCTATAATTGTTGGATATTGTAGTAATATGGAGTGCTCTATCAAGAAAATATTATAATGGTATAAAAAGAAAGAAAATTTTTTTCAGGACATCGCTGTCAACAGCTTTCGCTGATTTCTAGACAAGATTACATCAGTAGTTTGCCATTGAGCGACCGGCTCACATCATAAGTATAAACCCAGTGCTGATTCTCACAGTGAGCACGTTTTCTTACGAAGAAAAAATGTAACCGGGGGTACCAACAGTGGTAACACCAAATGTGACAGAAACATTCTTAACCAAGTAGATAAATTATCTAGGGGGAATTATCAATGGATGATGTACAAGAGTTAATGTACAGAACAAGATAAATTTTAGAAAATGAAAAGTAAGAGAGTGGTAAAAATTTTTGGGGTGTGGGAGTGAATGTTGTAACAAAAAAAAAAAAAAAAAATTTGAAGCAGCTGGTTTGTAAGGTTAATTTTCCCGTGTAACAACTAGAAAAGAAACAACTTTTCTTCGATCATGTAAGAGCGCATGAATATCGTGACAACTGTTATCTCAGTAACATACCAATTTTGAAATTATGGTTATGTCAGCAAAGTCGCTTTCAGAACACCAAAGACAGCGTCATGAAGGCCTACATCATTTGATGATGATAGTGTCAGCCAAGTTGATTTCAGAACACCAAAGACAGCATATGAAGGCCTACAACACGGGAAATTGATGATGATAGTGTCAGCCAAGTTTGGGTTTTAGAACACCAAAGACAGCAGTATTTAAGGCCTACAACACGGAACTTGATGATGATAGTGTCAGCCAATTTGATTTCAGAACACCAAAAACACAGTATGAAGGCCTACAAAACGGAACTTGATGATGATAGTGTCAGCCAAGTTGGTTTTAGAAAACCAAAGACAGCTATGCGTTGTGTGGTTTCGAAAGAAAAAAAGAAGTGTGGGTTTTGTACAACCGAGACGAAAAAATATAACCATTTCGTTCACTCAGAACATGGCGAACGCCGATTCCGATTCCGATTTGTCGAAAAAAAAAGAAACTTTCCACCTCGTTCAACCCGTCTCAATGACGTTGGTTATAGTTGTGGTGGTTCATAGTGCGGTATAGGTTTTATGGTCTTTTGTGCGTTAGACAGCTTCTATTACTGCCTGTCTGGCCGAGTCCCTCTTTTTTGCCATCCTTTTTGCTTTTGACGTTGTTGCTGGTGTGTCTGCTATCATTATCGGTTTGCCCATCCCTCTCGTTTGATGTCTTCTTTCCGGAGCTGACCTTGGGGGGTGGGGAGGGGCTGTCTTTTTTCATCTGTTTTCTTGGGCTTGTCCTGGGGAGGGGGGGGCGCCTGTTATCGTCTGGGCTTGTTTTCTTGGGTCTTGGTTCAACGGTTTTTTGTCAAGCATAGGGGTCGGATTGTATCGTCTCTCTTGTCCATCGTTGGGGAGGTTTCCTACGGTCTCCTCTTGTCCCGAGCCGGAGGGGTTTCTTGCACGTCCCTCTTATCCATCGTCAGGGGGGTTTCCCCTCGTCTTCTCCATCGTTGGGGCAATTTCCCCCCTTCTCCTTGTCTCCCGCGTCGAAGCGTGTCGTTTCGTCTCTCTATTGTTTGCCATTTGAGAGTTTTAACGCCCCCCTATATATTTCCTATTGTCTGGTTTTCGTGTGGTCGAGTTTTTCCTCACTGTATTTTTATTTTGCTGTTGGCTTTATTTTATGTTGGTTATATTTCTTTCCCTGTTCTTGCAATGAATTGTTTTGTAAGCTTTTGTACTTCTTTGTCGCCTTCCACCTGTAGGCATTCCTTCATCGTCATCGTCGTGTTTCTTGTTTGGAAGTATTCTACTAGGTCCCTGCGTTCCTGGGCATAGGCTGTGCACGATAGTAGGTAGTGTTCTATAGTGTTTTCCTCCAGGCAGTCAATGCAAAGTGGTCGGGTGATTTTATCTTTCCAGTTCCCGATTCTCAATCTCCATAGTTTCTTGTACATTGGTATTTTTGTGTTGTCTTTCACTTGACTTTTCAAACTTGGTTCTCTGAGCATGTGGTAGGCGTGTCGTCCTTTATTGCTGTCTCTCCATTGTTGTTTCCATTTGTCGATTACTTGTTGTTTGATAATGCTTTTTGCCTCCAGAATGCCGAGTCCTGTGTCTACTATATTCTGGCTGCTTGTCCCGCGTTTTGCGGCCCTGTCTGCCCTCTCAGTTGCCAGTTATCCCTCTGTGTGCTGGTATCCATACAATTGTGACCTGGCATCCCATACTTCTTAGTTTTGTTGTTAGTGTTAGTATTTTCTCTTTCAGGTCTTGTCTGTTCACTTTAGAATGGTTGCCTAGCGCTTGTACTGCAGATAGTGAGTCCGTCAGTATAGTTAGTTTTATAGGGGGGTTCTCTGTTGCTATTTCTAGTCCTTTCATAATACCTACTAGTTCTGCCGTGTATACCGATGTATTGTCTGTTATTTTGTACTCCTTTTGGATGTTCCGGTATGGTACTACTACTCCTGCCCCTACCTCCCCATTCTCGTTCTTTGACCCGTCTGTGTAGATAGTGAGGTTGTCCGTGCTTATTTGTCCTATGTATTCCTCCGCTATGTCTTTGGCTTCCCTGTCCTCTGTTGATTTACTAATTATGCTCGCGAGTGTCGTATCCGTCAATGGTAGTTCTAGCTCCCATTGGGGTGTTGTTTGTCTGTGAACTTTCGTTCGTGCCAGTGCCCTCGCTAGTTTCTCGTCCGCGTTCATCTCTTGTGCCGCTGTCCATCCTGCTGGTGTTTGTGTCTTTTGTATGGGTATTCCTCCCCATTTGCTTCTGTTTTCTTCGAATGCACTGAACGCAGGGTGTCTTGTATCCTTCGCAGCCTTCATCCAGTAGTTGTACACTAATTGCTTTCTTCTCAGTTGTAGTGGAAGTACTCCTAGTGCTACCTCTAAGGCTTCCCTTGGTGTTTGCTTGCCTGTTCCTAGGATAATGCCCAGCGCTTGGTTCTGTATTGAGTCCAGTCTTCGTTTGTTGTGTTCCGGTGCAGCGTCGTATACTATGCTTCCGTATTCTATTCTTCCTCTGATCAGAGATTTGTATAGCATTAGCATCGTTTTTGTATGGGCTCCCCATCCACTGCCTTTAATTACTCTTAGAATATTTATTGTCTTTTTGCCTTTTTCGACTGTCTGGTCTATATGTTTTCTCCAGCTTAGTTGTTCGTCTAGTGTCATCCCGAGGAATCTTGTGTTTTTTGTTCTCTTTATATTCTTCCCTTGGATCTTGATGTCCCCGTCCGTGTAGTTTCGTTTTCTTTTCGCGTTGAATATCATACTGACCGTTTTGTCTGTGTTGATCTGGAAGCCCCATTTTTCCATCCATTTGGCAATTCTGTTTAGTTGCCGCTGTAGTCGGTCTCTTGTGGTTTTTATGTGTCTTCCGCTTCTCCATATTGCACAGTCGTCGGCGAATTGCGATATCCCTATCCTGTCCTCCTAGCTTCTCTTCATCTAGGTCATTTACTAATATTGTGAATATTGTTGGTGATATTACCGATCCCTGTGGTATTCCGTTTTCTTGCTCATAGGTTCTGGATTCCTCGTTTTTTATTCGTACGGTGAAGCTTCTGTTCTGTAGGAAGTTTTCGATATATCGATATGTCCTGCCTATTATCCCTATTTTGTTGATTTTGATCAGAGCTGCTTGTCTCCAGCATTGGTCATATGCTTTAGCCAGATCTAAAAATACTGCTATCGTTTTCTCTCCTTTTTTGAATGCCCTCTTTACGTGGTTTTCTAGCTTAATTATTTGGTCAATTGCGCTTCGGTTGGCTCTAAACCCTGACTGTGTGTCGCTAATTACGAAATCTGCAGTGTGACCCGTGTTTTGTTAACGTGCGCGGTCATCCGAGAAAGCTTGCCAACACGTCTTCTGGACAAAATTCGCAACGGAACTAAATTAGCCACAAATGTGCAACACTGTTGAGTTTATAATATCAATATCTCTTGATATATTTCGTAAAACACCATCAAAATTGTTTTTTGAAATAAACGACATCATAATCTTTCATTTGATTATAAGTTTTATTACTTTGACCTATCAAAAAGTTATTTTATTACACATTTAAGGCGTCATACGACGCGGCCTTGTTCGATTGTGCATACATAGATAATTTTTTTAAATATATAAGAATGGTTTATTATGCTATATTGCTTTTTAAAATACTTAAAACTTGGTATTATTAAATATTACACGGTTCCTTTTTCTGATATTTGAATAATTTTGTCTAAATCTGACTTTTTCGGAAGCGGGCATAGCACAGTTGTACGAATAAATTATGTTACTTTTTATACAACTGAAAACCATACTTTATTGGTGTTTAAATATAATAGCGGAGTAATTTTTTGTATAATATGTTTATAAATGTCTGTTCTGGAAATATGTTTTGTCTATCGCTGTAATTCTTATTTTTTATCATCTCCGACAGTCACACTTGCAAGGTTGCTGTTGTATCTTTGCTTTGTAAGATCAGTGTTACCATAAGTAATAGCTTAGTTGATAGCGCACTTGGCTTGTGTTCGGGTGGCAGTGGTTCGATCCTCAAAGTGTAATATTTTTTTTATATTCGTTCGCACGCTTTAAACCGCTGTTCATCAATATACCGTTGTCTACTATTTTTCTTTTTGGTATCTCTTTCGCTTACGCCCACAGATAAGAAGATAGACACTTTGTAACGCCGAAAAAAGAATACATTATGTTTCATGTCGGTAACCGCTCTGGGTCTATCATTAGCATGTGTCGCTTCTTCTTTCGTTCGCTTGAAATGTGTCTATGATTGTGATATTGTCTCTTGTATAAATTTAACGTTGTTGTCGATAAGACTTCTGACTCAAGTTTGTAACGAAAAGACAAAACACTACCAGCTTAGTTATTAATTTTAAATAAATTAGATTTTTTGTGTAGGGCAGTAATTCTTCAGTCATCGTGTGCCATGTCGGTGGGCGTGACCAAACGTGGTACATTTTACCCTGTTGATAAGTTTAATAAAACAGAGTACAACAGACAAATCTGTCAATAATTGAGTTGATTAAATCGTTTCTTACGGGAACCCACACAACTTCCTTGGGGTTGAGTGAAAACCAGATAATTGAGGTTGTAAAAAGTGATACATTTTTTCGGATTGGTGGAGTGTGATATAGAGACCCCGACTGCTTTTACAAGAGTCCTTTGTCGAAATGCCCCCTATTTTTTAAGAACACAGAAGTGTCGAGGGACGATATTGGCGTATTTATGAAGTATTTATGAGTACCTCACGACGGACATTGATTGGTAGTTATTTCGGGAAGAAAATATTATTAGCCACCCCTCTTTTAAAGTGGTATCTAGCCCATGGGTTGGTGGTTACACCAGACAATAGAGTATCGACCGGTTAGTTGTTTTAAACAATTTGGGGAAACAGTCTATAATGCCCGTCGCCAAGGGGATAAAAATCCAGCTGAGAGTATTACGGCAGAAACAATGAAATTGTTAGATAATGCCGCTATATGTTTTCTACTGCTTGGTGTCTATAATATGTTCTATTAAAGTGGTCATATGTATGAAATGGCTATATAAAAGACTCAATGTCACATTTGTCACGACCAATAAAAATGAATGTACTTTGTCAATAAAAATGGTTTGACTCTTCTACACACTATTGAAAATTTGATGAAAAATAAAAGTTATGAAAACGAACTCTTTGGTTTTTTAGTGGTATGAATTATTTTTCTTGTTGACCACTCCAAGAAGTTTCTTCATGTTGCTTATGTGGTACACACCTGTTTACTATACAACCCCAAAATATAAGAGTTAAATATCACCCCTACATACCACCCCTTACCCACCCCTTACCCCAACTTCATGACCGAGGGGGAGTGAAAATCACCCAAGGTCAAGGTCAATCCACAGGTCAATCCACCAAATGATAACCGAATCCTACGTGTATAACTACTATCGCGGTCACTTTCTTCATTGTTGATTATAAGTGATAATGATTAATACCTCGGCCGTGGAGGAAGCACGACAGGAAGTTTCCGATCGTCTGAGGAAGTCCCCCTTCCCCGAATGTTTCAGCTCTTTACCTTCATGACCTTCTCTGGGTGAGGGCCACCCGAGTCGTGATTCCGGGTGTCTTTTTCCTGTCGCACGTTCGAACCCTGATACGAGATGTTCGATTTGTTTTTCCACTTGTGCCGCACACGAGCATTGTGGCTGCAACCCCTTCCCCTCACACATATTCTAGCGTGTTCGGCCGTGAGAAACCAGTTTCTTCCTCAGTCATCGCCTCCGCATTGGCTGTTCGTTATGCACCAGCTTGTACCGGGAACAAGTGGCGTCTATTAGATGCGGTAATAACTATTCGTCGCCTATAGAGATAAAAAGAGGAGTACGGCAGGGATGTGTACTGTCCCCAAGCCTCTTCAACCTATACACAGAAAAATTTTTAAACAAGTTGAAATGCCTGGACATAACATCAATGGAAGAATCATAAACAATCTTAGATATGCTGACGATACCGTGTTACTAGCAGAAAGTGAGCAAGAGTTGCAAGACCTAATGGAAGAAGTAAACAGACAGAGCAGAATGTGGCTTAGATATTAACATAATTAGTAGTGAAAAGGAAAGGTCATCAATGAACATCACAGTAAATGGGCAGATACTAGAACAAGTAACAAGTTTCTCTTATCTTGGACATATAATAACAGATGATTGCAGAAGTGAAATGGAAATCAAAAGAGAATAGGAATGGCCAAAAATGCTTTCAACGGCATGAAATCAGTATTAACATCTAGAGAGATTAATAATGCATTAAAAATGAGAATTGTCAAATGCTACGTATATTCAACGCTACTGTATGGCGCGGAAGCCTGGACATTGAACAAGCAACTAGAAAGTCGCATAGAAGCCCTGGAGATGTGGATATACAGACGAATAGGTCGTATTTCATGGAAACAAAAACAATCAAATGAGAGGTCCTAGAAAAACTGGGAATGAAGAGAGAGTTGATGAAAGAAATAAAGAGGAGACAAGTGAAATATTTTGGCCACGTTAAAAGACATGATACTCTTATAAAAACCATACTGGAAGGCAAGGTTGAGGGCAAGCGAGCAAGAGGTAGACAACGATACAAGTGGGAGGATAACATCAAGAGATGGACGAACATCAGCCTGACAGAATATACAGTCAAGGCGAGAGACAGACAGTGTTGGAGATCCATTGCAGCCAACCTTCATTGCGGAGACGGTACCTGATTGATTGATTGATATGCACCAGCAGACGTCGTTGCCGCCATGTTGCATTCTTTTTACCCCGTTCATGGCTCAAGGAGGCTCCCTAGAAAGTCGGCTCTTCTTCTGGGCTACTTTGTTGTGGGCTTGGGCTTCTCAACTCTCACCCCATTTTCTACTGCGGAGCGGGGTCCAAGCAAGGCAACTTACACCACCATAAGCAACGTTGCCCGAGGTTGGACTTCGGCCGTCAATCCTTGGTCTCTGAGACTGTTACAAAGTGGTGTTTCGACAACATTGCAGAGGTGCACTGCACTCATTTGAACGGATGGCTACGGAGTGGACACGAGACACACGTTTCAAATCTTAGATGGGAGCTTGTTCGCTACCTTAGATGTTAGACTTTGGACATGGTACACTTCAACTTGCAGACAGGAACATAAACCATATTACTGTAGTGATTTATCTCATTCTACATTCTGATTGTTCCAGAGCCAACTCGAGGCCTTTTCTGCGGTCTCGCACATTGTTTTTGTGTCCAAGTCCTCACTTATCGTACACAGAGTGAGAGATTAGACCTCTTGCGCCTATCTGTACAGTTAATATCCTGACAGTGAACCCTTCCTGTCTCAGACTTGAGTCCATGTCACTGTAATTCTCCATCTTGTATGTGTGCTGCTCCTCGAGTCTCGATTTCTATGTGACGGTCAGCTCGATCAGTGTTAATTAAATGCCAAGCTAACCAGGAATGCGGTGCAGTGTGAGTGTCAGATCGCAACTGAAACCGTCAGGTTACCGCCGGGGGTAATGACCATGTCCTTTCACATCAACTGTCAGCTTCCGGTCCTCCTCACCATCAAGGACGGACAGTAAGTATGCAGCAAGTCTTTCCATCACATGTAGTACAACTCATTAAACATGCTCTGTCTAAATCAACAAGCAGCAGTTAGAATAGGTGGCGAGACATCAGATTGGTTTGACATCAAGCAAGGAGTCCGTCAGGGCTGCGTGCTGTCACCCTATTTGTTTAACCCGTACGCCGAAAATATAATGAGAAATGTAAGAGATGATAAAAACAGAACTATATGATGCCGCAGCAAGGTTTCTGCCCAGCTTTGACGAAGTAAATGCGCACCATCCTTACCATGGCCCTCTGTTCGCCAGAAACCTTGCTTCATTAGCTAGGGCTATCAGTATCAGCAAACTGAACACTTTATTGTGGCGGCATGTGAATCGATCTTGACAAAAGGTTGCCTTGCACTCAGACCACACATGCTCTACTGTCTTCACTCTTTCTTTGACAGCGGGGACCTGCCGAGTTACAATATTTGATCGACAAGTAACTTTGTCTGTGGACATTATTCTTAACCGTACGACTGAGCATATTTTCAGGAAATCATGTACAATGTTCAGTGGGTTTAAACATATTGATTGGCAGCACTAAAATATCTTTAATTTGTTAAAATACTGAGAATTGTTTACGGGGAACCCATTTCATTAGGGCCGCCTTTATCATCGGACAGACTGACACCCTGTCTAGTGCGCCACTGACTAATTTTACGTCAGTTGCACACGCTAAACCTCGCCCTATTTCCTACCAGTAAAGGACGCCATATTTAAATTTATTTTACAACCACATGTACCATATCACTTACACTTTCCAACTCCGCCACGCCAAAATACCAACAAACCGTGTCTTCCTGCCTGCTTTGTATTCAGTCAAAGTTCAAGACGCATAAGTAAATGCAGCACTTAAGAAAACCGGACATTTTCGATTTAATCAGCAGGGACGTCTGTATTTTTAACTGGAGAAGATAAACCGGTTTAACACCCAACGTTTAAACATCTCATTGACGTCTCTTATATGTGTATGTGTGCAGGAATCAATCTGATTTGATTTATATAAGATCATTTTCACTGCACACAGAGTGTTCCAGTCTCCTCGCATAAGACCACACAAGGGGAATTTCATCACAGTGCACGAACTCCGTAGTACGAGCCAGGATCTAAAATATTGTATAATGGTATATTCGAGACAATAACACAGAGCTGATCCACGACTCTGGTGATCGTGCTATATGGTGAAACATGACGGCTCACGCTTAGTGGAATGGCACATGATGATGATAAGATAGCTTGACATTTTGCCAGGGTAGCGGCTTATCCGCGTGCTCCGTGGCGAAGTGGATACAGACGCAGTTCGTGATCTTGCATACCCGCGTTCGAAACACATCTACGCGCGATTTGGCAGCAAACCACGTTGCGTTTGGCTTTTACGAAATGGTATGGGTGCCGATCGTTCAGAAAGCAACTGGAAACTATTGAACGTAAACTTGCCAATAGATCACAACAACAACAACAAATGCTGGTGTTGACTGCGACATCCTGTAAAGGATATGCAACTAACCTTTTTAGCGACTTCTTCGGCCTGCTCTTTTCCATTTCCACCTGTCGTTGAATTTTAAAATGTGCGTACGGGTCCTCCGAGTTTTTCGTCCTTGTCCGGGAAGGCTACATGCCCGATCCACAACCCAAGCTTCAGGAGGAGAGTTGTCATCCATGTTCTTATTTTTAAGAAAATTTAAACAGTTCAATAGTAAGAACTTGCTGTTGCGGTCTGAAGTCTTCGGACCATGACGTTCTGTAGGCCCGGGTGCGCGGAGAAATAGGTGTCCAGTCGTTCCCTCTCGTAGCGAATGACGAGAGCTGCATCGAACCATGGTCCGGCCGAGATCTTGTCATGGTCAGCGTGACGTCATAGCGGTGACACAAACTTGCTCGTTGTGAAAGCATACAAGTTTTATATAAATTCCCACTCATGCCAAAAGAAAAGCATGATTAAATCAATCAGAAAGCCGCCAACACCAGCTCAAGACGATTACCGCCTTAAGAACAGACAAGAACAAATAATTCAGCTCCTCAGAACAGGAGACAACACGTTATGCAACCAGATGTATACAAAATTCAAGATTGGCGAATCAGCCATTCGCACATGTGGATTGGTGCCGCAGACAGCAGATCACATACTCCAAAAAACTGTCAAACTGTCATTTACTGCCAATATAGTACCTTGCGTTGTATGGCAGAGGGGTCTTTGAGCCTGAGGAATTAAGGCCGCCTGGCTAGTGCAGTCGCCGCGAACTGTGCAGGTTAGGATTTTCTTTTTGCCCCCGACAGAAAAAAATCCCACACCTTACCGAGGGATCGAACCCGGGTCTCCAGAAGGAGAGTCCGGCGTTCTAGCCACTCGGCCAGCCGCTCCTCTACATACTCCAAGACTGTACAAAATATGACATATCTAGGCAAACCTTCTGGCCCCGAGAAACAACAGTGGAAGATAAACTCATTGAGTGAACTAAACAAGACGGTGAAGTTCATACAAGAGACAACTAACTAGCGAACTAAGTGATCTTGCGTTGTTTTGTGGATGTGCTTTTCTAGCGGATTGGATAATGAGGATAATATGGAAATTGACCTATAATTACTCATGAGACGATCGTCTAGAGAACCAACTTTTAAATGAGGATACACTTTAGCGATTTTAAAGGCTGATGGGAAGTGATATTTGGTGAGACAATGACTATATATAAAAGTTAGTGACTCGCAGATCACCGGTGCAGCATGGCGAAGGATCCGATTGCTGATTCCATATAGTCCTGATGAGTTATTGTTTTTTAGATTACTTAGATGAGTAAATACTTCAGTGGTAGTCATTAGCGGTATATTGGAGGGAAGATAGATGGTAGACAGACAGACAGACAGACAGACAGACAGACAGACAGACAGACAGACAGACAGACAGACAGCCAGGCAGGCAGGCAGGCAGGCAGGCAGATAGATAGATAGATAGATAGATAGATAGATAGATAGATAGATAGATAGATAGATAGATAGATAGATAGATAGATAGATAGATAGATAGGAGAAAGCAGAAAAAGAGGGAGGAGGAAGAGAATGAGAAGAAAAAGAAGAGAGTGAGAGGTGGATGAGGACGAATATAAAACAATCCGACATGTCAAATACGTAAAGAACCCGCGTTCACGCCATTATGAGCACTGGGTATATGGTGCTAATTTGTTTTAATCAATTTTCCCTCAAAGGGTTATATGGTTAATACAACACCGGCCGCCTTTATTTCCCAAGTAATATCCTGGTACATTTATTTAACCCTTCTCGACCTGGTAGTCCAGATCTATGACACAGATAATCCAACCTCCAGGACGTTCGAACCTCTGCCCGCCAGGCCGGCTACCCACTGAGCAACGGCAGCTCCAAATCTGCATGTAGTAGCACTAGTGTCCTTGACTGTGGCAAACGACCTGTGTCGCATCCTGTGCTGACAGATCTTAGCCTTTCTTCTTGTTTTCGAAGCGTTCGTTCGGGTTGACTGTGCTGTAGTGTGCGTGTAAACATGTCGTCAAGCCAAGCGAGTTAACACTTGTGGGACAATTCAGTTTGTTTTGGAAATTCTCGGCCCAGTACGAGACGAAATTTCGCCGAAAGATCAGAGGATACAATTGAACTGTTGAAGTATGTGGCACTTGTGTGTGGTGGGAATAACTGTTTGAAAGCTGCGTCTAGTTATCCGAGTTCGGGTGAGTTGAAGACTTGTTAAGATTTAATTCAGATGATAATTGAACTACTGAAGTATGTGTGACTTGTGTTTGGGGAGAATAATTATTTGAAGCTGCGTTAAGTCATCAGATTGCCTGTGAGTTGAAGACTTGTTTAGTTTTAATTAAGATCGTAATTGAAAACAAGAAGCAAATGAAGATCGTAAACTTATTAGAATCATTAGACGTAGACAGTCACAAATGATGTTATGAGAGGAAATGACTTGGAAGAACTTGGTGACAACTGGCAAGATCGAAGGGAAGAGACCAAGGGGAAGACCGAGAAGTAAATACCTGGATGGCTTGGCCACGTGACATGGTTGAAGACAGGAACACAGAGCTGATCCACGACTCTGGATGATCGAGTGAGATGGCAAAACATGACCGCCCACGCTTACCGGTATGGCACATAATGGGTGGTTAAATGAAAAGATTTGTGAATTCTTGTGTTATTTAATGAAGATGATAATTGACAAGATTTATGAATTCTAAAATCTTATTTAATGAAGATAATAATATGAATTGAGGAGCGGCTGGTCGAGTGGCTACGAACGCCGGGTTCTCCTTCAGGAGACCCGGGTTCGCATCCTCGGTAAGGTGTGGATTTTTTCCTGTCGGGGCAAAAAGACATCCTAACCTACACAGTTCGCAGTGCGACTGCACCAGCCAGACAGCCTTAATTTCCCTAGGCTCAAGACCTAAAAGGTACTATCGGCAGTAGATGACAGTTTTTGACAGACAGTTAATTGAACAGATTTGTGAATTCTAAAGTGTTATTTCAGGGTAACTTCCAATTAACGCAGGATTATCTTCATGTATGAAGTGTTCAAGAAGGTTACATAGTAAGTTGTAGTAATCGGCGTTTCTGGAGCTCTATTCGTGTGATTTCTTTAGAACCATTATCATTCATGTGAATTGCAAAGTAGCGCAGGAGTTAATGTCTCCATACCTCACTCTAATTTAGTTTAGTCGTTGGATCAACATCACGGGACACGGGTGTAACCCATAAGTGCTCCGTTTTCCTCCTAACTCAAACCTGAGTCTGGAGAAACTCAGCTCAATGCACGAACTCCGTTGCATCGGCGAGGATCCTGAAATACTTTGGGTAGATTTTTAACTCGAAATTTTGCCCGGGCAGCGCCGTTAGGCTACTCTTTTTCGATTTCCTAACTGCCAAGGGATTTTTTACGTGCGCAACAATACACACGGGCGTCCGATCTCACTACCCAGAGACCAGAGGAAATTTTATTACTGGAAGTCCAGGTGGATATTTTTAAATAAATCCCGGTCCTCACCGGGGCCTGAACCCGGGACCTCCAGCACTCGAGGCGGACACCATACCTCGAGACCACTCAGCCCCCTCCATATACCTCACTCTGTGATGCTTTGGATCAGTTCTGTTGAAGATATTATTTCACGCCGCCATCTCAGACAATTAAGCATCATTTCTGTCGTTCTGCCCCTGCATCCTATATTGCTGATAATTCCAGTTTTATCACGATGTTCTCCAATACAACTCATGTTATTATGTGTCCAAAGAGCACCTCTTGTCGCTTTCTTATTTTAATTTTTTTTTTTTCATATCCTATTTACAGGACATCGATTGTCAACACCAGCATTTAACTGCTGTTGTTGATGTCTTGGCAAGTTTACGTTCAGTAGCTCTTTTCGTACAGCTGTGTAGACTAGTCTACTTTCATGAGTCCCTTCCAAGCAAGCGTTGTTGTTGTTCTGGTCATCCACTCGGTGGGGTATTGGTGCATGATAAGGTAGCCGTGGTCAGGGCTTTTTAGGATCCTGTGTATAGTGCAGAAGAACAGATAGAACATCGCGGCCGGGACAGAATTGTGCTGCAGGAAGTGACCAGAGGATCTGGCTGACACTCAGTTCTCCGAGGAAAGGCCAGACGGATACATAATCAGACTGCTTCTGGTACCATTAGTAATGGAACTCTTCGGTGGCTGTTAAAGATGAGGATGGAACACGTATGGGAATGTCTTGAGTGCTGTGATGTCGGTTCTTGACACAACTCAACTCAACTCTGGTTATCCATTGTGTTAAAAAAAAAAAGCCAAACATATCTATTGCCGCCAAGCTCTTCCTAATATATTCGTACACATTACAACATTCACTACTATACGACAGGACAGGTTTGATGTAACATTCCAGCACACCTGGCTTGCTTGTGTTCGTTGGCTTGAGCTCCAACAGCGAAGTCCTGTATGTCGGATGAAGGCATCCTGTTGTCCAACATCAGTGTGATGTCATACCGGACCTGAGGTTTGCGTGAGTAACCGTTGTCCCATGTCTGGCTTATTGGTGTGCAGACTGGTGGTCCCTCGCCGTACAGGCAGACACTCTCCGACTTAGGAGGAATCGGCGATCCTACTGGCTTTAGCCAGGACCCCGAAGGGACCTGTTGCCCAGGACGCTCGACGAGGACGCGTCAATAGGTCTTGGCCAGTATATAACCCGGTCCCTGGTGCCTTGGAAACACCTCTGCGTCCCGTTCCAGCACTCTTTTATGACATTCAATGAAAGTTATTTATTTCATAAAGTACCTTTACATGAAACGCAGCTTTTGCTTGGTTTATTCTGCGGTTAATGTCTGTCACAAATCTTCCATCTGATGTTATATGTTATATGTTATATGTTATATGTTATATGTTATATGTTATATGTTATATGTTATATGTTATATGTAATATGTTATATGTTATATGTTATATGATTTCCTCTGAATATTTGAATTGATTGGCTTGGTTAAGCATTCATCTTTTCCATTGTTTTTAAATGTTCGCTGGCTTTGAACTCAAGTGTAGTCCATACAAGTGCTACTACTTCTAGAGCACTGGACTGATTTTTGTGTGTGGGTTAGCTTTCCCTGTTACCAGTGTCCTTCGCCATCAGTTGAACCCACTCTGACTTCAGAGGTACTTGTAATTTACGTACCCAAATCAAAGACAAAGAGTCAAAATGTTAGTCCAACAGACCAGCGTAGGGGTTAAACCCGCTACATAGGTATCAGCACACCAGATGTTTAAGAACGAGCGGGCTTATCCATTCGGTCTATCTCTATCTCTCTATCCTTTCTATTATATTTAATAACATTTAAGAGACAGACAGTGTTAGAGAGCCATTGCAGCCAACTTTCATTGTGGAGACGGCACCTGATTCATTGAATATTGAGGTTATCATTTTCTTTGATATAATGACTGTTTCTGCTTACTTGATTTTCCAGGAAAGTTCATTTTTTACACTCTCTGTTACTACTATGTCCAACACTTCTTGCAAATCATTTGCGTATTCATTATCGATGGATGCCGTCAATACGTGGTTAAGTCACATGTTCTTTTTCTCACCAACTTCCTTTCCCGAGACGTATATAGTACCCGCTGTATGGGACTCAGTTGACGCCAGAGTAGTCCGCCCGGATGTGTGTTTTAAAGAAAAAAATAGGGTAGAGGGGTGAGAGAGATAACGTTTCATAAGAAAACTCTTTCTGATGCCACCACGGGTGTTTGGTAGATAGCATTAACCCTATATTTTCGACTAATCAGTACTCAATGGGCCATGTAGTAAAAAGTCACTTTGATCTCCTTTACTTCCTTGAAAGTTCCCAGTACTTATTTTTAGGCTGGATCAACCTGGGAGTCCAGGTAAATGGGGGGGGGGGGGGGGGGGGGGGGGGGGGGGAGAAAAGCCTCGCAACGAAAGGAATTGAGAACACAATAACCAACAACTGTACAGGCAAGTATACAACCCACGAGCTAAAGTGGTTCGCATGAATGATGTACGAAACATGCTATGAACTGTTGGGTAGCAACTTTCGCCATTCATGCATTCAGTTTTTTCCTCTTCTACCCCTGAGATGTGGACACACTGCAATAAATTATTTAGAAGTGTGAGTATAAGTAGATGGGGAGCTACTGGCCGAGTGGTTAAGAATGCCAAGTTCTTCTTAGGGAGACGCGGTTTCGAATCCTCGGTAATGTGTTCATTTTTTTTTCTGTCGTGGGCAAAAAGAAAACCCTAACCTGCACAGTTCAGGGTGACTGCACAAGCCAGGCGGCCTTAATTCCTCAGACTCAAGACCCCATGTCGTACGCCGCAAGGTACTCTAGGCAGTAGATGACAGTTTTTTGACAGTAGAAGTAGATGAGATGCTTGAGGCGAGCTGCCAATTTAACTATCCGACACCGAGTAAGAAATGATGTTATCAGACAGACAGTGGGATCAACACCGTGTGCCACGTATACTAAAGGCAAAAGATCAAATGGTTCGGACATCTTATTAGAATGCAACGCCATCAACTACCAACACTCCTCCATCCATCATATGCCATGCAGGTAAGCGTGGGCGGTCATGTTCTGCCATCTCACTCGATCACCAGAGTCGTGGAGTTTACTACCAACACTGGCGCTATACTAAAGAACTGATACGAGAGCAAGCGAACGCCCGAGAATAAAATGTTATATAAATAAACACACATAGTATTGTTTGGCGCTCACAGAAAGAGAAGAAAGCAGTAGAGACTAGAGGACGCACTAGACAACATAAAATCTTAAAGCTATAGTTACCGACCGGGATTCAAACCTGTCACCTCCAAATGACGACAGCGACTCGCTGCAGGAACAGTGTCTGGTTGGTCATGGGTCGAAGTACACTTGTTCCTGCAGCGAGTCGCTGTCGCCATTTGGAGGTGACCATCGGGAGCTGAAAAATCCACTATTCCTCACCACGGCGCTTGACGGACAAAAGTGGAAGATAATTATGTTTATTATGATATCCACGACATAAGGCATATTAGGAAGCCGTGATGGCCTAGTAGTTAGACTCTCACCTACGGTCCGGTAATCATGAGTTCCATTATCCATCGCAGGTCGGATTAAAAAAAAAAAATTGAACTAGGTGCCCAGGTCAATCCAACCTTAAATAGGTACCAAGAAATGCATTGGGAAGTAAATGTGGCCGGTTTGATACAGATCACATCACTTAATGTTCATTGTTTGATCATGAACTTTACAAAGGGTGACTACAAAACTTGGACCGGCAATAATTTCAAACACTGCACAGTCATTACAAATACACCCTATATTTGCCCAAAAACATATATTGGGAGCCACAGTAGCGCTCTGGCCAGAGGCTTGCCTTCCGGCCCGGTGGTCATGGTTCGAACACTCATCGAGGTGGACTTTAAAATCGTCCTGGACTTCCCAGGTTTACCCAGCCTAAAATGAGTACCAAGACATGGTTTGGGAAGTTAATTCACCGCGCGTGATATCCACCCCCCCCCCCCCCCCCATCCCGAGTGTCGACTTTCCTATAAAAATATGGGTCAAGCACCATACGCCCAGTGCACCTCACGACGTGTGAGAGCGTCGTTTACCTGTTTATCCCCCTCGCGCTTTAACTTCCTGTAGCGGTGAGCGGCGCCTTATTTCCACAGACCAGTCAGTTGGACTTAAAAGTTGACTTCTCGTTCAGAAATGAATAACAGACTTTATTGTTTAGTTTTTGCATATCCTATTTACTAGACATCGCGGTCAACACCAGCATTTTATTGCTCTTGTTGATGTCTTGCCAAGTTTACGTTCAGTAGTATGCCATTGATTTCCGAACGACCGGCTCCCATACCAACTCGTTAAGACCCAGAGCAACGCGGTCTGCTGCCAAATCGGCGGTCGTAGCTGTGTTTCAAACGCGGGTAAGCGAGCTTACGAATCGCGTCTGTAACTCCTTAGCCACAGAGCCCGGCAATGGCAAACTACAAAGCGCACAATGGCACAGAAAATAAAGTGTTATTGTTACACAAAACTTGTACGATTTTCTTTTTAAATTTGTATATGCCACGTTACGTGAAAAAATGATGTCCTTGAACTTTAACCTTCAGACACATTAAAGCCTTATATTTAAGATCGAGTCCTTTCCCATAGTTTCAAATGAAATCTTGGCTCGCCATAAAATGAACACAACAGAAATCTGACAGACGATGCACAAGACCTACAAAGGACTTGAATGGCCCTAGAGTTGTTCAATTGTTCACGCTTCTTGATTTCTGTTCCGTGAGAACTGCTCGCTGGTGACACCTTAAATGGGACGTGAGAAATACTACTCCGGACTTCACAAAGTTGGACTGCGCTGCTTTCCGGCAAACCTTCACTTGCTGTGTAACAGTTAGCAAGTTTGTTGCTTGTCCTTTACATGACGTCGCAATCAACCCTATCATTTTGGTGGTTTGGGGTTTACTTGTCAAGGTTGCTTTTAGTAGCTTGACATTGCTTTCTGAACGAACGGCGTTCATATCACTGTTAAAAATCAACGTAAGACGGTCTGCTTCCAAATCGTTTGCAGCTGATTTCGACCTCGGTATGTGGGATTGCGAATCCGCCACCGGCTGTGAAACAGTAATAATAATTATTAATAATAATAATAGTAATTGTTTTCATTATTTTTATTGGGGTGTGTTCGAGATAGAAAAGTATGATAACTTCTGACTAAAGTGGAAATGATGCCGTGTGCAATATATTCTACGCTTTTCTGTAAGAAATGATTACAGTTTACGTGTGTCTCTAACAAACTGTAACATATAGTGTGTTCACTAATGTTTGCCACCGTAGAAAATTCCACAACTCAGTAACCAACTAAGGAAACATGATAAGATTTAGCATAAATCCTTATTATTATTATGTACACCTAACAAAAAAATATTTGTTCTGGAGGTTGTACAGCAGATCTCAATGTTTGTTGATATGCGGTATATAATTTACGGCTCAGAGACGAAGTGCATATTGTGCAATGTATTCCATCTTCACACGGAAACATCAGTTTTCAATAATGAATATTCTCCGTGGTCCACGAGAATTTCCACATGAGAAGCTCGTCACATGGTGGAACGGAAGTGTTCAGAACGTTACCAGAAGTGACGTGCATTACTGTAAAACACGTTTGTTAGTGTGAATTCAATACATCATCGCCAAAACATTAAAGAAATTTCGCCGCTTTCCATGATTTCAGTTGCTATTGGACCTATTCTTCTTCTTCTTCTTTCGTTCGTCTAAATTATGTTTATAACTGCAATGTTGTCTCTTGTATGAATCTAACAGTCTTTTTTAGTTCATTCAGCGGTCCATAGAGTTTATCTTCCACTGTTGTCTCTCTAGGACCTATCAAAGACATATTCCTTGGGTGGGAGTAAATATAAGTCAGTAGGAAAGATTTCATAACGATGTAATAGATACTTTTCAAAAAAAAAAAAATGAATGTGAATGAGGGCAAACATTTGTGAACGCACTATAGCCTTTGATATGAAGAGGTCAGATTGGCTGCGGGGCTTATTACGCTTGCGTTTAAACTTCGTGTGCGCTGACAGTGGTGTTGTCGCTTCAGTCTATCTTCTTACTTATCCCCTCACTCATTTACTTACTTAATTACCGTTCTACTTTCTTACATTCTTTCTTACTCCCTTGTTTACTCACTTACTTACTTACTTACTTACTTACTTACTTACTTACTTGCTTGCTTGCTTGCTTTCTCAATTACTCACTCACATACGTGCTTGCTTACTCAATTCTTGTTACTTACTCAACTACTTACTCACTCACTTACTTATTTACTTACTTACTTATTTACTTAACTCACTCACTCACTTACTTACTCACTTACTGACTCACTCACTTGCTTACTCGCTTAACTACTTATTCACTCACTCACATAATCACTCACTCACTCACTCACTCACCCACTCACTTACTCACTCACTCACTCACTCACTCACTCACTCACACACTCACTCACCCCTTACTTACTTATTTAAGTACTTGCTTACTTATTAACTTTTCCTTTTGCTTTGATTAACACAGACCCCACACCCAGAAGGTCCCTCTACGTGAAGCTCACACTGTGCACATATCAGAATCATGGCTGCGACCCTGAAGCCTCTCCTTCTGTTAGCCATGTCCACTGTGGCCGTCCCGGGTCAGCCCTTGGTGGGACGTGTTGGGGATTCAGATGACAAGGCAGCAAATGATGCTAAAAAGGACTCTGATTCATCAGCATGCTGGTAGGTAACTGTCATTATAGCACAGTGGTTCGTTGTACAATAACATGTTATTATTGGCAACATGTGTCGTTATAGACTAATATACGTCTGTACAGACCAAGTAATATTGCTCCAGAATTATAAAGGAAATTGAAAGAGAAGCGTGGCTCAAACAGCGCTCACACCGAAAACACAAGCGAATAACAACATCTAAAGTACGTAACGGAAGGAGATAATTGGGATTTGGAATGTTAGTGGGCTAGGAGATAAGTACCAGCTCTCGTAGAGTTTATGAAAAAATCATATGTTCAAATACTAGGACTCGCAGATACGAGGAGAAAGGGACAGAATACAAAAAGAACACACACAAATTATATTCAAATATGGAGTGGCGTTGAGCAGCAAGCAAAGGCTAAACATGGAGTGGGTTTTTTATTACATCCAGAAAAAGCGAAAGCCATTATCAACACTAAATGTATGTCAGAAAGAACAATATTAATACAGATCAAAGACGGCAGAAAAACAACGACTATTATACAAACATACGCCAGTGTAACGATATTTACAGCGATGTAGACAAAGACGAATATTTTGACAACCTTGCAGACACGTTAAATAATGTCGGGGAGACAGATGGACTTATTGTGATTGCCAGAGTCCGACAGGGGACAGCGATGCAGGGACATCGTTACGACCGCCAGGCGACTTAGCTCCCAGTAAGGGATGCAACAACTTCGTTGCGCCGCCAGGCAAATAGGAGTTATCGGCCTGCGAGATCGCTGGCTGACCAGCGGTCAGGCCGCCAACGCAAGACGCACGCCTGCCACGTGACGCCACGTCAGGCAGGAGGCAAGTTGCGAACCAGGTCCAGACAGCTCTGGGACACGGAACATGACGGACGTGTGAGAAAGGCGTTGTATGGTTTCTGTATTGAAAGGCGAGTGTCTGGACATCTTGCGAGTCAGACTTGTGAACTGTATTGTGGATGTAAGTTGTAAAGTATCCATTATATGTATTTGTGATCATCGTTCTGTATTTGATATGTTAATAAATCCATCGAACGATGTGTCGTTGAGTCTTACGTTGAATCACGTTGTATTTGTACTGTCTCACACTTGTTAGGAAAGCGAGCCAAGTTTAAGACCCTGACATGTGTGAACGTGGGGGCTCGTCCACTTTAATTTACTTATTTTTGAACGTGAATAAGCTCGTCCTTGTTGAACGTGAAGGTCTCATCCAGCTTTAATTGAGTTAGATTTAAACTTAAATGTGATCATGGAAGGCTCATTTTGATTGTTACTACATTATTTAAACAATGTGTAAGACCATTTGTAAACGTACAATGCATACATTTTGTTTGATCCTGTAAGCGTGTAAAACATTTGTGATTTGTGAAACTTGTCACCGTTTTGACCTTGTCGACATTGTGATCTTGTCGCCATTTTGACCTTGTCGCCATCTTGTAAACTTGATGTCTATGTCCTTACTGAATGTCATCTTGATGTAAGTGATGTGTCATCAATGTTGTAGAGTATTAAGATACTTGTAGATTGTCTTTGTGAATTGAGTTTGTGGAACGCGAAAAGTGTTTTGAAAGAAAGTAACGTGTATTGAAAAAAAAAAACTGTTGACGGACAAACTTACGACATACAATTACACTCAACGCCATACAAACCTAATCAACACTTAGTGACAAGCAGGCACACACCAACAAATAGACGCTAATTTATCTTCTTCCAAAAACAAAGCAGGTTTTTCCGTACCATCCGAAACCTTGCCGTAGAGGTCATTTGCGATTCGAAGTAGCGACCCTACAGTTCCTAGCCCGATTTTCAACCGTTCCTCACCGCATCCAGGGCACTTGAGTATACTTTTCCTTTTCGTATACTTTAAAAATGCATTTTTAGGCACATATCGTCCATATAAACAGATTGTAAATTGTTGATTACTAACCACTTATAACATATTGTGTGTGGCTGGTATTTCATTGACATTTTTCCATCATGTCTTCATTATTTGATTTCATTGATATGGGCATAAAGTTACAGTTACATGGTGATGAATTAACACAGTGGAGTGAGCAAAATATGCTGAATACCTACTAGTACAGGAGAAAGCGGCTGAGCGTGAAGAAAGAGCAGCTGAAAGAGCTCTTAAGCAGGCAGAAGCAGAAAGAACTGCCAAGCAGGTAGAGGCAGAAACAGCCTTAAAGCATGCTCAGATCGAGAAAGATACAGAGCTGAAAAAGGCAGAAATAGCAGCTCAGAGTAAGAGAGAAGAACTGGAGTTACAGTTGAAGATGAAACAACTTGACACTGAGACTGCGATTAACAAAGAGTATAAGAAATCTGAGAGACTGGAGAAAGAAAACCAGTATAAGAAATATCAAGGTATTGTACGTAATTATACCTCGGGTGACTGCATCGCAGCCTTTACCCAGAATTTTGAAACTTTAATGGAACATTATCAAGTTCCACTGTCTGAATGGAATATTGTGTATATGAGGAGTTTGTCAGGGGAACCACTTAAAGTTATTGAAACCATCCCCAAAGACCTCAGAAAAGATTACCATTATCTGAAATCTAAGATTATGGCACATTTTATGTTAGATGAGGCAGGTTACAGAGAACAGTTCAGTAAATTGAGCCCAAAACCGACTCAAACGTTCTCTGACTACCTCTGCTTAGTCCGAGATATTTTCACCAAATGGACGTCAGCAGCCAAAATTGAAAAAAGTTATCAGAGATTGGAAGATCTAATTATTAGAGACAAAATTGTGTCATCTATTCCTTCAGCCTTTGCTAAATTTTTGTTAGAGAATGAATGCTCTAGTGTGGATGAAATTGAAAGACGGGGTTCGGCTTACTACACAGCCAACAAAGATTGCTTTGCTACTGAAGATACTAACATTAACTTTGTAGCAGCGGCTAATTATGACAAACAACCCTATAGTAGGCAGAAATTTCGTAAGCCTACCTCTGAGAAGTTATATCATTGCGAGTATTGTAAATATTCTCATCATCAGAGTGAGATGTGTGATAAAAACCCTCGTTACCAGACTTACTTACAACACAGGGTAAATCAACAAGATAAGGAGCTTAAAACCTTCAACGGTTTGACTAAATGTTTTCTCTGCAAGGCGTTCGGACACCATCGGAATAAATGTGAGGGCAGGCATATGATCAAAAAAGCAAATGCCGCCTTGTTTGATAATTCCGCGTCTGAAGAAGAAGAGCCAGAGAAACATCCTGTGAACTCAGCACAGGTTTTTGACATATTCAACGCAAACAAATGCTCTGTTTGTAATACTTTCTATGAAGATGGTATTTTAAAATGCGGTCATACCATCCCTATTGCCAATGAAGAAGCTAATTCGGTAATAGGTTCAAAGGGCAGAATAAACATCCATCACGGATATGTAAATGGCAAATATGCTACAGTCCTTCGCGACACAGGAAGTACACTCATTGGCTTGAAAAGAACGTTCATAGGGCCTACAGACTACACAGGCAGGCACGTAACATGTAGAACATTCTCAGGCAATATTGAGAGATACCCTTAGCATTGGCATATATTGATACACTTTCCTCCTGGAAAATAAAGTGGGGCCCCCGCCAAAAA
>JACEFZ010012388.1:0-18918 GCA_014155875.1 Cepaea nemoralis
GGTTTTTTGAAAAAGAAATTAATGGGAAGCAGCTGTCTCCAGGGGTACTAGTACAAAATTAGTAAGTAAGTGAAAATACTTGCGGGAAGAAAATAGACGAGAAGACCCTAGAAGCTTGTTATTTGTTTTGTTGGGGCGACAGAATTGCATGGAACCAATTTTATGGATGTGACGTATAGCAGGAAAATTAAGCTACTCTAGGGATAACAGCATAATAAAACTTGTTTGTGACCTCGATGTTGGACTAGGTAGAATAGTCCCTAGAAGGGACTAAAAATGCTCTGTTCGAGCAGCTTAACCTACATGATCTGAGTTCAGACCGGCGTAAGCCAGGTCAGTTTCTATCTTTTTAATAATACTTGCTAGTACGAAAGGACCGTAGGTTGCATTAATACTAATGTAGTAGTTTGGCAGAATAGTGCGTACGACTTAGGATCGTAATATAACATTGTTAACTATTACGAAATAATACTTTATATAGAAGGCTCGGTTTGCATCTGAGTAGAAACAGCTGTTTTATTTCGGTGTATTTTTTACTCGCAAGTTTTTCTGTTGCTGTATGTATTACTATTATTTTTTCCACGTTCATCCGTTCTCCTCTAATTATATTATGCGTGTTTTCCTTTTTTGCTTTAGTTTGTTCCGTTAGAAGTTATGTATATTTTACAGATTTTTTCCCATATTTGTTGTACCTTGTGTATGTTGGTGGTTTACTCGTGTTAATAATCTACATAGTCGCTATTTCAACTAACTTTCCTTCTGCAGGGAATATATTTTCCCCCGCGGAGGGTCTAGTCGCTACCTGTTTAATTTTTAGAGTCCTCATCAACGTCTATTTGCATGGTTATACCTTTGTGATAAGCAAAGCGCTCTACAGAGGTGCAAGTTGTTATTATAGGGGCATGTGACTTATCTTACTAGTATTACTGCTGTTGTACGTTTTTTTAAGTGTTAGCTTCATATTGCGATTGGGTGGTCGAACTTTCAGTGTCGGGATTACTAGACGATATTAAAAGCAGTATTAGAATATGGCAACTTTGGAAGTTGGTGATTAGAGCGATCTACTTTTAAATTATGTGATTCTGACACTATCAGCGGTTGACAAGGGCACTATTTGTATTTAGCGGTTTATCTGCTGTCGCTTGTTTCTACTTTTTTTTGGTACCTCGTATTATTGCGTCGTATGACATCTATAGTCAATCTTGCTCTATTTTCAGTTCCAGCGCCGTTATTGACGCCACAAGTGTAAGATTCAGCGCCGTTGTGGGGTTCATTGCAAGGTGTGTTTTTATGTTTTCCCGCCATTATATGGCTTCTGATATTTACTATTACCGTTTTACATGGATCCTTTTAAGGTTTGTAATTTCTATACAGCTGCTAATTTTCTCCAACTCCTTATTTTTATTACTCATAGGCTGAGATGGCCTTGGTATTTCGTCGTTTGCCCTGATCATATATTATCAGAGCGCTGAAAGGCGCGCCGCGAGGTTTTTAACCTTAATAGTAAATCGTATTGGTGACACCCTTATTATGTGCTCCATGTTTGCTGTCATTTTTTCAGGAACAGCTCTCATATCTTACTTCAGTTCGGCGACTGCAATCAGTGTCTCGTTTCTTTATTTAGTGGCCGCAATAACAAAAAGAGCACAATATCCATTTAGGGCATGGCTTCCGGCAGCCATGGCTGCGCCCACACCTGTGAGCGCCTTAGTCCATTCTTCTACCTTGGTTACAGCGGGCGTCTATTTGCTCGTTCGAATATGTTTGAGGTATGACATACCTCCAAGCTTGTGTAGACTGCTACTACTTGTTGGAAGGGTTACTTCTTTAATTGGCGGCGTCTGTGCGGTTTATGAAAACGATTTGAAAAAGCTAATTGCACTATCAACACTAAGTCAACTTGGTGTAATGGTATTTAGACTAGGCTTAGGTATGTATAGACTAGCTTTGTTGCATTTATTTACTCATGCTATATTTAAAGCTCTTTTGTTTCTAGCTGCTGGGGTTGTTTTGTTGCATGTAGGTGGAACGCAAGATATACGGCTAATAGGAAGAATTACAGGGAAAAGTCCTTTATTATTAGTTTTTCTGAACGTGAGCTCGCTGAGCCTTGCTGGTTTCCCTTTTTTAAGGGCTTACTATTCAAAGCATGCTATCCTAGCTTCTATGTGAGCGTCTAATAGCAACTTGCTTGCTGTCCTACTAATAGTTGTGAGAATATTCTTATCGAGCGTGTATATATTCCGGATGCTTAAGATCCTAAATTGAGGTGTCCGTGGTTCAAGTGCAGTCACTGCGCCTCAGTTAAGATTTTACTTTTACGTACCACTCATTTTGTTAATATTAGGCAGGTGCTTTGCTGGTTGAGCATTAACTATTTTAAGTGCCCAATTTGCAGTAGCAAGCCATGTGCCAACATATTTAGACTATGCTTTGCTACTAGTCCCGCTTTTGGGCATCGCGGCGGGTAGCTTGAGTTTTAAAAGACGTGGCAGTAGTTTATGCAGTACTATATTTTACATGGTTCCTATTAGTCATACGTTGGTGGGACTTGTTATGCCGCGAATGTTGTCTAATATTTATGCCCTCGAGAAAGGTTGGCTTGAACCACCAACATACATAGCTCGCGCGGTAGGGTTTATACGTTATTGCAGTACTCGAAGCCTATGGCCGCTTAGCAGACTGCATGTTGGCCCATTTTTCGTAGGGGCAGGAGGCTTAATAGCATGATGTTGGTACTTCTTAATGTAGTTTCCCTTATATTATGCGTATTACTGGCTGTTGCTTATATAACTTTATTAGAACGGAAAATTTTATCTTACGTGCAGATTCGGAAGGGCCCTAACAAGGTTGGTTTGCTAGGATTACTGCAGCCGATTGCAGACGCAGCGAAACTATTCCTCAAGGGAAAAACTTTGCCTGCGGCTGCTAACGCGACTTTGTATATATTACTTCCTATCCTGGGACTGAGCATTAGTTTGGGTTTATGACAATTAGCTCCAAGCTGATATACAACTCACTTTCTAAGCTTGACGTTGCTGCTTTTTTTAAGGGTAAGAGCATTGAATGTCTACATTGTTCTGGGTGCCGGCTGGGCGTCAAACTCAGCCTACTCTTTCTTAGGGGGCTTACGTGCGTCAGCCCAAACTATAAGTTATGAAATCAGCCTGGTGTTCATCTTAGTAATTCCACTGATCTTTAGCGTCACGTTAACAATAGACAAGTTGCTCTCGAGGTACATAACAGTTGTTATTTTCCCGTTTTTAGTTGTAATATGGCTTGTTACAAGACTAGCGGAGACTAATCGTGCGCCGTTCGACTTTGCTGAGGGGGAGTCCGAGCTAGTGTCTGGGTTCAATATTGAGTATGGTGGGGGGCTCTTTGCGTTGCTATTTCTAGCGGAATATGCAAGTATTTTATTTTTAAGATTTGTTACAAGTGTACTCTTCTTTTTAACTATTACAACTCCTCTAACGCTACTTTGCGTGTTTTTGGTTGCTAGCGCGTTCCTGTTTATTCGTGGTGTATACCCACGGCAACGGTATGACTTGCTTATGATACTTTGCTGGAAGTCATACCTACCTCTAAGACTTAGCAGCTTGTGCTTAGTGTCCTATTTAATCTTTGTGTAATGCTGTACAATTTAAATCTATACTCCGTTCTACTTTTTTTCTCCGTGAGAAGATTTTTTTACTTCAAAAATTCGCTGCTATTTTCTCTTTTGAGGCTTGAGCTAGTTACGCTGTTTGTTTTATATGTTTGTTGTACGGTAATTAGTGCACATGTTACTTCAATAGTACTTACTTGTTTTTTCCTGTGCTTTGCTGCCAGGGGGGCTGCAGTTGGCTTGTCACTACTTGTAGGCCTCAGACGCTTGTACGGAAACGACATAATTAGCACCTTTCCGTTTGAAAAAAATTCGTGCTGTTGATTCGTTTTTAGCTTTGCCAAGGCCGGTGAATATCTCTATTTGGTGGAACATTGGTTCGTTACTCGGCCTCCTGCTAGCTATGCAGATTATGACGGGTATTTTTTTGTCGCTACATTATACTGCCGATATAGTATCTACCTTTAGTTCTATAGTTCATATTATGCGCGACGTGCCAGGCGGGTGGCTTGTTCGAGCATCCCATGCAAATGGCGCATCGATGTTTTTTATGCTCATGTATGCCCATATTGGTCGTGGAGTATACTATCAAAGATATATTTTGCAGCCACGGACATGACTCGTAGGGGTAACGATTTTTTTACTAAGTATGGCCACTGCATTTCTTGGCTATGTCTTACCTTGAGGACAAATATCTTATTGAGGCGCTACGGTTATTACAAACTTGCTCAGTGCTGTTCCATACTTAGGTGATAGGCTCGTGACATGAGTGTGGGGCGGTTTTTCTGTAAATCAAGCCACATTAAATCGATTTTATTCTTTTCATTTTTTGCTCCCCTTCGTAATTTTAGTATTTGTGTTAGTCCACTTGCTTTTACTACATGACAAAGGTTCGTCTAACCCGTTGGGAAATATGTCCCATGTGTCAAAAGTCAGATTTCACCCTTATTTCACATGGAAAGATTTTGTGGGTGTTTGTATTGCTCTGTTTTTACTTATGTTCGTTGTGCTATATCACCCTAATATATTTACGGACCCCGAAAACTTTATTGAGGCAAACCCTATAGTTACCCCTACCCATATTCAGCCCGAATGATACTTTCTGTTTGCCTATGCTATTTTGCGTGCTATTCCGTCCAAGATTGGGGGGGTTGTCGCGTTAGCCATGTCAGTTTTATACTTGTACACCTTCCCCCTTGCTCTTTACAGTTCCGCAGCGGCTACAGCTTACAATTTTATTGGTCAACTGCTTTTTTGGGGTTACGTAAGGTTATTTTTCCTGCTAACGTGGTTAGGTGCATGTCCGGTAGAAGAACCTTATATTTCGCTTGCTTTGCCACTAACAGTTATGTTTTTCGTTGTTCCCGGCCTCTATATAATCTCTTCCTCCTATATTATCTGTTCATTTCAGTTTTTACTTAGTTTAAAATAAAATACCAGCGTGTCAAGCTGAAGATGCCTAGGTAGTTTAGTGGTAGTTTAATTAAAACGTGGAGTTGCAAACTGCAAGATTGTAGATCACCACTAATTTACTTTGTAGCTTATATAAAGCACCGCTTTGAAGAGGCGCTGAAACGTTTAGTCGAGGTAATTGAGACTATGAAATCAGATCAACCTTTTGGACCCTGCAAGCTTAATCCAACAAGAAATACTTTTGTTTCACGACCATGCAATGATACTTATTACTAGTATTTTTATTTTTGTAACTGTTATCGGGTTTCTACTTTTGCGTTCAAGCTATTCGTCACGACGAGTCCACGACGCGCAAACGCTAGAAGTTGTATGAACTATTTTACCTGCGCTACTCCTTGTCACACTTGCTCTACCGAGCTTGCGACTGCTTTACTTAGTGGATGAGCAACCTCTAAACAGTAGGAATACACTAAAGATTATGGGACACCAGTGATATTGAAGATACGAGTCACCAATTCTAAGAGATAATCATGGGTATGATAGTTATATGATTCCCACACCTGATTTATCCGTCGGCGAGTATCGCCTGCTGGAAGTAGATAATCGCGTTGTGTTACCAGTTAATTTAGACACGTCTCTTGTTACTACATCTGCGGATGTTATTCACGCGTGGGCTCTGCCGTCTTTAGGTGTTAAAATAGACTCTGTCCCGGGACGTTTAAATATAATAAACACTCATCCTTTGCTTAGCGGTGTCTACTATGGACAATGCTCGGAGATTTGCGGGGCAAATCATGCATTTATGCCCATTGTTGTTCAATGCATGCCAGCGTATATACTGTATTTTATTAGCTTATTAAAGCATCGAGCTGTAAATTCGAAGTAGACATTGTTCATGGGCCGATAAGTTATAACAAACTATTAGCCTTCAAAGCTGAAATAGGGTCACCTCGGCTCATTTTACATAGTATATTATGTACAGTTACCTTCCAAGTAAACAGTCTCGGTGAGTGTTTTTAGTTAGGATATATAGTCCGCTAGCTTGTGGTGCTTGAAGACAATAGACTAAAATTTTTTGTGCTCACGCTCCTGAAAAACCAAATTTTTCCGTGCCACACACCGACAAAAAATAGAAGTTTCCTTATGGTTAGTGCTTAAAACTAACGCATTAATCTGCCACTATAACTTAAGCATAGAGTTTCGATTTGCCGCTGGACGCTTTTGGGGCGTGGAGGTAGGCTGGTGGTGTCAACACGAGAAAATGTAAGGAAAGGAAGGACAGAGTTAGTGTAAAAAATAGTAGGGGGATTAACAAGTACAGAACATGGGGACTAAGCTGGGGCATAATAACCAGTAGCGGATACATCAACTAAGTAACAATTAGTCGCTTTTATTAAGCTATGGCTAATAAGGATGTTCAGCTCCGTATAAGCTTAGCAGTAAGGTAAAAATATAAGCTTGGATAAACGCAACAAAGAACTCGAAAAGTATGTAACCGATATTTAGGGCATTTAGGAAAATTAGAGGTAGAACGGCTCTAGCAGCGGTTAACGTGTTAGCTACAAGACATAGCACAATGTGACCCGCGCTAATGTTTGCTATTAGTCGCACGGCTAATGTAAGAGGTCGAATTAAGATACTGACGGTCTCAATGAGTACCAGCAGGGGTACCAGCAGAAAAGGGGCCCCGCTAGGTGCCAAGTGAGCGAGCGATTTTATAGGTGCGGCCACGTAGCCAGAAAAGATAATTAGAAGTCATCCTAAAACGCTCAAGCTAGCTACAGGGAATAGATCCCTTGTAAAAGAATAAGTTAACGGAGTAAGTCCACTAAAATTCGCCACTAACAAGAAAGCGAATAGACCAACTAGTATAAGCAACAACCCGCTGAAACGAGCAGTTGTGGTAGAAGTCCATAAGTGGCTAGCTCTACTATAGAACGGATCACTAAGAGACGTGAGATAATATTTGGTTAGTAACGGAGCAGCGAAAAGCAGTCTTGGAAAGAAAAGGTGTAATTGGTGGGCCCCGTCTAAGGAAGAAAAAAGGTCGCTTATCACAGATAAGTGAGGTACACCTCAAATACAAGGCCGAAACTTGTAGGCGGAAGCAACTTACCTATTTACGGGCAAAAGCCAATTTTACCACGAAAAGGTAATGTAATATGTATTTACTACGGAAAAATAGTCGCGGGCGACTTAGAAGCAGCTTCCGCTACTTCTACTATGTTACGACTTATCTCAAATAGTTTCGAGAGTGACGGGCGATTTGTGCACAGTTCAAGAAGTATTCATATAGTATACTAAATATATATTACTTTTAAGTCCTGCACTGCTTAAAACACTTGTGCTAAAATAGTGAGTTGAATTGTCATAGTAACTCGCTGAGTCAACCACGTTATCTACGCCTTGATCTGTCTTTTTCTTTATAGAATAGAGAGAAAAAGCAGCGGCTGCAGCAGGATATAACAATATGAAATGGGAACAAATAGGTATTTTAAATTCCTGCGAGAAAAGAAACGAACTAAACATTAACAAACGTTGCACATACCTTACAAGGAGATCCACGTGTCGCGAAATACAGGTGAAAAATCCGAAATCAGAAGCACTCAATAAATATAATAAAAATGAATAATAAAATAAGATAAAATAGAATACACACGAACGCATACAATAGACACACAGACGTTTCGATTCTAAGAATCTTTGTCAATGACAACACAGATAAACAACGACAGAAACACAAGCACACGACCTATCACTTATGATGCACAAACTGATATTTACATGTGGGGCAGGAAATGTGACTAGGCCAGCTGCGAAAACGCGTGGCGCAGAATTAAAATGGGTTGCCAAAAAGGATTTGAGTAGCCAAAAATATGTGAACAGTCTGCTATGAAAACATAGAAATGTGGGGACAATTAAGTCTAGATATCGCGGGGGGGGGGGGGGGGGGGAAGAACAGCACGGTAATAGGTAGTGTAAACAATTGGGGAAGATGCCACAGTTATACTGTAGCGTCCACGACAGTATTCATTCCTGCCGGGTGGATGCATCCCAGATTGTTGATAAGCTGGCATTCAATTCTAAGTCTGACACAGCTATTTGAGAAGCAGGGTTTTAATGCGGTGACACATGCATCGTCGGCTCCATTGTGGTTGGAGGAATTGAAATGGTTGGCAACAGGTTTATCAGCGCCCTGATTGATGTCTCTGAGGTGTTCTCTAAAAACGATCCGCAAGACGTCTGCCCGTTTGGCCAATTTATTTCATGTCACATCGTTTGCAGATGATAACATAAATCAGATAAATCAGAATCGGATCCTACCACTCGTGAGGTATTCTCAAATGGCCCCAGGGTAATCTTCCGCCGTAACCAGAGCCTCAGAGACCACCTTGTGCACAGTCGCCTCCCCACGGTTACCTCATCCGTGGGCACCTTTGAATGCCATCGTAGGAACTGTCTGACATGCCCATACGTTGTTCAGACACCAGTAATTGCATTTCCCCGAGGCACCTTCACCTTGAAAGATTGTTTCACCTGCACATCCCGCAATCTGATTTATGTTATCATCTGCAAACGATGTGACATGAAATACATTGGCCCAACGGGCAGACGTCTTGCGGATCGTTTTAGAGAACACCTCAGAGACATCAATCAGGGCGCTGATAAACCTGTCCCCAACCATTTCAATTCCTCCAACCACAATGGAGCCGACGATGCATGTGTCACCGCATTAAAACCCTGCTTCTCAAATAGCTGTGTCAGACTTAGAATTGAATGCCAGCTTATCAACAATCTGGGATGCATCCACCCGGCAGGAATGAATACTGTCGTGGACCCTACAGTATAACTGTGGCATCTTCCCCAATTGTTTACACTACCTATTACCGTGCTGTTCTCTCCCCCCCCCCCCCCCCCCCCCCCCCGCGATATCTAGACTTAATTGTCCCCACATTTCTATGTTTTCATAGCAGACTGTTCACATATTTTTGGCTACTCAAATCCTTTTTGGCAACCCATTTTAATTCTGCGCCACGCGTTTTCGCAGCTGGCCTAGTCACATTTCCTGCCCCACATGTAAATATCAGTTTGTGCATCATAAGTGATAGGTCGTGTGCTTGTGTTTCTGTCGTTGTTTATCTGTGTTGTCATTGACAAAGATTCTTAGAATCGAAACGTCTGTGTGTCTATTGTATGCGTTCGTGTGTATTCTATTTTATCTTATTTTATTATTCATTTTTATTATATTTATTGAGTGCTTCTGATTTCGGATTTTTCACCTGTATTTCGCGACACGTGGATCTCCTTGTAAGGTATGTACAACGTTTGTTAATGTTTAGTTCGTTTCTTTTCTCGCAGGAATTTAAAATACCTATTTGTTCCCATTTCATATTTTTCTTCTAAGCTTTTGACGTCTTATTATAAGATATCTGACGACGACGGTATGCAAAATATAGTGATTGTAGACTTTCTTGATGAGTATCATTTACCTAGTAAGTTCCCCTAAATGTTTGAACAACCGCCATGTTGATTGAGTTTGAAGTGTTCTTGTAGTCCCCAGGGCTTTGTATATAGGTTGCATAGGAGGGTGTCTAATCCCCGTTTGTCAACAACTTTCAGTACACTATTTATAGATATTATGCTGTTCGCATTTCACTACGCAAAGCAGATCCAATAGCTTGAAGGCTCCTGTATTTATTCCCTTTTAGCTAACGTGTGACCGCGACTGCTGGCACGTTAATAGTCGCTAATTTAATGTTACCATAATCCCAGTTGCCTGGATATCAAAAATTTTTAACTGGAATGCAGCTGCTGTCCATGATAAGGTACATCTCGCGAATATTGGACATCAATATATCATCTTTAAAGGAGTTACCATATTTGGGTTATGAGCCCACTAGCTTAGACTTAGCTTATTTAAAGAGGCCCAATCGAGAAGTCTATTATACCACTCGTAGAGTAGTCCTATGTAAAGAATTAAGGAGAAAAAGTACAGGCCTCACAAGGACGGTCTTGAGAAGGACAAAAATATCATTCCTATATATGGAAACAGTAAGACTGATTCAACGTCAAACACGAGGAATAAGATAACTAATGTAAAAAATCGTACCCTGAAAGGACGGCGGAGACACGCAAAAGGATCAAAGCCACACTCAAAAGACGACAGTTGGTCGACTCTGCTACTTGATAATTTTTTCCGAATTAAAACGGGTAGTAGAACAAAAAGCCCGGACAAAATGAATGCAAGAGAAAAAGCGGCAAACATTGCGCTGGGATTATTAATCAGAACAGAATTTCAAATTCCGTAATACAGCGTATAAATAGCATTTGCGTCTCCGACTTACAAAATCGACGCTTTATTTAAGCTATATTTATAGGCACCTCATCAGTAGATTCTTACATATAGGAACAGCCAGACAACGTCAACAAAGTGTCAATATCAAGCAGCTGCTAAAAATCCTACATGGTGGGTAGTGCTAAAATGGAATGCTCATAGGCGCAGGGTGCAAACAGAAAGAAAAGTGGCTCCAACGAGTACGTGGAGACCATGAAAGCCCGTAGTTATAAAAAATGTACTCCCGTACACACCGTCTGAGATGCTAAAGGTTGTTTCAGTGTATTCCCCGTACTGTAAGTACAAGAAGGAAATTCCTAGAATAACTGTTTCAAGGAGGCCTTGCAAGGCAGTATTAAACTTGCCTTCTACAATTGCGTGATGTGCTCATGTGATACTCACACCGGACAGGAGAAGAACACTGGTATTTAGTAAAGGTACACCAAAAGTAGGAAGAGGAGTAATTCCTAAAGGGGGTCACACTCTGCCAATTTCGACCGAGGGAGCAAGACTGCTGTGGAAATAAGCTCAAAAAAAAGCGAGGAAGAAACAGACTTCGGAAAGGATAAATAGTGCTATGCCCAGCTTTAATCCACGTACGACGTAAGTAGTATGGTGACCTTGGTAAGTGGCTTCACGAGTAACGTCTCGTCATCACAAAATAGAAATATAAGTCGTTAACAGAAGTCCGACAATTAACAGGTCACTGCTACTAAGCCGGAGCCACATGATTAAGCCTACAGGTATTAAAAAAATACTCACGGCAATAAATAAAGGTCAAGGGCTTATTTCAACTAGGTGGTATGGCGTTTTACGCATGATGCACTATTTTTTTTTCTGTAATGTATAGTTTTTTGTTAGAAAACAAAGTTGGAATTGAGAGAATAAAATTGTCCTATTGTGTACAGGGATTAACTGATTTGTTTCTGCGGGAACCGCTTAAGCTCGTTTTGATACTCCTATCATATGCTAACGTGCAGAACTTTTTCTTAAAATTTTTTCTCCACAAGAGAATAAATAAATTGCGGCTGCTAACTACAATTTGGGGTTTCCCGTCTCTTCTGTGATGTGAGCTATCTGATATCTTGTGGGTATTTATATGCGGCTTAACAAACTTGCCGCCGTGGGTAGTGTGAGCCTGTTACTACCTATTTTGCTCGGCCAAATAAATAAGACATTTACCTATTTGGACAATGGCTTTATTATATACAATAGCGTGAATTTGCCACTTATTTTTTTAATAAGGAGAATTGCCTTACTTGCGCTGTGCGCAACATGACAAAGCTGGAATCCCGCATTTGCAATGCTTGCTTTAATATTGTGTCTTGCTCTCTCGTTATGTTTTTTAAGTAGGAATCTGTTGGCATTTTACGTTTTTTTTGAAGCAAGTTTATTGCCTATTTTATTTATAATTATTACGTGAGGTTATCAACCAGAACGTATTCAGGCAGGTATATACATAGTAATGTATACTGTTGCGGCTTCCCTGCCCCTCCTTGTGGGTATTATATATTTAAGGTCTACCTTGTGCAGCTTGAACGTTTTTGTGTTGTCTAGCTTAAATACTCTTTTCTTGCCAGCTGCACTATGCTTTTTTAGCTTTTTCGCGTTTCTTGTTAAGTTGCCCGTGTACGGGTTACATATTTGGCTGCCAAAGGCACATGTTGAGGCGCCATTAGCTGGTTCAATACTGCTTGCAGGTGTACTGTTGAAGCTTGGCGGGTATGGGTTATTTATATTTGGTACTCTTCTAGCTTTACTTCCCTCTCCGGCCGCCACGTACTTTCTAATAATTGCGGCATTATGAGGAGGTGTTTTAGCAGCTCTCATTTGTTTGGCGCAAGTTGACATTAAAGCATTAATTGCCTATAGGAGTGTTGTGCATATAAGAATCGTCGTAATTGGGTATCTTAGCGGAACGTGCTATGGGTATATAAGAGCAACTGTTACCATAATGGGCCACGGTTGGGCATCGTCAGGGCTGTTTTTACTTGCTTATGTTACTTATATACGAGCAGGCAGTCGGAGATTTTTGCTAACAAAAGGTATTCTTAACGTAGCTCCTGTGCTGGCGATGCTATGGTTTGTTTTTTGCAGGTGAAATATAGCAGCTCCCCCCACCTTGAACTTGTTAGGAGAGTTATCCGCTATTCCGGCAAGATTCGCAGTAAATATCAAGCTCGTAATGGTTCTATTAGTGATTATATTTTTAAGTGTGGGCTATAATATGTATATATATTCCCTTATTAACCATGGCAGTGCAAGGGCTCACACACCGCCTCACGGGCCTCTGCAAGCATATGAGTATTTCCAAGCTACTGCTCATCTGTTGCCGCTTTTTCTCTTGTTCAGCATGGACTTTTTTACTACTTGTAGGGCCGCCGGCGGACGGCTATTGTTGATGTCAATAGAAGAGATATTATCTGCCTTACTGTGAACTTTGTTACTTTGTTTGTTATGCTCCTCGGCTGCATTTTAGTAGGCTGTAGAACAAGAAGGTGGATATTAGGTGTATTTATAATAGAACTACTGCTGTTCACCATTATTTTTTACAGTAGCACGTCGTGAGAACTTAGTCAATCTTCTGCTTGTATCAAATATTTTTTCATCCAGTCACTTAGCAGAATTTTGTTGCTGGTAGGTGGGCTGATACATATTCACCTCTCTATCCCCTCTTTTCCCCCTTTAGCTCTAATGTTGTTTGGTTTTTTACTTAAACTCGGGGTATTCCCTTTACACTTTTGGGTTGTTCCCGTCTGTAAAACTTTTAAGTACAGACTAGTGGGCCTAATTAGAAGCCCCTTAAAAGTTCTACCATTGGTATTTCTGTCTCAATATTTTACTAAGTTTTTAAGTGGCGGCTCTCACTATATTATGGGTGCTTTGTTGTTTGGTACAGTCTCCGCATTAGCAGGCATAACATTGGGGTTCGGCGCGCGCACGTTGCAAGTGGTGTTAGGCGCCTCTTCTATTACTCATACCGGCTGACTTTTAGTTGCGCTGCCTACACAAATAGTAATAACTTACTTCATTTTTTATAGTATTTGCTTGTTTACAAGAGTAGCAGCATTTAATGGTATAAGATCTCCTCTTTCCTGTGTCGGGCTTCTCGCTTTGGGGGGTCTACCACCTTTTAACGTCTTCGTTGGAAAACTTCTCGTGGTATGCAGTTACATAATGAGGAATTTAGCCGCGATATTTTTAGTGCCTCTATTGATTACGTCGGTCTTGAGTTTATTTTACTACATAAAGTTCGGATTGTATATTAACTTATTTTCAAACCTCGTTTGACGCTTAACGGCGGTTGAGAGGGCCATACTAGCAGCTAATTTTTGTGGACTAGTATTTTTTTTTGCGTTTTTTTATGGCTGAGATAGGCAGTAGATTTTTAATCTACGTACGGAAGTAATTCCTTTGCGATGATTTTTTTCCACTAACCACAAAGATATTGGGACTTTGTATATACTTTTTGGTATTTGATGCGGATTTGTTGGCAGTGGCTTATCTCTGTTAATTCGCTTGGAACTGGGAACAGCAGGAGTACTAACAGACGACCATTTTTACAACGTAGTCGTAACGGCTCATGCATTTGTTATGATCTTTTTTATGGTTATGCCAATTATAATTGGTGGTTTTGGCAATTGGATAGTCCCACTGCTTGTGGGAGCTCCCGATATGAGCTTTCCTCGAATGAACAATCTTAGCTTCTGACTGTTACCTCCTTCTTTTCTACTATTAATTAGCAGCAGTCTAGTGGAAGGTGGGGCCGGCACAGGTTGAACAGTGTACCCACCTCTTAGTAGTCTAGTCGGGCATAAAGGTGCGTCTGTTGACTTAGCTATCTTTTCTTTGCATCTAGCCTGAGGGATGTGCTGGTCCATAGCACTCTACCCCAACCCCACAAGTCTCTTCCTGGCACGGTGCCATTTCTTCGATCTCGTTGTAAGACATGTCCACATGTCCTTCAAACTCAGAGTCTGGCTTTCCCGAAGACTACTTTCCACTTCAAAGAGAGCTTCTCGTGCGCGAGTCGCAACGTTATCTATGCGATCATCTGCATACGTTGTGACATGAGATATGTTGGAGAGAGAGGTCTTTGTCTAGCGGAAAGATTTAGGCAACACCTCTCTGATATCAACAGCGGTGCCCAGAAACCGGTATCCCTACACTTCAACAGTTCTCACCACTGTGGCGTTGCCGATATACAGGTCACGGTGATTGAATCGTGCATATCTCACGAACGCGATTGTAAGACATTGGAAAACCGCCCCATCTTCCATTTGGGTCCACTCTCACCTCACGGCCTCAATGTCCAATATACTTTTATTTAAGTCCTGTACGTCCCTGCCCCCTCCCATCCCGTAGTCATATAGTCCACTAATAAGCCAGTTGCACACCCTTCACAGGACGGTGTAGTCAACGCCAGCATTATCTTTGCCTTCTGTGACTTCCCGATTAGTTTGCGTTCAATCACTTCTCATTGCTTTCTGAACAACCGGCACTTGTGCTATTTTATGATGACAAGCGTCGGGTGATCTACATCCAATTGCCCACAGCAGTGTTTCGAGCTTGGAGTGCAGAATTGTGAACTTCATCCGTTACATCGGCACAGAGTCTGCTATAGTGCTCTACCTATCCATATTTTCCCCTTTAGCTCTCATGAGCGCACCCCCATCCCCCCAGCTAGCGGTTCCCTCACCGGTCGTCTTAGCTAATCCACGAGCTTTTCGCTTTAGTGACCTTTAGTCAGTTGACCCTTTAACCACCATATCCGGTTTATTCCAACCACATATAGCCGCTCAAGGTAGTCTACAGATGAGTACTCTTAATACTTTTATGTAGCGTCTTTCGTGTATTTGTTTGTCTAGTTTTATTTGTTTGTTCTGTTCCTGACGAAGGCTTTGGCTGCAACGTCCATTTTGTCTTGTAATCGTGCTCTAGTAAAGCTCACAATATCTACTTCTCGTTTTTCGGTGATTCATTCATTAATAATTGTGCGTTCGATTCGTTCGATCCTTGGATAGCTTCTCCCTAATACGTTTTCGTTGTTAATCTACGTATCGGAGTTCTCGTCAGCTTTTGTGCTTCTCGGTGTAAAACGTAATATTGTTCTGCACCACATAGCTAACATTGCGAACCACGGCCACCTGTTAGGTATTCGCTATAACAGTTATTCTGTTATAGATTACCCCGCACCAGTAGTGGGTTGTGCTCAATATTTAAATTTCAAATCCCGAAATAACTAAATAAATCAATTTGATTATTGCTCATTTGATTTAGGAGGCCTGGTGTTCTTTGCCAGTGAGAAGTCCTGATCGTTTCGGGTCCACATCGATTGACGGACGTCAGTCGCGGCGTTTGGGCAATCTTGAGCATAACCTACGATGGGTGACGTTGTGATATTTTATTATGATAATTTGGCTGTGTGTCCACAGTGTGCCGCGTGGTTACACACCCGCTTCACATGCCAGTGATCCGGGGCTTGTTTCCGGATCCGGTCAGGGATATATATGCACTACTGACGAGCTCAAACGAGGGCGAAACTCGAGTATAGTGCTTCCATATTGACATGTGTAGGCCTTAGGTTCATACCAGAATACGATTAGCGTTGCTAGTAGTGGGTTGTGCTCAATATTTAAATTTCAAATCCCGAAATAACCAAATAAATCAATTTGTTTATTGCTCATTGGAATTAGGAGGCCTGGTGTTCCTTGCCAGTGAGAAGTCCTGATCTTTTCGGGTCCACATCGATTGACGGACGTCAGTCGCGGCGATTGGGCAATCTTGAGCATACCCTACGATGGATGACGTTGTGATATTTTATTATGATAATTTGGCTGTGTGTCCACAGTGTGCCGCGTGGTTACACACCCGCTTCACACGCCAGTGATCCGGAGCTTGTTTCCGGATCCGGTCAGGGATATGCACTACTGACGAGCTCAAACGAGGGCGAAACTCGAGTATAGTGCTTCCATATTGACATGTGTAGGCCTTAGGTTCATACCAGAATACGATTAGCGTTGCTAGTAGTGGGTTGTGCTCAATATTTAAATTTCAAATCCCGAAATAACCAAATAAATCAATTTGTTTATTGCTCATTGGAATTAGGAGGCCTGGTGTTCCTTGCCAGTGAGAAGTCCTGATCTTTTCGGGTCCACATCGATTGACGGACGTCAGTCGCGGCGTTTGGGCAATCTTGAGCATACCCTACGATGGATGACGTTGTGATATTTTATTATGATAATTTGGCTGTGTGTCCACAGTGTGCCGCGTGGTTACACACCCGCTTCACACGCCAGTGATCCGGAGCTTGTTTCCGGATCCGGTCAGGGATATGCACTACTGACGAGCTCAAACGAGGGCGAAACTCGAGTATAGTGCTTCCATATTGACGTGGATAGGCCTTAGGTTCATACCAGAATACGATCAGCGTTGCCAGTAGTGGTTGTGCTCAATATTTATATTGTGTATACACCAGAACTTTTTTTGGTGTTGTAATAAAATAGCGAAATTGTGTGACTTATTTATATACCAGTTTATCAATTTGGCCTATTAGTTCTATCTGTCCCATTCCATAATTTACTCAGATGTTTTAGTCTTTGAAGAGCAATAGGCATTTGTCTTTTAATTTCTTCCATTGTGTCACCATCGTTGGTAATCAATGACCCAAGATATTGAAAATTTTTCACCACCTCCAATTTTTCCTCATTAACATATCTTTCTCCATAGTGGTTTTATCGGCATGCATTATCTTTGTCTTTGCTATGATAAGATATAAGTTGTGATGTTCACTATTCAATTGGGTTGAGGTTATTAGGTTTTCTATACCATTCTGTGTTGTGGATAGCAATACTGTATCATCAACGTATGGAATCTCTGGTATGTCATGACCACTGATATGTAGGGCATCATATAGCTTCCTGTAGTGCAATCTCATTTTGTAGGCCTGCATATATTGAGGAATAGGTGGCCAGCCTTTCATTCACTTTGGCAGGTGGATGAGCCCAGACTTAACGCCTGTGCTTGTGACATTACCAGCTTAATTCGTTATCAACTACGCTAGCACGTTTTTTAATTCACTCATACTTTTCTCTATGAATGATGGTATCAAGAACAGCCTTAGAGAATTCAATACCAACTTACAAAGAGCATTAGAAAGAGCGCACACAAGATCCTTACATCTCCACACAACACTTCACTGAGGTATATGGAGGAAGAAAAGGAGTCTGTCCTCTTCCACACTGAGGTGTAAGGAACTTTTAAGTATATATGTACATTTCTTTTTACGTAAATATTCAACATAACCTAACAGGACTCTGGTATCTTTAACCAGATCACAATTTTTAAGGAAACAATTTTAAAACTGGTCTGTAATATTTAACCAGTCCACAATTTTACAGGATATATTTGTAATATTGTAACATTATGAAAGCTTGAACACAAATCTGAGTGCCAGCTTACATTTGTCTTCTTTTTGGATTTGGATTTGTTTCGTTTTTTTCTTCATCTTCATCTTCATCAGGATGCTGTTCGGCCAATTTTGCCTGTTTCAATAAAATCAAAAGCAAACTGTCACCAATTTTGCTTGTTTCAATAAAATTCTCTGCAATTTATCTTTGTTAATCAAGGTCAGGAAAGGAGTTCTTAAGAGCTTTATTGGGGTAATTCTGATGTATGGAAGTGAATCATGGACAACTTGCAGACAAGTGAGGAATTATATGGAGGCTGTGGAGATGTGGCTTTATAGCATGATAACACAGTGGACGGATAGAAAGAGCAATGAAGATATCTTGAAAGAAGTTAACTCACAAAGAGAACTGGTTACTCACATCAGAAGAAGTCCGCATTCTTTGGGCACGTCATGAGAAGGGGAAAGCTGGAGTATGTCATCACAACAGTATTGTTGGAGGGAAAGAAAGGCAAGGGAAATCAAGAGACAATATGCTGGATAGTTCAATATCATGACATGAGGTGTGATGGTATCAGAAAATATATTGAAACACAAGAGACAGAAGAATGTGGACAGACATGATCAACAACGCCACAATGCATGGACCATAAGAAAAATAGAATGAATTAGCCAGCTCTGTGTTCTACTGATTCCGTCCCGTTTCCTTGTGCATCTTTCTCTAAAGAAAACAACATAAGGCTGCTGAAGACAGACATTAGTCTGTGACTCAGTACCAAGAGGTTAGAGGTCACTACAAGTTCAAGAGTAGACATCTCTGGTGTGTTGAACACAGCACTCATATTACAATGGTGCTTTGTAATGGAATTGCTCGAATAGCAGTTGATTGTGGAGTTTGTTTATTAAGATAATGGTGCACTGGAAAATAAAACCTGACATTGCTTAGTTACATGTTAAACGTCCATTCTCTCAAATGTCTCTCAGACATCACAACTGTAAATTCAAAGTCATGTCAAATTAGCTGACCAGACTATTTTGACATACAAATTCCTCCTGCATTCTGCCAATGCCATAGCCGTCCTGAATTGTGCCCTGCTATACCATAAGCACAGCCATGTGTTCCCTAGTCCTGTGCCACATAAAACAAATAAGCCA
>JACEFZ010012389.1:0-130972 GCA_014155875.1 Cepaea nemoralis
TTAAAAAACCAAATAGACTATGAAAATGGCTACACCATTTTCAAAATTGGGGGGGGGGGGCATAATGCCATGGACCGATATGAGGGATACAGCGGGAAACGGACAGAGTAAGAACATGGTTACAAGAGAAGTCGGTGGAGCAACAGATGATGATGAAGAAAGGGAAGTGACTCCAATGAGTTGCGTATCACGTGACATTAGTTGTGTGGCACACGAGACAGACGGCAAGACCAAGTCACTCTTGCCAGGGTCTTTGTACACGATGGTTGGGAAAAGCGAATGCAGAAGTCAAGCGACATCAATTCAACGCACGCGGATGTCAAGCCAAGGTTGAGCCAAGCTGTAAATTGGTAGTAACTAGTAGATAGAGTGTTTTAGAACCATCGCATGTCAGCCCACACCTGTTAATAATGAGTGTATAACGGCGGCGATGACTTTTGCGAATAAACGCTGACCACAATGGCCAGGACATTGGTTTGTTTGATATTCTCCGTTGTGACCTGTTCCTGCTTACAACTGCCTTGTGGCTGAATAGACGAGCCGGTAATCAGCTACTTGGCACACCTATTTTCGATCTCGTCTTCTGATCTGCCATTTGATGATATTATACTTCCCAGGTAATTGAAACTCTTCACTTGTTTCAAGGGATGTTCGTTTAGGTGAATTGTTGTTGTTTGTTCTTCTTTAGTTATAGTCATTACCTCTGTTTTGCTTGTGCTAATTTTCATGTTATGTTCCCTACACATTTCATTTAGACTATTCATGTGGTCTTGTAATTCAGCTTCTGATTTTGCTATTAGTGCTTGGTCGTCCGCAAACAGGAGTTCTCTAATGATTAGATTTGCAGATGGTTCTTCTTCTGTGTTCTCGTCATGTGGTATTCTTGCTATCTCTGCTTGGCTGGTTTCTTTACATATGTTGTCTATATATGTTATGAACAAGAGAGGGGACAGGATACAACCGTGTCGTACTCCAGATGTTATGGTGAAGGGTTCAGAGTGTCCTCCAGTTGTTCTCACTATGCATTCACTGTTGTTGTATAAACTTCTACATAGGTTTGTTAGATGTGTACTCACTCCATATTGTTTAAGGATTTGCCACAACTTGTTTCTATCTACTATATCGAATGCATTTTCGTGGTCGACAAAGGCTAAGTAGAGTGTTTCATTGAATTCAATTGATTTTTCTATAAGTTTCTAAGAGCAATAATTGCATCTGTGCATCCTTTGTTTTTCATAAATCCAAGTTGTGTTTCGCTTAGCTGGGGTTCTAAAGTAGTTCGTAATCTTTTTTCAAGAATTTTGCAATCTATTTTCCCAGTATGACTCAACAGTGAAATGCCTCTGTATTGTGTGCAGTCTCTTTTGCTGCCTTTGTTTTTCCAAATTGGGATAATTATGGCATTTCCCCAATCTCGTGGTGTCTGTTGTTCTACCCAAACATGTTTGAATAGTCTATGTAGCCAAGCTGTCAGCGACTTGTGCACTGCAGATTCTCAAGACTCCCCTACTTTCGCACCGCACAAAATAACAACTCGTGACATTTGCGAAAGGAATGCAATTTATTCAGAGCCGACATTTGAATGGCTCTACGAGCGTTATTCTTCATCATCATTATACAACATGAATGCATTGACGTGATGATAGATGATGCTAGTATTTCACAATCTAAATGAACAGCCCTATGTTTGCCTATTGCCTAGAAACTCTAGCATTGGTCAAGGATACGTCTGCTCTCTCTACCGTCTCCAGTCAGTCTGTCCACACGCTACACATTGCGTGGACAAGCACGGACACTCTTCTCCGTGCAGTAGCTATTATTGCGTGCATGGTCTCGCCAGCACGCTGGCTTGTGAGCTCGAGTAACCCGGCACTTCACGGTTACTCGCAAGGACAAGCTTCCCAATTGCTTGGGGGAAGCCCTCGCTCAACTGTACTCATCGACCTCTGGTCTGACACAAATGTGTCTCCTTGTGAGGCTATTAATAGTACTCGGTGTCTCTCCTGTCTGGTGTCTCCCTACTAGACTAGTGTTAACTCATTGCCTCTGTAAGGCCTTATTGGGGATTCTGACAGGGTCCCCTCCTCTCCGCGAAGTGTTACTTCCCTTTTACTCATATTTGTAACACTTCTGGTCACAAAAGAAAAATTGGTTGTTCCCATTTTGTCAGATCTCCAATAAGTTATAACTTTCTAGTTTGGGGATAGAACAACTATCTTCTACCTTCATTCACAGTGTTTTATCTTTTCACTTGGCTAATTCAGTAGCCCATGTATCAGTATAGTTGGTTCTATAGATATCTTTGGGATTGGTAGTGAACCGGAACCGTTGTCTTATGACTTATGTCCTGGTTTCCGTCGTTTGACCCTATGTCTTTTGACTTTCACCTATTGACTTCTGTCTCGACCTGTCCTCAAATTGCCCAAAATGACAACCCACACACAAGTTGACTCTATTCTGAGTACAACACATGAGCACAAAGTGTTCATGTTCCCATTAATATCCCCTCCAACTCTATACACACAGCTCTACTGTTCACCTTCTCGCTTCCGCATGTGAAAAAGCTATATTCACTGTTACATTTAGGTTTCTAATAATTTATTGTGTCCCCTGAATTTAGAGTTGTCGTTCTTTGAAATGAATGGTGTGTGCAACTTTTGTGTGTTCGTTTTCCTGTTTGTTTGCGTGTTTTCTAATAAACTACAATGTACTTAACTCTCTAACATGTGTATGCGTTAGTGTGCTAAATGTGTGTGTTCCTTCGAGCGCCGCAAATCGGTTTATTGTGGTTACAAACGTTCGTTACTTTTATTTGTGACCACAATTCCGCTTTCTGAAGCTCAAAGTACGTTCTCTATATACTCTGCTAAAGTGTGGCAGTAACACACATAAAAACCCGACAACACATTGGCTACACAGATGACACAGACAAGTCAAATAAGACGTTTGCAGCGGTGGAAAATTTTTCCCGCTGTCTTTCTCTATCGCTCCCTTTCTTTCAATGTTTACTAAGTTTTTCGCATTCTCTCCTCGCATTTATTCTTCTTACATACATCTTTCATTACACTTTCATACTGTTCTTTCACTCAACCATTCTCTCGTCATTAAAATATGTTTCATAGCATCAAATACATAAACATTATATATATACAATAAACGATTGGCTGAATTTTAACAGTAATCACGCCAAATGACTGTGCGTTTTGTTTGCACGCGTCATGTCTATACAAAATATACATAGTTATGAGGATGGTTTGTTACCGATCCTGTCATAGTAACTTCCATAATTTGGTGTGCTGACCTAAATTACCCTCAAGGGAAATAATTTAATACTACTTTCATTTAAGAAAAATGGGTTAATTACCTTAAAGTGTTATTTGTGAAAAGGATGATATTAATTCCTAAATGGTTGTGTTAGTTTGGAAATGATATTTTAGATAAATGGATGTATAAATGATTATGATTATATGGTACTAAACTAATATAAGATCTAACAATTGTATTTCTATAATTGGTGTTCTAATAAATGGGTTATTAATTAAATGATGGTGATTTCTAACTACGCAAATAAGAAAATAAAGTTATATATGCATTTAAACAATTTGCAATTGAATAATTAATAGAAAAATGAAGTTATAGATACTGTTAATAAAATAATAATATACATATATCACAGTTACATTTCTATATCTAATTACACTAAATCGACGTCCTCCTCTGCGTTGTGAAGATGGAGCAATACTCTTTGTAGACTATTGTACCATAGTTCCTTCCGGCAAAGTCTCTTATGCTCTCATCGAAGGATAGTGTATTAATATAGTTGCCTACCACATTATGTAGGTTCGTAGCTAACACTGGAATATTATTCTAGTTTATGTGTGTGTCAGCGCATGTTAATTCTGCGTCTGTTCGTTACACTTCTCATAGCACTGTTATATTCACACCGGTTATATATTTGGCGATGATAACGCACTTACGATGTGTCTTAATCACCACATATGGCACTGAGTTATCTAACATTACCGTGTCACTGTTTCTGGTGGTGAATGGTCGATCCTTTCCTGCACATCAGGTATTTGAATGGATGATGGACGACTCAAAATGTCTGCAACCGTATTTAATCTCCCTTTTAAGTGCTGGATGGTAAACGTGTAATTTTGCAGAATCAAAGCCCACCTGTAAATTCTATTGTTGGTAGGAAGTCCAGACTGCATCACAGACAACGGAGAGTTATCGGATTGGATTTACAAACTGTGCTCCTGCCAAAAATCTATGAAACTTTCTCACGCAATAGATCAAACTAAGGCCCTCCAATTCTGATGCTGAGTATTTTGATTCAGCAGGAGTAATCTTGCGACTTACGTACATTACGGGGTGGAACGTCCCGTCGTAGAACTGTCCTAGTATCCCAGATATGGATATGGCACTCGCATCTGTGCGTAAGAAATAAGTGAGTTTTGGGTTAGGCATACGAAGGATAGGTGGAACGCTGAAAAGATGTTTCAATTTTGATAACGCACTAATTAATCGTGCATCTTTTACAGATAACTTAGCCGAAGCTTTTAAGATGTTAGAAAAAACACTGGTGATTTCCGCCAGATTTGGAATGAATTTACTATAGTAGTTTACCAGAATGAAAATGGGCAAAGGCTGCTGGAGCATTGCACCAGTAATGACCTATGTATTACAAACTCCTTTTTTAAAACAAAAGAGATGCATAAGGTCACATGGAAACATCCAAGATCCGGCCATTGGCACCAGCTGGACTTCATCATCACACGGAGACAACATCTGAACCATATATCATTGACTCGTAGTTACCACAGTGCTGACTGTGATACGGATCATTCTTTGGTTGTTGCAAGGGTTAGACTGAGACCAAAGAGAATCTACACAGCTAAACACAAATCTAGCCTCAGGATTAATATTATTAACACTCATGATCCTGAAAAGTGCTTTCAGTTTCAACAGCAACTTGAAGACGCTTTCACTGATACACCAGAAAATTGTACAGTAAATGAAAAGTGGGGTCAAATTAAGGAAACTCTTTATAAAACTGCCGTAGGGGTTTACGGCACTGTGGATCATAAGAGGCAGGACTGGTTTGCGGCCAACAGCGAGACTCTGCAGCCCTTGATTGATAAGAAGAAGAAAGCTCTCTTAAGAAACAAGGAAAGGCCAACGCGCAACACTCTGAGTGAGCTTAGGCAAGCTAGGAAGGATGTGCAAAAGGCTGCCAGGCAGTGTGCAAATGATTATTGGATCAAGTTATGTGAGTCCATTCAAATCGCAAGTAATAAGGGAGACATAAGAAGCATGTATGAAGGAATAAAGAAAGCCTGTGGTCCAGTGATCAAAAGAAGTGCACCATTGAAAACCTTGACTGGAGAAATCATCACTGATAAGAAACAGCAGATGGACAGATGGGTAGAGCACTATTTGGAGCTTTACTCAAGTGAGACCAAACTAGCGGATGATGCCCTCAACGCCATAGAGGCTCTACCAACTCTTGACCACCTGGACACACTTCCCACCATAACAGAAGTTAAGTGTGCTATAAATGAACTTGCATCTGGCAAGGCTCCAGGTAAGGATGGGATTCCAATAGAGGTTATCAGGAGTGGGCAAGACACACTCACTATACAGATCCACCAGCTAATAGAGCTATGCTGGCGTGAAGGACAAGTCCCACAGGATTTCAAAGATTCAAGCATCATAACACTGTACAAGAACAAGGGCGATCGGAGCGACTGCAACACTATAGGGGTATCTCACTTCTGTGTATTGTTGGAAAAGTATTTGCCAGAATTGTTCTGCGCAGACTTCAAGTCCTAGGAGATCAAGTCTACCCCGAATCACAGTGTGGCTTTCGACAGAAGCGGTCTACCACTGATATGATATTCTCATTGCGACAAATGCAAGAAAAATGCCGTGAACAGAATCAACCACTGTTTATTGCCTTCATCGACCTCACAAAGGCATTTGATTTGGTCAGTCATGAGGGTCTGTTCAAGGCACTAAAGAAGATTGGCTGCCCACCAACTCTTCTGTCCATTGTGGATTCATTCCACACAGGCATGAAGGGTATAATCAAGTTTGATGGTGCAACTTCTGAAGAATTTGAAATCAAGAGTGGAGTTAAGCAAGGTTGTGTACTAGCTCCCACCCTCTTTGGAATATACTTTTCACTTCTGCTGAAATATGCATTTCATGATCAGGATGGTGGTATATACATTCACTCACGCTCAGATGGCGGCCTCTACAATGCTCAGAGATTGAAGGCTAAGACCAAAATTAGGAGGGTACTGATCAGAGAGTTGCTTTTTGCAGATGATGCTGCAGTTACGACCCACTCTGAGGAAGAATTGCAATGTCTACTATCTGCATTCTCCAATGCTTGTTCTGAATTTGGTTTAACAATTAGCAAAAAGAAGACACAGATTATGTCACAAGGTGCACATGGGGTACCATCAATCTTTATTGACGACGCCGAACTAGAGATAGTAGACCATTTTACATATCTAGGATCAGTGGTAAATAGCAAATTATCCCTAGATCAGGAAATCAACATCCGGATTGGTAAGGCAGCAACAACAATGAACAGGTTAAGAAAAAGAGTCTGGGAGAACAGGAAGCTTACTGCCAAAACAAAAGTCCTTGTCTATCAAGCCTGTGTCCTTAGTACTCTTCTCTATGGCAGTGAAACCTGGACAACTTACTCACACCAAGAAAACAACTTAAACAGCTTTCATATGCGGTGTCTGCGAAGAATTCTTGGTATTAAGTGGCAAGACAAAATCACAAATACTGAAGTGTTGGAAAGATCAGGTTGTGTGACAGTTTATTCCATGCTCAGTCTTCGTAGACTTAGATGGATAGGACATCTTAGGAGGATGGATGATGGTAGAATACCAAAGGATATCTTTTTTGGTGAATTACAGATGGGTAAGAGATCTCAGGGTCGGCCTCTACTACGATACAAAGATGTGTGTAAGCGGGACATGATTGATACAGGCATTGATAATGCACATTGGGAGCAAGTCGCCGCTGAACGTGTTGCATAGAGGGCAAATATCAGAAATGGAATAAAGTCAAAGGAGAAAATTATTGCAGAAAAGTCACACACCAAGCGTTTGAGACGTAAGATGGTGCATGATGGTGGAAATGACCACGTGTTTACATGCACCCACTGTGAACGGACATTTACAGCGCAAATTGGCCTTATCAGTCACACTCGCTACTGCCATAGTTAAAAGTTATTATGCCTTTTTAAAGCACAAACTATCGTCTGTCAAGGCGGCAAGGTGCCAATGAATGAATTAATTACCAGACCCAGTAAACTTCGGACCTGTTTCTTGGTCGTTGGCATTGTTAAATTCAGAATCTTAGTGACGATTCTGTCATCAGTTTTCAATTGGCCCCTGCAGATGGTATGACCCAGGAAGTCAATTTGTTCCATGCCCAACTCTACTTTGGACGGCTTAGCTGTGAGCCCAAACAATCGCAACCTGTCGAAGACTTGTCGACGTTTCAGTAGGTGTTTTGTCCCTTCTCCCGTCTGACTACATATGTTATCTCTATAAGTCGAAATACTGGTCGCAATTGCGTTTACCGTAGGAACTGGTAGTTCCATCTCGTCCAATACTGTTGTGCTGCTAGCTGTGTGTGCTGTTATCTGGCTAAGTGTGTTTGCGTTGTCGCTGTCGTGTGTCGCCCTATCTAGTGAAGTTGTGTTATGTAGGTCTGTCGTCTCATTGCTTGGTGTTGGTGCAATTTGTTCGTCTGTCTGTTGTACTTGTTGTGAAAAGTATGGTTTCAAGATGTTGATATGAAATATCTCTAAGTGTCCTTTTATCGATATTTCATGATCCGCATCTGATATTTTGCGTTCAATGTTGAGAGGCCCTTGGTAAGATGTTAGTACCATATTATGTTTATCAGGTAGTCGAATCACAACCTTCTGGTTTGGTTTAAGGTGAATCGTTTTAGTACCCTTGTTTGGATAGTTATGGTTTCCATTACTCGACACCTGCATTAGGGGTCCAGTAATATCGACCGCTATACTCTCAAGTGGTCAAGATTTTATCACTGACCGTTGCACTTCGGCCTTTACATGCTTTTTCTTTCTACACGATGTTGACAAACAGTACAAGAGGGACAGAAAGATTTTATGTCCGAACAGAATTTCGGCCAGTAAAATTGTGATAGAGTTCTGGCTCGCGTTTTATGATAGGCCAAATGTTCAGCAAACGGTGGTGCATGTGCGATTTTTAGCACGTTTTGTCGGTATGTTACAGGTAACACCGTCTGCTGAATTTCATGGTTATTATATGTGTAATAACGCATGAGAATTCCGTTAACCTTTTTTAAAGTACCAGGAAGAATTTTTAGAAACTTTCTTTCGCTCACACAACAAGTTAAAATACGGTGTGATTGTTTGGTCGGTGCTTTGTGCCTCGATCAATTTTTGTCGAGTAGTGTTGGTATTTGCACCACTTGGTGTTAATAGCTGTAGCATTTCATTTTGTAAGTCAGTATAATTTGTTTCTGTATCTGACTTAGTTACAGAGTTGGCCATGTGTGTTTCTTTCCAGGCTTTTATGTTGTCGTCTGTACATTCTTTCAATGCATCTAGGCATCCCAAAATAAGATCCGTACATGGATCTTGGAGGATAGCGCATGTAAATGTGCCGGTAAGGAATGGGGTATTGATATGCGCTTTTGCCAGTGGATATTTCTCGATGGTTCCAGAGAAAGTACGGCATTTGACAAATTCACCCGTATAATCTTCTGGTCTAGCAAGTTCTCTCCTTAAACCCAGTATAGTGCTCCCGCTATCAACTAAACATTGGCATGGTTTACCATTGACCAGTGCATCGTAGAACTTAAGTTTACCTCTGGAGGCACATGCTGCGTTAGCTTCTTCATTTGAACATTATATTACGTGTCCACATTTCAATCTCCCCTCCGCATGAAACTGCTGGCATACTTTACATGTCTTAACGTCTAAAATATCGGTTACTGATGATACACTCTGACATTCATTCGTTGGCAACACATTCACGAGTTCGGGATCTATGTCACTCTCATCATCTGATGATGTATCGATGAGTGTTGCATTGTTTGCCTTCATTCTCTGTCTCCCAAGACATTTATTGCTATAGTGGCCATAACTTGAACAAAAATAACATTTTACAGCACGATTAAAGGATGATCTTCTGCTTTCTTGTTTCTTTAACACTGCTTCTAAGTGTGACGGATATGTGGGGTTCTTATCACACATCGAGTAAGTCGGATGAAAAAGATTGCAATAGTTACATCGAGGTGGTTTCTGATATGGTTTGTCCTTCTTACTATAATCTTTCTGGTTGTAGGATCTATCAGGAACTCTATTTGCAAAAGCTGTAATTTCTGTGTCATGTGATGTAGTTTTAAATATGTACCGATTAGATGAAAACTAGGCTGACCCCCGTTTCTCTAATTGTTGAATGGACTCAATATCTGACTGTTGTAAGAATTTTGCAAAAGGGGTAGGCACGGTAGAAATGACTTTGTCCATTACCATTAGCTCTTCTAGTTTTTCATAACTGTTACCTACTTTAGCAGCTTTAGTCCACTTTTTAAATGTGCTCTGCACGTTAGAGATGTAGTCTAAGAAAGTTTCAGTTGCTTTTGGCTTAATCTGTGAGAATTGAATTTGGTACCCAGTAGCGTCCAAAAGAAAATGTTGCATTATCCTATCGTGTATGTACTGGTAATTGTTTCTAAGATCTGTAGGTATGGATTCTATTACTTTTAAAGGCTTCCCACTCAGGTTCCCCATGTAAATCATTGTCCAATCCTCTAAAGGTATTTTCTGTGTTTTTAGTTGGAACTCTATATTTTCAGTCCATGCGCTGATTGAATCACCTACACTGTATGGTTTGATAAGGCCCTTGTACTTACTAAATTTGTTCTGTTCTTCTTGGCTCTTTTGTTTGCTAGAGGCTATTTGTATGTTAGAATCTACCTCCATTTCCTTCATTTTCAGTTTAGTTTCTGAGTCTACTTGTATTTGCTTTTCTTTGGTGGCCTGATCTAAGTCTAACTGTTTTTGTTTGATAGCATGATCCGACTCTAATTGTTTCAGTTTGGTAATTTGATCTAACTCTAATTTTTTCTGGTCTAACTCTAATTGTTTCTGTTTGGTAACTTCCTCGACCTCTTTCATTTCTTTTTGATGTTGCCTTTCTAATGCTCTTTCATCTCTCTGTCGAGCTATCTCTTCTTTATACTTTTCATCCGCCCATTTTTCTAATTTTTCACCAGTATGGCCCATTGCGATGCCCGCCTGGATACATTCATTTAATGACGCCATTTTGTGGCGTAATATTAGTTCAAAATGATAATACCATAATATTCACACAATAGTTTATAATAATGTGTTAGTAAGTGTACATCTTTTACTGAAAAAGAAGATGCATGATTAAGTTAGAGCATGTCACGAGCTCGCCATGAGTTAACCAGATAATAATACCGACGTTTGCTTGGCGTATATTTTCTAGGCCACAACAGTCGTACTAACAGAGTAAACACAGCTGCACGGGATACATCGGGTCAGCCCATATACACATTTGGCGGTGAGTGAGAAGGAAGGGATAAAACGCGTTGGCAGTTCATAACAGTTAAAATCACATATAATTGGCCGCTCAGGATATGGAATGGTTCCGTTTGTCATCTATGGTTCCGGACATCAGACGGAATGGAGGTTTTGACTGTCAGCACATGACAGAAAGTTGAGGGTGTTATTGAAAACAGTGGAACACCTGCCGGACATGAACAACGTCACGTGCACAATGTAAGCTTGTTTGGAAAACCATGATTGGCAGCTTGGTATCGAAACTCTTTGTTGGAACTCGACAGTAACTCTCTAGATTGTTTTGGATGTCAGAACCAGTGATGACAAATCTAACATGGAGGGAGCCCGAGGGAGGATGGATCCCTGACAGGGGACGATCTGCCAATGTGCCACCTGTGTGGGGGCATAAAGGATAACGTCACGTGGCCAACTTTGGTAGTTTGCCATATAAACCCGAGTTGGGACCAACTAGGGGGACTTGAAAATGCTCTAGTCGGAGTGCCAGGGCACTGCAGTGCTTAGTGGAAATAATATCTACCGTGTGTTAATTAGTGACTTAATTTTACACGTGCCTATAATGGCAGATGTAGATATGATTGATAGGACTGCAGTAGTGCCATTTAAGGTATAACCTAGTATAATATTAGTTCTAATTAATATAGACTGTGGCCTTGTTAAACTATAGTGTGATGATTAGCACTGTTAGTGGAAACTAGTTAGAGTAGAATAGTGATATTAACTCTGCTAGTTAAGAATAGATTAGTGAAGTGTTGATAAGCTTTACTAGTTGAGAATTGAGTAATGAGGGATAATTGGGATCTTCCCGTAGGTGTCCCTGGTGGGCGGGGTTCCGCATTCTGTTTGCTGATGTTTTCTTTGTCATAGCCTGATTCGGCTCTAGGTGGGTAGCTAATCTGCTCTATGACTAAGTCTAGTTAGCTAAAGATCATTAAGCAAGGTGATAGGCTTACACTCAGCCGAAAGGATCAGTAACTAGTACTATCACCAGATGTGTTGTTTCTATCCTAGGTTCCCTACCAGATCCAAGGAAACTCAACAAGTTTTTGGGGAAAAAATCCAATCCCATTCGGAAGAACACCAGTTCAACAATCAATAAAGTTGCATACAGAACGTAACTAAAGCTAGGAGGAAGTTGATTCACCAAAGATAGTGATGATTACTGATGCACCACACAGCATCAGACAGTAGTAACTAAATGAGAACAGTCTAATAGTTACCTAGTGTTATATAATCTCGTGTAATAGAACACAAGACATTATACGTGAGGCTAGATAGACACGAGTGAGGATCAATCACATTAACAATTAACATTAATGACTGTGTACACACTACAAAGGACTTGTGCAGTTTTTTTTAGGAACGATAGGAACGGACATTGTGTAGGGTGCAACCGGTCCATGATTAACTGTTAATACCACCGGTGTCTATTTCGGATGATCATGAAATTGGATTACCAGAGGTCTACAGAGGCAAAGCAGTATCCGGCAAGATGGTTTCGGCACTGGGTGAGATGTACATGTTCTGACGTAACGTGCTGTGGTCTATCCTTGCTGGGATCAGCTGACTGGGTTGTGGTCTGAGAGTCCGATTCTACACACTTTATAGAACACGTCACACATTTTCTTCACATACACGTCTCATATACGTTACACTTTTCTTTTAATACATTATCTTTATTAATTTTTAGAAGCAAGAGTTGTTGAGTATGTTGCGTTGGGGAAGTATGAGAAGGGGGCATAGTACGACAGTGAGAGAGTGATAGGAAAAGGTGTCCATAGGCTGATGGAGTGTGTTGGACGGAAGCTGGTGGATTCTCCAGAATATTGAGAGGGAAAAAATATTATAATGTGGGTGTCGGCTCTCTTCACTCCAGGGACGACACTGTAAAGGAGGACACGACAGAGCATACCAAAACATTCGGAAAATATACTCATCTAATTCGTTGGAAAGTACGGTACTTGGGATGTTCCACCGCTGTCTTTCACACTACACAATGGTTTGACTTGATAACACAAGGGCTGCTTCTGGTTAGTAGAGCAGCAAAAATTAGACACACGCTTAAGTTGTCAATACAAGCTCATAATTCATCATATTTTATCAAATATTTCATATTTCATTAAGTTGTCAATACAATCTCATATTTCATGCGAATGATGAATGAAAATGTGATATATAGTGATAAATGGTATTAATGGATGAATGATATGATCGTCTGAATGATTGTTAGGTGATAAGTGAGATGATTAGTCGTATGACTGTCGATGTCGTCTTGTCTTCGCTGTTTGACTCTGGCGTAACTTCGTTCTAGGCTGCAGTTCGTCGCTAATCTATTTACTGATTTCGTAGAATGGTGACATTGATGGCTGTATCACATACAATGAAATGTACACGGTGGTTACGATGGTAATGGTCACTGATGATTTTATACATTTTAATTGCTTTTAGTTTAATAACACACTTTCTAATTAATATTGGTAGAATTTCACACTTTACCGATCTAATTTGACTCAATTGTGGTTCACACTCCACAAATTTGTGATCGTATAATTTACCAAAGAAAATTATTTATGGCATGTATAGAAATAAATTTGCATTACTTTGAAATATATCACACAGCAATGATGTTGAATCGTGCAATGAACTGATGCTGGTTCAGAATTTTGTAATATCAATCGATAGCTAGCGTTCGTTCAGTGGTTCATATTACCACTTGCCTGCTGGCGTTAACTGTTCGTTGAATATTACAACAAATGCCTGCCATGACTGCTCAAAAGCGTTCACTGTAATCTGACAGTAATTGTACTGCTGGCGTTGGTTCACTGTGTTCTGACACCAATTCGGGGTCTAGCCTTTGGTTCACATATTCTGACACGAATTCGGGGTCTAGCCTGTCAGCGACTTGTGCCGCACAAAATAACAACTCGTGACATTTGCGAAAGGAATGCAATTTATTCAGAGCCGACATTTGAATGGCTCTACGAGCGTTATTCTTCATCATCATTATACAACATGATTGCATTGACGTGATGATAGATGATGCTAGTATGTCACAATCTAAATGAACAGCCCTATGTTTGCCTATTGCCTAGAAACTCTAGCATTGGTCAAGGATACGTCTGCTCTCTCTACCGTCTCCAGTCAGTCAGTCCACACGCTACACATTGCGTGGACAAGCACGGACACTCTTCTCCGTGCAGTAGCTATTATTGCTCGAGTAACCCGGCACTTCACGGTTACTCGCAAGGACAAGCTTCCCAATTGCTTGGGGGAAGCCCTCGCTCAACTGTACTCATCGACCTCTGGTCTGACACAAATGTGTCTCCTTGTGAGGCTATTAATAGTACTCGGTGTCTCTCCTGTCTGGTGTCTCCCTACTAGACTAGTGTTAACTCATTGCCTCTGTAAGGCCTTATTGGGGATTCTGACACAAGCTGTTCGACAGAAAATAAATACTACAGTACCAGACATGTCAACCGGCTTCGAGTCGTGGATGTTTTATTGACATTGCTTCTGTATTCTGCTCATGTGGTTTTCCCTTGATGGCGAGATAGAGAGAATCATATGTGAATCACCATATGGCAGAAGTGGAGGGAAAAATAACCAAAAATTTTTTTCAAATCAACGGTACTTACTTTTTTAATTATGATATATCAATAGAAAATAGTACCAATTTGAGATTTGCGAATTATGAGGGTCCACCAAGACGTCATGTGTAGTAAAATAATGGTTGTTCTCTGCATTGCTCTCATTTTTGTTCTTCACATACCGGCTGTCTTACGTCACCTGAGGGTCTTCAACGTGAGTATAGTTTTGTGATTGGTGATGAAGGCTAGCAACGTCCTGTATGTTTCGTAATTCTGTAAAGCTTATTTACTTTGTGTTATTTTATATAGTATGTTACATAGAGGTGTTTTGTGTACTATATTAGTGAGCAAAGCAGGCGAATACACGCACTCATGGACAGTTACTGAGCGCTGGTGACCAAAAATTAGTGGTGAAATAACAAGTGACATCATATGTATATGATAAATTTACACATACTGAATTTTACACAATGTGACACCATCCATACGACCTTTACGAAGACCAGTTTTGACCTCGTGTGCAGGGATATATACATCAGACCGTATTTCGATATCATACGCATCTGATATATCTCGAGATGTAAACCCGAATGTCTTATCATGTACCTTATTTCCTGCGATATACATCAGCACAACACTATACCGGTTTGACGGCATGTAACGAGAATGTATACTACACACATCGTACTTACCACTGTGGTCTCTTCGGTGAGCTGTTTTCGGTAGGTCTTGTTGCAACCGTAGTTTTTTAACCCGCCTTTGCGGTCCTTTTTATACAGACTGTGCGGTTGATGCAAAATAGAAAACATATCTAATCATGTTCAAGCAGGTTTATCGCTGTCGGTACGCTCTGAATCATCCTCGGGTTTTCCCCCAAAGACATGTCTCAACACGTTCACGTAAGTTTACTCACGCTGACATAGCCCTGTGATGAGTCAACCGAGAGTTCAGGTCATAGATGTTGTGGCGGTAAATGGTTCTAGAATTAGTGTCGGATTTGTAGAATCGCCTAATTTTAATGTCACAGTTTTGTAATCTAATGTATGAGTGGTATTCTGTAATAGTACCTTATTTTAGAGCTAAAGACATGCCTGGGATTTTAAGCACGCGGTATAATTTTGTAATTACCATATATGGTAGGATCATTCAGCCACGGTAACCTCCTTGCTAATCAGTTTTCCATCTCTGTCGCCACCATTCAGCTACGTCGCCACATGAATACATGACCGCTTCGCCCGCAGAGTTTGTGTACGTGACCACTGAGTCTTGCGGCTAGAAAGCTTTTCGTCAGCACAGATACAGAGAAGAAAGAAAGCTGATTGCTGTTCACTGAGACCGGTACTTCTATACGGTGAATGGTGGTCGCTATATACACGATATCTGCTGACGTAGAATGGCTCCGCAGAATATTCTATATTATATATTATGCTCCCGTGTTTCGGTTGTATCCCATAAGACATGTGACCGGTCACAGCGCCATCTTTGATCGGTTTTAGCCAAGTGGTCTGGTTTCTCCCTTACCACGTGTGATCGGATGCGACGCCATCGTTGACCACTTGTAGTCAGTGAGCACGTGGTCTGGTTGTAGTCATTACACATGCGACCGGAAGCAGACCCATACTTGCTCCGATGTTACCATTACCCATGTGTATCGTTATGCGGTCAGTACGCTCTGAGTCGTCCTCCGGTTCTCCCTACAGACATGTATGAACACGCTCACTATGTTCACACCCACCAACATAGCCCCGTGATGAGTCACCCAGGCGGTCACCCTCAGATCAGCCACATATGAGTTCAATCTTTAGACTTTAATATGAGCCTTACCCTCGGGCTATTATCAAGGAACGGACGTATTTATCTACCACCGCCCCACTCGACCACCCTTAACAATGATCAGAAGCACCTATCTAGCCTTTCCTCCACTCACAAACCCTTACCAATGAATTTCACTAAGCCATACTCGCTACATCCGATAATACCGGCCATCTTTACTTTTCTAATGTTTTCATTTGAAACCTGTGTGATGATAGTGTATAGGCAACTACGACACTCTACAGATCACTAATAATTGCTAGCCACCCCTCACCAACGAATTTCACTAAGCTATACCCGCTAAAATCATTAATATCGGCCATCTTTAATGCTATACCCGCTACAATCAATAATATCGGTCATTTTTACTTTTTAAGGTTTTCATTTGTCACCTGTATGATGATAGTGTATAGGTCACTATGACACACTACAGAGCACTAATAACCGCTACCCACCCCTTACCAACGACTTTCACTAAGCCATACCCGAGACAATCAATAATATCGGTCATCTTTACTTTTTAAGGTGTTCATTCGTAGCCTTATGATGGTAGTGTATATGTCACTACGGCACTCTACAGACCACTAGTAACCGTACCCACCTCTTACCAACGAATTTCACTAAGGTATACCCGAGACAATAATATCGGCCATCTTTACTTTTTAAGGTTTTCATTTGTAACCCTATGCTGATAGTGAACAAGCCACTGTGGCCCTCTACTAATCACTAATAACCGCTACCCACTCCTGACCAATGACTTTCACTAGATTATACCCGCTGCTATCAATATTATCGGCCATTTTTACTTTTAAAGGTTTTCATTTGTAACCTTATGATGATAGTGTATAGGCCACTACGACACTCTACAGATCACTAATAGCCGCTACCCACCCCTTACCAACGAATTTCACTAAGTTATACCAGCTACAATCAATAACACCGACCATCTTCACTTTTTAAGGTTTTCATTTGTAACCCGTATGATGATAGTGTTTACACTACTACGACCCTCTACAGATCATATAACGGCCATATATACATATTTACCTCATTAAGGTTTTCATATGACACCTGTCCACGCCCCGAGGTTTGAACCACCTAGCCCTACCCCACATGCCGACACTGCTCCACCCCTGAGCTCCCACAGCCCCACGCCGGCCCGCCCCTAGACCACCCCGAAGGAAAGGACACTGTAACCTAAGCCTTACACAGCACCCAATGGAATGCTGATAGTGTTTATGCCCAATACAGATAAAGAAAAGAAGACGAGAAAAAAAAGAACAAAAAGAACCGAGAGAGGAAGAGCACTGTACCTTAACACCATCACTAGTATGATGATAGTTTTTAAGCCTCACCCCGCTACAATCAATAATAACAGTAATTATTACATTGCTAAAGACATAAAATTTATCACAAAAAAGGGAAGTAACAGTGCAAAAATATGTTCGATTATTTATTCATGGATTGCATCCCTTGAAATATGCGGTCGTAAAATAATCTGGATCTATACCCTGCATATAGTTTAAAAAAAAAAAAAAAAAACTACGTCATCGATGACGTATTGCTCCATATTTAAGGTGTAAATACCTTCTGACATGTTGCTGTTGTTTGTCCATCAAGAATTATGATGACCATTCATTTCATCCAGTGGGGTTGAAGGTATGGAGCCATGGGTTCTAAGATGGCTGATAAGGCCTATTTTGGCTAGAAATGTTCTTTGACAATGTGGGCAAAGAATGATTGACGTCTCTGGAGGAGGATTTCCAGCAGTGGTTTTTCTGTCCTGCCTTTTCTTCACAGCTCTTGCAGTACTGGTTGCCTCACATATGACTGCACCTTAGCGTAATGATGCACGCCACGAATTTCGGTCTCTGGCTGCAGCCTCCCAGGTGTCATGATGAATTCCAAAAGCATTCAGTGAAATTTTCAGAGTGTCTTTAAAGCGTTTCCTCTGGCCACCTTGGGAGCGTTTACCACAACGCAGTTCGCTGTAAAAAATTCGTTTAGGTAGCCTGTGGTCTGGCATGCGAGTCAAGTGACCAGCACAACGAATCTGATTCTTCATCAGTTCAGTGTGGATACTGGGCATGGATGATCTTTCTAGGACTTCAGTGTCTGGAATCTTGTCTTGCCATTTATCTTCAGTAGCTTCCTGGGGCAGACTGTGTGCAAGTGGTTTAATTTCCTAGCGTGTCGCTGATAAACAGTCCAGGTTTCACAAGCATATAGCAGTGTGGATAATACAACTGCTTTGTAGACTTTCAGCTTTGTTTGCAGGCTTATTCCAGTTCTGTCCCATACATTCTTGTACAGTCTGCCAAAGGCCGCACTGGCCTTGGAGATTCTTGCATTCACTTCGTCATCAATTGTGGCAGCTTGTGACACAGTGCTGCCAAGATAGGTGAATTTGTCCACAACACTTAGTCTATAATCATTCAATTTGATATTCGGCACAGTGTGATTATTCCCTGGAGCTGGCTGGTACATTACTACAATCTTCTCCAAGTTGATATTGAGCCCAAAGTTGGCACAGGCATGTGAGAAAGCTGAAACATTATGTTGCATGTCCGCCTCTGAGTTGGCATATAGAGTGCAATCATCAGCAAACAGGAGCTCTCTGACGGTGTCGCAGTCAATTTTGGCTTTAGCTTTCACCCTTCTGAGATTGAATAACTTTCCATCCATACGGTAGTTGATGTCTATTCCAATGTCGTCGTTCTCGAAGGCATTCATCAACATAGCTGAAAACATGAGGCTGAACAGTGTTGGTGCCAGGACACATCCTTGCTTCACTCCATTGGTGACAGGAAAGGGTTCAGACAGTTCACCATTTTCCTGTACTCTTGTATGCATGCCGTCATGAAATAGCCGCACTATTTGGACAAACTTTCGTGGACAACCATATTTTGCCATAATCTTTGCTGACTGTATCAAAAGCCTTGGTAAGGTCAATGAAAGTGGAGAACATTTCGCAGTTCAGTTCCTGACATTTCTCTTGCAGCTGCCTTGCAGCGAAAATCATGTCAACAGTTCCACGTTCTTTTATGAAGCCACATTGATTCTCAGGAAGAAGACCTTGATCGAGATGGGCTGTGAGGCGATTGAGAAGAATTTTGGCGAGTATATTCCCTGCAATTGAAAGCAAGGAGATGCATCGGTGATTGTCACAGGATTGGCGGTTTCCTTTACGTTTGTAAAGGTGGACTATTGACGCGTCCTTGAAATCTTGTGGCATGGTCTCGTTCACCCATATGTTTGTAAAGACTTGGTGAAGCTGCTCTGTTAGGACCAGCCCACCTGCCTTGTATACCTCTGCTGGAATGGAGTCAGTACCACGTGCCTTGCCGCTGGAGAGTTGCTGGATGGCTTTGTTTACTTCCACTATGGTTGGCAGGTCATCAAGTGTCTCATTGGTGGGAACTTGAGGAAGGCAGTTGATGGTTTCATCATCGAAGAAGGAAGTTGCATTTAAGATTTTGCTGAAATGCTTTGCCCAGCGTTGAAGGATTTCTTTCTTATCGGTGACCAATGTTCCCCCCATCTGCACTGAGGAGGGGAACTATGCCTGGTGATATACGACCATAGACCGCTCTCAGTGAGTCGTAGAAGTTTTTCATATCATGTCTGTCAGCAAAGCCCTGCATTTCATCAGCTTTGCTGCTCAGCCATGAGTCCCGCGTGTGCCGAAGTTTCTGCTGCACTACTCTATGAATGTTCTTGAAAGCATCTTTATTTGATGTTGACTTTGGGTCATTCAAATGTGCCTTGAGGAGAAGATGTTTCTCGGCCAGCAATTGGTTGATGTCTTCGGAATTTTCATCAAACCAGTCTTTATGCTTTCGGGGGGGGCTGGATCCAGGATTTCCATAGCAGTGTTGTAAATTATGTCCTTTAGGGCTCTCCATTCTTCTTCTTCTTCTTTGCGTTCATCCGGAATGATTTTTTCAGATGTGATTGCGGTGTGTCTGGTTAGGCACCCTTGGGTCGAAACCCTCAGGCCAACACATCCGACTTTTCGCGTGCATTTTTGACCAGGTTAGCAATCCTGGGAGACTCTCACTTTTGTGGTACCGTCCACATCTCAGCTGGTCAAGTTGGAACAGTCGAAGACTACACGGTCATCCCTCAAGTGAAGGCAGGGACAGTCCATAGCATTTTCCGCCATCCTGGGTGGCTTCCATAATTGCAGAGCCGGCACATAACGCTCTGGTGCTGGGTTTACCGAGGGAATCGACACTTCCTGCTCATGGCTGTTTTAATTCCTCACTTCAATATATTGGGCATTTCGCTCGCCCTGGGCCGTTCCTGCACAAACCAGTCAGCTCTGCGGTTGGTTTCCACTAAGCGAGTTTTCGGACATGTGCTTGTCCCTGTACCCATCAGAGCTGTTCCAGGCACGGCGGACATTCGGAAAACTACCTAGTCAGAGCTGTTCCGAACAAGAGCGGCATTCGGAAACTAGGTAGTCAGAGCTGTTCCTAGCACGAGAGACATTCGGACGAGACATTTCACTCGGACGTAATTGCGTAGTGTCAATTTTTAGTTTGCCACCCGTAGGACGACACTTCCGACTTCCGGCGGGCATTTTTTAATGAGGTTAACCTTCCTCTGATTTCGAGGCACGTTAGACTGTTGTGATGTCGCCCACATCTCAGCTGGTCAAGATAGAACGACCAACGACATCGCGGTCGGCCCTCAAGGGAAGGCAGGGGCAGACAATGGGCAGTCCCTCGCTATCCAAGGAGGCTTCCATAATTGCAGAGCCGGCACATATTGCTCCGAGACTGGGCTCACCCGAGGAGTTGCCACGTCCTGCTCATGGCTGCTTTAGTTCCTCACTTCCATGTATTGGGCATCTCGCTTGCCACTGGTCGCTCAAGTGAGCTCCAGGGGCGGTCAGACTGCGGGCGACATCCACTCGGTAAGCTTTTGCTTTTGACTTTGGACCACGCAATAGGTTCGCTCGCCGTGCGTTCCATTTCGCGTTATTGAGACGTTTCTCCACTTTTATCTACACTCTCTATGAGTTAGATACAGACAGTTTTCGTAACCATTTCCTTCGACTGGGGCATTTTACTGACTTTTTGTACTCGCTCACGAGGTAGGCTACATGTGCTGCCGGCTCAGCACCTTACCTTCGTGCAGCAGTCAGTGAGAAACGGCCAGGCCATCTCATCCGGGAATCCAACATATCCCTCTGCTGAGAGCCTTCAAACAAGTGTCAGAACTGGGCATGTAGCTTGCTCAGTATCTCGATTCCAATTTTTCGGTAGGTGGATATCGGCCCGACTCTCAGATCCGAGGGTCTGTGGCTTAGAGGCGTTCAGCCTAAACCCTCGACAGAGAGCCTTAGAGTATTGTCCGAAACAAGAACTGCCTTCATGCGCCTGATTTAAACTTTTGACTGCTATCCTCAGTCTCCTGCAGAGCAGCAGGTTGTGTCTCTCTTAGTCTGGTCCCTATCCCATACGCTGTCCGATGTATAGTTTTCACCCATCGGCAAGCACATGGGGTCAACGGGACACTCAAGCTCCCCCACCACGGCAAGGTGGAGACACATCGGGGGAGGGGCTCTCCATTCTGTTTCTGTATCCTGTTTAGCTGCAGCATCGGGCTTGAGGCGGTCTTCCAGCATATTTTCAAACGACTGCTGCATTTTCTTGCTGCTTAGGCGGGTGACATTTAGCTTTTTTTTTCATTTTCGCCTCTTGAGGACGCCGTGGTGGCCTGATGTGAATGTTTATTTTCGAGACAATGAGACGATGGTCTGTCCAACATTCGGCACCACACATGGATTTTGTCACTCGAACGTCTTGTCTGTCACTCCTCCTGACGATGACTGAGGTGTCAGTGTTTCGAGCGATGGTGCATCCACGATGTCCTATTTCTCATGGGGAGACGGAAAATTGTGTTCGTAATCAGGAGATCATGTTCGGCACATGTCTGATGGAGGCGGAGTCCATTGCTGTTACAATTTCCGACTCCATGCTTACCAATAATGTCACTCCAAGAGGTGGTGTCCGTGCCTACTCTGGCATTGAAATCCCCAAGGAGTATAAGTTTGTCTCCTTTGGGAACAGATGTTAATACATTGTGCAGGTCCTCATAGAACTTGTTCTTGACATCATCTTCGTTGGTCATAGTTGGTGCGTAGACACTCACAATGGTTGCATGCTTCCTTCCATTCAGCAGGGGCAACTTCATGGTCATGAGCCTGTCATTTATAGCCTTTGGAAATCCAGCTAGTTTGCCGACCAGGGCCGACTTAATGGCAAATCCCATACCTGATTGGCGTCTTTCCTCGCTTTTCCTTCCACTCCAGAAAAATGTGTAGCCGGCACCTATTTCTTCTGCAAGCCGTGTCTCGCTCAAGGCTGCAATGTCGATGTTGTACCTGCCCAGCTCTCTCCCAATCAGTGCTGTTCGTCTCTCTGGACCCGACGCGCCGTCTCTGTCAAGTAGGGTGCGTACATTCCAAGTTCCAATTGTTAAGGGAATACGGTTTACTCTTTTAGCTTTGCTTGTTTTATCTTTGTTTGTATGTCGACCGCAGTTAGGGTACCCACCAACCGCGGCTAGCTGGTTAGGTAGTGATGGAGCAGACAATGTTTAGGGCACCTTTTCTAGCCCCTTCCTCGTGCTATGGAGGTGAGCAGTGTGTTCCTATAGAGGGCTGCTCAGTCGCTCAGGGGGCTGCCGAATCCCACTGCTGCTCCGATCAGTATAAGACGACCATATGGCCTGAGCCGCCTATGTGCAGGTCTGCGACTACGGCTGCCAGCGTACCCACGCCTGCCCTTTCTCCGCTCGCCCATTGCCACAGGGCTTGAAGGTGATATATATGACGTTGGATGAAGAATGACTTGTGCGATGACTTGAATTAAAGTGAGGAAGAGTTGCGCAATTCGTCGACCTCACTCTCTCGCCTGAGTCCATCTGAGTCCAGTGGCAAGACAAGTCGAGACGACTGGAGACGAATACAGGTGCAGTGGATTACCAGGGCGCTCTACGTGCCTTGCCGTGCTCATTACGTTCCACAACGCTTTGCAGGTAAACGCCGTCTTGCCCGTTGAATCAAGAATGATTTCTTCCGCGCAGTCTGCCGAATCCTGTCTTCATATGCTGGGTAGGCATACCCTAGTTTACCTCTTGGTTTGACACCAAATTGAATACCCATGCCTGGTTTAGCCAACCTCTCAAGGCTGTTACCCGGGGGGTGGCCGCTGTCGCATGCTGACAGCTACTAGGAGCCACAGGCACGAGCTGGGTGTCAGGCTTGGACCAGTGGAGGATGGGTCCTGAAAAGGACATGAGAGTCATCCTTACCAAAGGTGCTACCAATGCCTGACACCCCATATCCCCCTTCTGACATACTACTCACATGGTCGTTCGCAGGAAGCAGGAAGGGAAACCGCAGGAAGGAAATTAACGCCAAGGAAACGTCACGTGACCAGCCGGGGCTTCCGGAACCGGGGAAAATCACGTGATAGTTCAGCTATGAATAAACGGATAATTTATACATAGCTGAGGTTTGAATAAACGAATAGTTTATACATACTTCAGGTATGAATAGACACTTCCTTCTGAGTCAGTTACAATCACTGTGTGCGTGCGTGCGTGTGTGTGTGTGTGTGTCGTAGTCTCCATGCAGCGGAAAGCTGCACTGACTGCCTCCACCTCCATTCTTAAGCTAGATGTTGTGGTTTCATATGCCAGGCTCTCCTGCACCAAACGTCGACCATTATTAGCCTTTGCAAAAGATTTCCAGGCACTTCTACTATCTCTCAACACCGAACCATCTGTGTAGATAATCACATCACACGGGCGAGCATTGTCCTGAATTAGTTGCTGGATTTTCACTTCCGTGGCCCCTGCTGGCCACTCCCTGCACTCCCGGCTCAATGTGATTATAACTCTGCCCAAGTCTAACTGCTCGTAATAGTTCAACAACTTAATAATAGCTGGTCAGAAAGATGGAATGTTCAGATACTGACAACAGAAGAGATGAAGTAGAAAACATTGAAATATATTCATCTTCAGACATCAACATGAAGAGAGGAAGAGACAGATCAAGAGAAATGATGCTGGGTGGATTGAGACTTTGTCATGGACGAGTATCATCAGCAGAGTTGATCCAGAACACCAAAGACCGAGATTTGTGGAGAGCCATGAACGCCTACGCCAGCTGGCATGCACTTGATGATGATGATGCATGCTTACACAGATAGATCAGCAGAACTCTCGGTAGAAAAATGACGTGGATGGTTTCTCCTATATCTAATAAATGGGGCGGGGGAGTCACTGAAAACTGAAAAGTTTCATTTAACTTCAATGCAGAGATAGAGGCCTTGAAAACTGTAGGAGAAATACTGATGACAGGAAAAGGAAAATAAAATGGAACACAACATTATTCACAAATACGAAGCAAGTTGTTTCAATACTAACTAGTAAAAATAGGGAGTAACTAGCAAACATAAGAGCAGCACTCAATGGTATATATCGAAAATCTAAAATGGTTGTAATACAATGAATCCCGTTACACAGAAACATCTGGAAATGAAGATGCTGAAATATTACTATTATTAGTAAAGGAAGGTAGAAGATTATTTCTGCCTTATATAGACATAAGAAATGATGGGGCCAGAAGAAACACTTAGACAACCAAGTGGGAATCAGAGCATTCCTGTCACTAGACAGATGATGTATATTACCATCTCCACTGAAGTGATCAAGTAACAATCTTCAGACCCCGCACAGGACACAGCGGGCTAGAATACCACATGTTTAATAAACCAAAGATAGGCGATACTGATTCATGTAACTGCGGAATTGTTAAAATGACAACTAAATGTTTACTCCACGTGTGTGCAACATATGTAGAACAGAGACAGTTATTTTAGCCCACCCCGAACCATTCTAGGACAAACCCTATGAGGTGTCAACAAACTCAAGTAGACTGCTGCTTTCTTTAAATATATTCAGGTTGGCATCTAAAGGTGAAAGAAAAGAAGAAAATATGGTGCATGTTAAGGCAGATGTGGTCGGAGGTCTTTGGGATCGTGTATATAGTGCGGAAGAACAGATATATCATCACTGCCTGGAGACAAAGGTACTGCAGGAAATGACCAGAGGATTTGGCCAAAACTCAGAACTCCGAGCAAAGGCCAGGCGGACACATAATCAGGCTGCTGCCATTAGTATTGGGACTCTACCCTGGCGGTTGAAGATGAGAACGCAGCACGTATGGGAATGTCCCAAGTGTTATGGTGTTGGTTGTTGTCTCAACTCAATACAGTAAGGCTGTCAGCTAAGTGAACAGTGATGGCGCAATGTAAATGGGCCTTACCCAAGAGTTGTCCTACACGCTGACAATACGCGTTCGAAAGTATGCTTCTCTCAACAGAGGGGACACGCTGCACTGCCGGAACCTGGGCCGTGCCGTACTATGATACAGAGAGGCGGCAGCATCAGACGTAAGGGGGCGGTATAAGCAGCGAAGGACGGGCGGCATTTCTAAGACTTGCATCATACTGAGAAAATCTACCGCACGGCCCGGGCCGGAACATCCACTAGCTTATATTTACGTCCTACACCCCTCACCCCGGCACTGTTTTGTCAGTTTATTTGTTTACCAAGTCTGGCAAAAATGGTAATAAAATGTTATATAGAACGTATTCTGCTGTATGGCAGTGAATCCTGGAATGTGAATGAATTAATTAGGAAGAGCATAGGGGAAAACGGATATGTGGTTTCTGAGACGTATGTTGCGAGCCCCTTGAGCTGCCAGAGTCGCTAGGAACTCGTGTCTGGAAAAGGCTAATGAATGACACTAGAACATTATATATATAAGCCTTACCCTGGTGCGAGGAAATGCAAGCTAAAGACAAAATTGTCATGGCAGGGCAGACCAGGCCCTAAGCCTTGGTTGGCGACTGGTCTAGGATCGAAGCTCCGACAGGCGGACAGTTAGAGCATTGCTTTGCTGATCCGGCAGCTTCTGCAGCTTGTCTTGTTCCAGATGTAGGGGTGTTACCTTTCCTCTGGAGTGAACTAGGCAGGCCGAGAGAGGGATCATGCTGCATGGGCAACACATGATCTCTATATTTTAGCCCAGGCTTTGTGCTATGGAGAGGCAATAACTCCATCCCTGGTCTTAACTGGTCTCGGAATCAAAGCGAGAGGCAACTGTTACGGGTTATAAGTCCTTGTCAGTTGGCGTAGACATGGGGCGCCACGCGTTGCCTCTGACGGTGGGAGACACCTATAGGTGTCACTGATCAGCTACCGCCCGCCTCAAGCTGGGCAGCCCCCAGCCAATTGGGTGCTGATCCGCCACAGCCTGCCTGCTTCAATGGGTGCTTGGGGCTAGGACAAAATCTGAATCGCAGGCTGTAAAACCAATGCACCAGGTACAAACAAAAATAAAAATAGAAACCTCAAGCTACGGCTTGCAACCTGGAACGTGAGAACCATGTGTCCAGGATTTTCCACTGACTTGACCAATATTGACGATGTGAGAAAAACGGCTGTGATTGATGCCGAACTCAATCGTCTTAACATTGATATTGCTGGCCTGCAGGAGACTCGCCTCGCTGAGGAAGGGTCACTCAGGGAAAACAACTACACCTTTTTCTGGAAGGGTAGAGGGCAGGCAGAAAAAAGGCAACACGGTGTGGGCTTTGCAGTGAAGAATTCGCTACTTGGAATGATTGAAATTCCAGCAGGAGGAAATGAAAGACTATTATCCCTGCGCTTGGCAACCTCTTGTGGGTTTGCACCATTATTACTGCATATGCACCGACACTCGATTCCTCTGATGATGTGAAGGATTTGTTCTATGAGGAGTTAGACTCCGTGATCAAGGCAGTTCCAAAATCTGACTACATTTATATGCTCGGTGCTTCAAAGCGTGTGGGCAAGGACTCGAGTTCATGGCCAGTGTCCCTTGGAAAATACAACATCGGTCGCATGAATGAAAATGGGCAAAGGCTGCTGGAGCATTGCACCAGTAATGACCTATGTATTACAAACTCTTTTTTTAAAACAAAAGAGATGCATAAGGTCACATGGAAACATCCAAGATCCGGCCATTGGCACCAGCTGGACTTCATCATCACACGGAGACAACATCTGAACCATATATCATTGACTCGTAGTTACCACAGTGCTGACTGTGATACAGATCATTCTTTGGTTGTTGCAAGAGTTAGACTGAGACCAAAGAGAATCTACACAGCTAAACACAAATCTAGCCCCAGGATTAATATTATTAACACTCATGATCCTGAAAAGTGCTTTCAGTTTCAACAGCAACTTGAAGACGCTTTCACTGATACACCAGAAAATTGTACAGTAAATGAAAAGTGGGGTCAAATTAAGGAAACTCTTTATAAAACTGCCGTAGGGGTTTACGGCACTGTGGATCATAAGAGGCAGGACTGGTTTGCGGCCAACAGCGAGACTCTGCAGCCCTTGATTGATAAGAAGAAGAAAGCTCTCTTAAGAAACAAGGAAAGACCAACACGTAACACTCTGAGTGAGCTAAGGCAAGCTAGGAAGGATGTGCAAAAGGCTGCCAGGCAGTGTGCAAATGATTATTGGATCAAGTTATGTGAGTCCATTCAAATCGCAAGTGATAAGGGAGACATAAGAAGCATGTATGAAGGAATAAAGAAAGCCTGTGGTCCAGGGATCAAAAGAAGTGCACCGCTGAAAACCTTGACTGGAGAAGTCATCACTGATAAGAAACAGCAGATGGACAGATGGGTAGAGCACTATTTGGAGCTTTACTCAAGTGAGACCAAACTAGCGGATGATGCCCTCAACGCCATAGAGGCCCTGCCAACTCTTGACCACCTGGACACACTTCCCACCATAACAGAAGTTAAGTGTGCTATAAATGAACTTGCATCTGGCAAGGCTCCAGGTAAGGATGGGATTCCAATAGAGGTTATCAGGAGTGGGCAAGACACACTCACTCTACAGATCCATCAGCTAATAGAGCTATGCTGGCGTGAAGGACAAGTCCCACAGGATTTCAAAGATTCAAACATCATAACGCTGTACAAGAACAAGGGTGATCGGAGCGACTGTAACAACTATAGGGGTATCTCACTTCTGTGTATTGTTGGGAAAGTATTTGCCAGGATTGTTCTGCGCAGACTTCAAGTCCTAGGAGATCAAGTCTACCCCGAATCACAGTGTGGCTTTCGACAGAACCGGTCTACCACTGATATGATATTCTCATTGCGACAAATGCAAGAAAAATGCCGTGAACAGAATCAACCACTGTTTATTGCCTTCATCGACCTCACAAAGGCATTTGATTTGGTCAGTCGTGAGGGTCTGTTCAAGGCACTAAAGAAGATTGGCTGCCCACCAACTCTTCTGTCCATTGTGGAATCGTTCCACACAGGCATGAAGGGTATAATCAAGTTTGATGGTGCAACTTCTGAAGAATTTGAAATCAAGAGTGGAGTTAAGCAAGGTTGTGTACTAGCTCCCACCCTCTTTGGAATATACTTTTCACTTCTACTGAAATATGCATTTCGTGATCAGGATGGTGGTATATACATTCACTCACGCTCAGATGGCGGCCTCTACAATGCTCAGAGATTGAAGGCTAAGACCAAAATTAGGAGGGTACTGATCAGAGAGTTGCTTTTTGCAGATGATGCTGCAGTTACGACCCACTCTGAGGAAGAATTGCAATGTCTACTATCTGCATTCTCCAATGCTTGTTCTGAATTTGGTTTAACAATTAGCAAAAAGAAGACACAGATTATGTCACAAGGTGCACATGGGGTACCATCAATCTTTATTGACGACGCCGAACTAGAGATAGTAGACCATTTTACATATCTAGGATCAGTGGTAAATAGCAAATTATCCCTAGATCAGGAAATCAACATCCGGATTGGTAAGGCAGCAACAACAATGAACAGGTTCAGAAAAAGAGTCTGGGAGAACAGGAAGCTTACTGCCAAAACAAAAGTCCTTGTCTATCAAGCCTGTGTCCTTAGTACTCTTCTCTATGGCAGTGAAACCTGGACAACTTACTCACACCAAGAGAACAATTTAAACAGCTTTCATATGCGGTGTCTGCGAAGAATTCTTGGTATTAAGTGGCAAGACAAAATCACAAATACTGAAGTATTGGAAAGATCAGGTTGTGTGACAGTTTATTCCATGCTCAGTCTTCGTAGACTTAGATGGATAGGACATCTTAGGAGGATGGATGATGGTAGAATACCAAAGGATATCTTTTTTGGTGAATTACAGATGGGTAAGAGATCTCAGGGTCGGCCTCTACTACGATACAAAGATGTGTGTAAGCGGGACATGATTGATACAGGCATTGATAATGCACATTGGGAGCAAGTCGCCGCTGAACGTGTTGCATGGAGGGCAAATATCAGAAATGGAATAAAGTCAAAGGAGAAAATTATTGCAGAAAAGTCACACACCAAGCGTTTGAGACGTAAGATGGTGCATGATGGTGGAAATGACCACGTGTTCACATGCACCCACTGTGAACGGACATTTACAGCGCAAATTGGCCTTATCAGTCACACTCGCTACCGCCATAGTTAAAAGTTATTATGCCTTTTTAGAGCACAAACTATCGTCTGTCAAGACGGCAAGGTGCCAATGTATATATATATATATATGTATTATAAGAAGGAGGCGTCTTTTGTGGTGTCATGAGAAGAGAGTATTCGAAAATGTGATTATTGGAAATATCACCAGCAGAAAAGGCAAGAGCAGACCGAAAGAAATGCTGGGTGGTGGCATGGAGGAATAACATCAACATAATTGATCCTGAACACTATGGACCGACATCTGTACAGATGAATGGACATCTGTGTCAGTTGTTGGGACGCATAATGATGATGTTGACTAGTCTGCCATTAAGTATATTGAGACTGCTACTCATGACTCTTTTTAAACCTCTTTTATAAATAGCCATGGGAGTCTGTGGGTCATGGGTACCGGGGTAGGGGCTGATACCAGGGTCGTGAGTGGTAACGGTTCAGTGAAAGTCCCAGGTAAATGAAAGGAAGTGGTACATGAAAAAGTGGACCGGAAGGTAAGACGGGAAACTGGAAGCAATGGAGATGTGATAGTTATCCAAGAGTGAAAGCTAAAGAGTCCTAGTGAATGTAAGTGCAGTGAATGGGTTGGCCATAGGGAACGAATATTAAAGAGCAATGATGCGTGCTCCTAAGTATGATGGTGATACTAAAATAACTCATTTTATGTGCTCCTTTATGTGTGTACGAAGCGAGTCCTAAAGTCTTGGTGGACTGATATGTGTGAGCGCACATACATACATCTACACACATCAACAAACATTCATACAATAGTATACATACACATGCGTATGGTATATATGAGAAAGAAGAGAGGGGGAGGGAGAGAGGGGTTGGTATAGTCCCTGCGATATGCCACATGGGGTATGCGGAATAGGAAGGTCCACAAATATGAGGCTTCACTCATACTGTTCCCCATGAAATAGGGCCAGTAAGGTTGATTGTTATACCATATTTTAGGATGAAATGGCTCAATGCATTGTGTTATTGGGGTTGTATAAGATCATACCACCGGTAATACACATGAAATGGGTAGGCACAGCGAAGCAAGATTATTATACTGTGTGGTACTGGTGTATGACACACAAGTTTTCTCTTGCTGTGTGTGAGTGCATATTCCATAATGGAAATCATGGAACGACATATACCAGAGACAGCCTGGATAACGGATATACTGTGGGCGTGTCTACCACAGCTTCTGTCGTTGCTGTTCATTGAAAGAGATCAAGGACAGATAGGTGTGAGTGAGACAGCATGGATGATGGATATACTGAGGGTATAGGACCCGCAGCTTCCCTCGTTGCTATTGATCTCTTGCTAAGTGTAATGAGTAAGAAATAATTATTGATATTTCACACACACACATATACCTACATATATACACATCATTCATTCAGTAGCATGACCTTTGCAGAACCTCGCTCCCATAACAACCTTCTGGAAAACTTCTAGAGAACAAGAAAGATGCCCCACGTCTGATACACCTATCTAGAGATCATCCACCACATCCTGCACCCATCTTCTCTTTGGCCTTCCTCTTCCTTTCTTTCCAGGCATTTACCCCTCCATTATTGTTCTCTCTTAGTTTCATGACGTTTCAAGTGACCAAAATATTTCAATTTTCTTTGTATTATTGTCTTTAATAGCCAACCTTCTTCAATATTCAGTTCTTGAAGTATGGATGCATTTGTTCTTTTCTCTATCCTAGTGGGAGTCTCTGTGGCGAAGTGGTCAAGCCGTTTGACTCGTGCTCCGAAGGTTGTGGGTTTGATTCCGGGCCGCGTCCTTCGGTTTACGAGTTAAATGTTTCGGAGACGCCTGTGGGTCGTCGCTAAAAACTACGGAGTTCGTGCTTGGTGCGACGCTTTCCATGCTGCGGAAAGAGACCGAGCCATATGGGATAAAACCCGGTGCAATGAAGTCGACCCTGTCGACTTTTAAGCGACTTTTCTCTATCCAAGATATTCTTAGAACCTGTCCATAACATTTATATTCAAAGGCATTTACGCGCTGTTCAGTTTATTTAGTAAGTGTCCAGGTCTCACAGGCGTATACATACCACAACACATACGTACATGCATATACGTACACACACACATACATATACAAACATACACACATGTGTGTGTGTGTGTATATATATATATATATATATATATATATATATATACACACACACACACACACCCGATGTGTCTCCATCTTGTCGCGGTGGGGGGGGGGGGGTGGCACTTGAGTGTCTCAGTGACCCCAAGAGCTACGCCGACGGAAGCACAACTACATGTCGGACTGGTTTTGGGGTAGGGGCCAGACCAAGAGAGACACAACCTGCTGCTCGCTCTGCAGGTAGACTGAGGATAGCAGTCAAAGTCTAAATCAGGCGCACGATGCCATTAAATTTTGGTCCGGATACATACTCTAAGGTTCTCAGCTGAGGGATATGGCTGAATGCCTCTAAGCCATAAACACTCAGATGTGAGAGCCGGGCCGATACCCACCTACCGAAAAATGGAGGTATGATGCTGAGCACGCTACATGTTTAGGTCTGATACTTGTTCGAAGGTTCTCAGCTGGGGGATATGAGGGATCCCCGGATGAGACGGCCTGGCTGTTTTTCGCTCACTGAAGCACGGAGGTAAAGTGCTGAGCCGGCAGCACATGTAGCCTACCTCGTGAGCGGTACTTAAGGTGGCAAATGGCAAAGCAGCTGAGTCGCACAAAGTGGTTACGATGAAAGTCTGTATCTATACCCATAGAATGAGCGTAGTCAAAGGTGGAAAAAGCGTCCCAAAAACATGAAATGGAACGCTTGGCTAGCGAATCCATCACGTGGAAGTCCAAAGCGAAAGCTTGATGAGTGGATGTCGTCTGCAGACTGCCCGTCCCTAGTTTGTATGGGGAGCGACCAGTGGCAAAACGAAATGCCCAATACATGGAAGTGAGGAATTAAAGCAGCCACGAGCAGGATGTGGCAACTCCTCGGGTGAGCCCAGTCTCAGAGTGCTATGTGCTGGCTCTGAATTTATGGAAGCCTCCTTGGATTGTGGGGAATGCCCATGGTCTGCCCCTGCCTTCCCTTGAGGGTTAACCGTGATGTCTTTGACCATTCTACCTTGACCAGCTGAGATGTGGGCGACACCACAACAGAAAAAGTCTAACGTCTCTCGAAACCCCGGGAAGACCAACCCGTAAAAATGCCTGCTGAAGTCGGATGTGCTGGCCTACGGGTGCAAATAAACCAGGCACAACACGTAAACGTCAGAGTGAAATGTCTTTCGTGCTAGGAACAGCTCTGACTAGCTAGTTTTCCGAATGCCCCTCATGTCCGGAACAGTTCTGATTAGCTAGTTTTCCGAATGTCCGTCGTGCCCGGAACAACTGATTATACTGTCCCCGGGCACAGCGACAAGCACATGTCCGAATCGAAAACTCTTTGAGTGGATACCGTCTGCAGACCGGCCTGGTTTGTGCAGGAACAGCCTGTGGTGAATGAAATGCCCAATATAATGAAGTGAGAAATTAAAGCAGCCATAAGCAGGACGTGACGATTCCCTCGGTGAGCCCAGCACCAGGGCACTATGTGTCGGCCCTGCAACTATGGAAGCCACCCTGGATGGGGGAAAATGCCATGGATTGTAACAGCCCTTGAGGGCTGATCGTGAAGTATTCGACCGTTCCAACTTGACCAATTGGGATGTGGACAGCACCACAAAAGTGAGAGTCCCACAGGAATGCTAACCTGTGACAAATGCACGCTAAAAGTCGGATGTGTTGGCCTAAGGGTTTCGGTCCAAGGGTGCCTAACCAGACACACTGCAATCACATCTGAAAAAACACTCTGGATGAACGCAACTTTAGCAGAGACAGGGAGAGGGTGACAACTGGGAGGGTGGGGAAGCAAGAGTGGGTGGAAGAGGAGAATGCCACCGATTAAATGAAACTATGCTGGGTGTTGAGGCCATGTGAAAACTGATATGACATTTATGAAGCCAAAACACACAGATATTAAAAGTTTACAGTGTCCTTTAATAAAAATCATTTTTTCATAAACACAACAGACAACATGCAAGACTAAATTTAATGGAAATACTGTAATTGATACATTATATTCAAGTTTCAGAGAATTTCACACAGCTCTATTAATAAATTTATTAACTGGTATACAATGTGGCTGTACCAGTGGCTTAAACAAATACTCGAAAACAAAACATATGTACGTCAAAAGAGACCATGTTGGAAATAACCACACATACAAATTGCTTGTTGCTATTATTCACTTTATATAGTAATAAAACATATATAGTGACCCTGTTATTATTATTAGACAATCCTGGCCTGTCAACTCCAGACAGTATGTATCTATTATGCAGAATGTACACATATTCAAGGTCTTGTCTTTCTCCACACCAATAGGGCATATGAACATCAAAAATGAAATATTTACAATCTCAGTAGCATCACCATTGTCTAAACACTATATACACATAGATTTATAATAAAGAAGAACATCTAGCTGTATATTGTCATATATATGTTCCAGTGTAAATTATCAATTGGTATAATCGGCCAGGCATGTACAGCTGTTTCAGTGTAGATTATCAATTAGTATAATCAATCAGCTATGGTCAGCTATTTCAGTGTAAATAAATTATTAACTGGTACAATCAGCCAGCCATGTACAGCTGTTCCAGTGTAAATTATCAATTGGTATATTCGGTCAGCTATGTACAGCTGTTCCAGTGTAAATTATCAATTGGTATATTCCATCAACCATGTACAGCTGTTCCAGTGTAAATTATCAATTGGTATATTCCATCAACCATGTACAGCTGTTCCAGTGTAAATTATCAATTGGTATAATCAGCCAGCCATGTCAAGCTGTTCCAGTGTAAATTATCAATTTGTATATTCCATCAACCATGTACAGCTGTTCCAGTGTAAATTATCACTTTGTATATTCCATCAACCATGTACAGCTGTTCCAGTGTAAACTGACTGACTGACACCTTGCCGTCTTGACAGACGATAGTTTGTAAAATGGAGTTACACCTCTCCATAACACAAAGCCTGGGCTGAATTTAGAGACCATGTGTTGCCCATGCAGTACGATCCCTCTCTCGGCCTGTCTAGTGTACTCCAGAGGAAAGGTAACACCAATACATCTGGAACAAGACAAGCTGCAGAAGCTGCCGGATCAGCAAAGCTATGCTCTAACTGTCCGCCTGTCGGAGCTTCGATCCTAGACTAGCTGCCAACCAAGGCTTAGGGCCTGGTCTGCCCTGCCATGACATTTTGTCTTTAGCTTGCATTTCCTAGCACCAGGGTAAGGCTTGTACCCTCCCAATTGCGCTCTTCCACCCGAAGCCATTGGCACAATGTGGGGTGTCGGGTTTGGTAAGCGTCGCCCAACATTCAGCGCTAACAGAAGCAGGTAGTACTGTCTACTGTCATACAGTAGCTCAGTATAACTGAAACCTGACCTGACCAGTGTAAATTATCAATTGGAATAATCATGGACTTGTGCATGACTGCTTGGTTTTGCAGCTTAAGTTTTCTATGGGATGAGGTAGTCAGTGTGATGCCTACCCTTTTTAGTAGCCACGGATGGCATACATCGTAAGTTAGTGTTACAATTTGTTCTTCCATTATGGACCCCAAACAGCTTTCTTTGGTCATGTGATGAGAAGAGAGGCAGAGGCCAACCAAGAGAAATTATGCTGGATGGATTGAGACGGTGGCATGGAGGAATATCAGCAGCAGAGTTTTGAATCAGAACACCAAAGACCGAGATATGTGGAGAGACATGAATGCCTATGCCAGCTGGCATGGCACTTGATGATGACGATGATGGACCCCAGTAACACATTGGTTACCACAACAGTAACAGTTCTATTTCTGGGCTGTACCGGCACAACACCAGCAAATAAATAAAAGTCAACACTTTGAGAACATATATCTTTCCTCCGGCGACAAACTGATAGAATCATGAATCATTTCACAATCATTTAAAAATAAAATCAAGACTTGTAAAACTGAAATATTACAGAACAATTATTTGGATGTCATAGATTAAGAAGAAAAATACTGACATCTTACAAGATCTGAACATCGAAGACAGCTGGCTCGTATAAAGCATGTCGTCTGGGAAACTGGATACTCTGACCATATTGAATGTCACATTAACTTAAAGAGAACAATGGAAGGTGATACCTGCAAGAATAGATAGGGGTGGACCAACACGACAGTGTGGACAAGACACAGAAGACACTCACACGACAGTGTGGACAAGACACAGAAGACACTCACATGACAGTGTGGACAAGACACCGAAGACACTCACGTGACAGTGTGGACAAGACACCGAAGACACTCACACGACAGTGTGGACAAGACACCGAAGACACTCAGGTATGAAAATGAATGAGGCAGGAAAACTGGAGGAGGATCGAAAATAAGTTCTGAAAGCAAAGAACTTACATGACCGCAAAGGTTTCATCAGATTGTTTAGGCTGGCAAAAACTGTTCTGGCACTTTCCTTTTTGTTATTGCTACCTCGATTACTTCTAGTTCATGCTTCCTATAATTGTTTGTTTGTTACACGCGGTTGCAATTTCCAACACCAGGTAACCTATCCATTCTTGTGCCAGCAAAAACCACATAAAATGCTCCTCACTGTTCCATGTGAAAAGTGAAACACAGCAGTCTCAACAACACCAATTCATGTGATACTAATGACTATCCTGTAAAACCCAGATAATAGCAAAAGTATTACATGCATGTTTGTGTGTGTGTGTGTGTGTTTGTGTGTGTGTGTACATGTATGTGCACACAAGTTAGTGATGCTTGAATACGACTGTGTTACAGAATGTGAATTACAACTTAAAAATTCAACAAAATCTTTGTTTCCAGTAAACACAGGGCTACAACATCAGATTATAATAATACTGTAAAAGAAAATAGAACACATACAATAAATAAAACATCATGTAATCTTACAGCTCATGAATGTGATGCCTTTCTCCATTCTACTCTATAATTCAGCTGTATGAAAGAACCTCAGAATGCACAGGTTGATGACTAAGCGCTGCATGACTACTTACTGCTTGTAAGCTTCCATGCATACTTCCTACATGTACACTTGCATGCCCACTTCCTACATGTACACTTGCATGCCTACTTCCTACATGTACACTTGCATGCCTACTTCCTATATGTACACTTGCATGCCTACATGTACACTTGCATGCCTACTTCCTACATGTACACTTGCATGCCTACTTCCTACATGTACACTTGCATGCCTACTTCCTACATGTACACTTCCATGCCTACTTCCTGCATGTACACTTCCATGCCTACTTCCTACACATACACTAGCATGCCTACTTCCTACACATACACTTGCATGCCTACTATCTACATGTACACTTGCATGCCTACTTTCTACATTACACTTGCATGCCTACTTCCTATACGTACACTTGCATGCCTATGTCCCACATGTACACTTGCATGCCTACTTCCCACACGTACACTTGCATGCCTACTTTCCACACGTACACTTGCATGCCTACTTCCTGCATGTACACTTGCATGCCTACTTCCTGCATGTACACTTGCATGCTTACTTCCTGCATGTACACTTCCATACCTACTTCATACATGTACACTTCCATGCAGTAGTACAACTGTTTCAATGTAAAGTTACCAAATCAGGGAAGGTAAAACTAAATTTTGACACATTTGTCCGATAGGGAAAGATAAGAGCTAAATAGGGATACTTTTACAAAGATAATATAACAGCAAGAGAAGGAGGGAAGCAAACAGTTAAGCAACAGGAAATAAGATAACCATTATTACACCATGGCATCCACATCTGTGTTGACTCCTGCCAGTTGTGCTGTAACAGTCTACAGTAAAGCAGCACTAGCCACCTTGTAATCATTACATCTGGCTTCAACATAGCACTTATTGGGCCATGTTTGCCTTTCCTCATGGTTCCCTACTCAATCTGCCAGACTACAGCGATACAGTCTTTTTCCAGGGTCATAACGTGAAGGTGGGCATGACCTTGGATGTATTTACTTTGCAGACTCAGGCATCAGCAGTCAAGCTGTGAGTTGGTGCTTGCATTCATCTCCTTTGCAAAGTCTGATCCTTGGTTTCTCAGAAACTGCTGGATGTTGTCTCTCACACACATCATGACTGCCGATTGGATTTGTCCCATTCTAATGATCCGACTACAAATCACCTCTACTGCAACTTCCAAGTTGAACCTCAGGGCTGAACCTCTAGTAATCACAAATAAAAGATGCCTTAGGACTACAGGGCATATGGTGCTAACCCCAATCAGCACTCCAGGGGTGCTGTGGTCAAGATCACAGTGATCATCTACACTTCCCAAGACATTTCTTGTGGCCATTTTAGGTTGGGTCAACCTGGGGAGCCCAGGTCAATTTACAAAAGTTGCATTGATGCACATTCAGACCTGTGACCACTGGGTTGGCAGACAAACATGCTAGCCACTGCAGCACAGTAGATCCCTCATCATCATCATCATCATGTGCCATGCCGATAAGCGTAGGCGGTTATATTTCGGCATCTCACAAGATCACCAGAGTTGTGGATCAGCTGTGTTCTTATCTCAACTATACCACGTGGTCAAACCATCCACATATTTACTTCTCTACCTTCCGTGTTCTTTTGCCCTCAATCTTGTCAGTTGTCACCAAGTTCTCCAATTTATTTCTACTCATAACGTATCCAAAAACTTGACCGTCTACATCTAATTTCTCTAATCAGTTTACAATTTTCATTTGTTTCTTTAGGACTTGGTCATTGGTTTTTATGTCTGTCCATGGTATTCTTTGTATTTTTCTCAGAAACCATATTTCCACAGCCATTAGTTTTTCAGCTTGCTTGCTCATTGTCCACGCTTCACGTCCGTTCAAAAGTATAGGTTGTATGTAGCACATTCACATTCTTGTTTTCATTGCAACTGATATCTTTCTATTGGTCAGGATGTTTTCCATCTTGCAAAATGCAACCTTCGTCATGGCGATTCTTGTTCTAATCTCTCCAAGGCACCTCCCATCAGATGTTATGATTGTTCCGTGATAGTTGTACCGATTCACTTGTTAAGAATATTCCCATTTACCTGTATATTACATATTAGATCCCGAGGGTTAGGTGTAGTGTCATAAAGTAAAGCCTGTCCATCCATGTCACCTTCATAAAAGTCAATAGTAATATATGTTCACAGCTGTTTCTATACGAATTTCACGCCATGCAGATCTAATGTGTTCTTTGCTTGCTATCAATAGCTAGATGTTTACAAAATTGCTTCTATGTTTTATTCTAAGCAAATGTAATGTGTTCACTGTTGACTAAACTGTCTAAATTTCCTTGTGCATGCTTTCTTATATGCAAAACAAAAGCACTGCCTTGGCAAAAGCCTACACCGCAAATGTCACACTTATAGGGTTTCTCTCCTGTATGCCCTCGTGTGTGTATCATTAGAGTACCACACTCTGAAAAATGCTGGTCACATGTGCTACAAACAAATGGTTTTCCCTTCTTATGTTTCATTCTGTGTAACTTTAGTTTATCACTCTCAACAAAGCCCATGCCACATTTCGCACATTTGAATGGTTTCTTTGCTATGTGATTTAGTTTATGCATTTTCAATTTAAAACTGCTGTAAAATTTATCATCACAAAGATTACATTTGTAACGTTTCTGCCTCAAAGCTATAATTGCAGGCGCTTCTAAATGATCAATTTGAGAAAATCCTTTGCCGTTAACATCAGATCCATCATAGTTTTCTTTATTATGCATTCTTTTATGTGCATTTAGAACCCCTTTTGAAACAAAGAGTAAGTCACACACATTGCACTTGTAAAGCTTGTCTTTAGTGTGTTTTTTGGTATGAATCTTCAGATCGTGGCCACGAGAAAATTCTGCATCACAAATTTTGCATTTAAAGGACATTGCTTCTGTATGTTTCATTTTATGTGATTTCAGCTGGCCAGGTTGAGAGAAACCTAAACCACATACATTACATTTGAAAGGTTTTTCTCCAGTATGCATTCGTCTGTGTGCCTGCAAAGAACTACTTAAGGTAAACCCTAATCCACAGTCTTCACATTTGTAAGGCTTCTCTCCAGTATGTTTCATTCTATGTGCCTTCAGCTGTGTACTCTGAGAGAAACCTGTATTACAAACTTCACATTTGTAAGGTCTTTCACCCGTATGCACTCTTGTGTGTCTCTGAAGTGTACCTTTCAGCCCAAACCTGGCCCCGCACACATCACATTTGTGCGGTCTCTCTCCTGTATGTTTTCGTTTATGTGACTTCAGTTGACTGCCCTGGCAGAAACCTATCCCACAAACATCACACTTGTAAGGTCTCTCTCCTGTATGCAGTCTCTTGTGAATATTTAAGTTATAATTCATTGTAAACCCTACACCACAAATATCACACTTGTAAGGCTTCACACCTGTATGCTTAAATATATGTATCTTGTATTGTTTGCTTGACAACAATTCTACCCCACAAATGTTACACATGTAATGCCTCCCACCTGTATGCATTCTCTGATGAGCCCGTAAATAGCATTCCAAAGTAAACCTCTTATCGCACACGTCACACTTAAAAGGTTTTACTCCTGTGTGCACCAATTTGTGCTTCTTAAAATTCTCAAGCCTAGCGAACTTGACATTGCAAACATCACATGTATAAGGCTTCTCTGCTGCATGCTTTTGTTTATGTCTCTTCAGTTGACCAGGCCTGCAGAACTCCAAATTACATACCCTGCATTTGTATATTTTCTCTCCATTATTTTTCCCAGATGTCTTAAATTTGCAGCTACGCGAGAACCCAGCAATGCAAAACTCACACTGGCAGGGCTCTGCTCCTGTGTGTTTTACACTGTGTCTTTTCAGGTGGCCACTTTGATAAAATCCCATCCCGCAGGTATCACACTTGTAAGGTTTCTCTCCTGTATGTTTCCTTTTGTGAATCCTCAGATAACTGCTACATGAAAAGCCTAGATCACAGACATCACATTTGTAAGGTTTTTCTCCTGTGTGTTTTCTTTTGTGCACAATCAGATAGCGATTCTGAGACAGTGCCACACCGCAGATATCACATTTGTAAGGTTTCTCTCCTGTATGCTTCAATATGTGTGTTTTTAAATCAAAATTCTCAGAAAAACCCATGCCACAAGTGTCACATTTAAATGGTTTTTCAGCTTCATGTTTTATTTTGTGTTTTTTCAAGTACCTAGCCTGTGTGAAATCAAGACCACAAACATCACACTTAAAAGGCTTCTCTCCGGTGTGGCTTCTTATATGTGTCCTCAGAGTAGCATTCTGAGAGAACCCCATACCACAAATATCACATTTATAAGCCTTCTCTCCCGTATGTTTCATTTTATGTGATTTCAAGACACTACTCTGAGTGAAACACATACCACAGTCATCACACTTGAAAGGTTTCTCTCCAGTGTGCCGTATACTGTGCCTCTTCAAATGGCCACTCTGAGCAAAGCCCAAACCACACTCATCACACTTATATGGCTTTTCTCCTGTGTGTTTCATTTTATGAATCTTCAGATTCCCACTCTGCGTAAACCTAACATCACAAATGTCACACTTGTATGGCTTGACTCCCGTATGACGCAATGCATGCGTCTTCAGATGATAGCCCTGAGAAAATTCAGCACCACAAATATCACACTTAAACGGCTTCTCCCCTGTGTGAGTTCTTTTATGTCTTTTAAGATGAGCGCTTTGAGAAAACCCCACGCCACAGTCATCACACTTGTAAGGTCTCTCTCCGGTGTATTTCATTTTATGCAGTTCATCACTGAAATACATCTGGTCATCATTTTCTGTTTTTACCGCTGCAGCCGAAAAACATTCCAGATCTTTTTGGCTCATCTCATGAAAAACATTTCTGTCAAAGCTTTTTGAGAAATCATCATGTTGTAAAAGCTCATGAGCTTCTGAATCACAGTTTTCTATCACTGATACAGCACTCTGTGTGCAGTTAACATGGCTCTGTTTAGCTGAACGAGTACCTGGAAAAAAAAAACAATAACAAAAACACTGATTTCAACTCATTCTGTACCAAGCAATGCACAATGTGTTCATTACACATAAATATCAATTGGGGAACCCTTTGAGGCCACTAAGACATTTCATAAATAAATACACACATATTGTTTGGCAATCATAGCAGTAGGGATAAGAATGAGATATTAGAGGATGCACTAAACAACATACAAATTTAAAGCTATAGTTATATAAGGGTGTCTAGTTGGTCATGCGTTGAAGTACACTTGTTCCTACAGCGAGGCGCTGTCGTCATTTGGAGGTGGCAAGCTGGAATCCCGGTCTGGAACCATAGCTTTCAATTGTTATGATGTCTAGTGTGTCCTCTAGTCTCTAATTCTTACCCCTACTTCTATGCACCAAACAATATGCATGTATTTATTTATAATATGTTCATTATTTACTCCATATGTCATTTCCTCCTGTTCTTTTCTTTCCTGACTGAATCTGCAACCCTGACCAGAATGCAAGGACAAAATCAAAGTGTGTGTGTGTGTGTGTGTGGGGGGGGGGGGGGGGGGGAGAGAGAGAGAGAGAGAGAAGGAGGAAAAAAGAAGAAGAATAATCTCAACCAACACAGAACTGGTGTTGTTGGTGTAACAGAAGTAGAGTAGGGGGTGGGAAAAGGCTACGGCACGATTGAGCATCGGAGGAGAATGGGGAGGGATGCTCAAGTCGTGACGTAGTTGGTTGTCAAGGGGCAGTAAACATCCCGGCTTAGAACTGGAAGGAAGCCATATTGTCATCATCAAGAAAATAAACAGTCTTTATATGAAACCAGGTGTTTGTTAGTCCTTCACACTGTTACATTGGCCACCACATTGCTAAGGGAGATAGTAAGGAGGAGATTCCCCGGGAAGGTAATCCGGCCAACAAGTACGTGAAGAAGATGTGTTGGCTGAAAGGTTCAAATATCACAGCTCAGCTGTTAACAGGCACAATGCAATTACGTCTAAAACAACAATGTGCATAGAGGATAATCTGTCAACTAACTTCTCTCCTTTATCTCTTATTGGAGCATATCCCTTGGCCAGTTCATGCCAAAAGCTCCCTTCTTCTGCAGCTCTCTACATGCTCTCCCAATATTATGCATTTCTGTCTCTAATTTTCTTATTGCCTAAGAGCAGCACTGTTTGACTTGTGCTTAGAAGTTTTCTGTCTGCTCCGCCCCATCTTTTTTCATATAATTCCACAATGCTAATTTTATATTTCAGATCCTCTACCACTTGTGATATCTTTGGCCATTTATATATAGTTCTAACATTTCAGGTGCCCCTTCTGGAGTTTTCCTTGGTGAAAGGAGGCAAGTGCAGGTCCGCATGGCCGAATGGATAAGAACGTGTGTTCTTAAACATCCAGTAGGCTGATGCCGAGGTAAGTGGTTCAACCCCTACACCGGACAGCTGGACTAAAATGTTGACCTGTCGCCCTTGACTTAGGGACGTAAATTACAAGTACCTCTGAAGTCAGAGTGGGTTCGCTTGATGGCGAGGGACACTGTTAATGGGGAAAGCTAATCCACACGCAAAATTTCATCCATCCCTCCTATAGATAGTGCAGATAGTGTGTATGGTCTACGCTTGAGTTGAAAGAAAGCGAGCACACACCACAAAAAAAAAGGAGGCAGGTCGGTGATCCAGATTCCCTGCGATTTTTGCCGCGTTGCATCAAGCCTCTTCTTGAAGCACCTTCCTCGATCTTGGTAGGCTGGAAGGTCAGCATGGCTGAATGGAAAAGAGCGCTCGTTCTTAAACATCCGATGTGCTGATGTTGAGATAGGGGGTTCAACCCCTACACCAGTCTGTTGGACTAAACTGTTGATGTTTCATCCTTGACTTGGAGATTAACAAGTACCTCAGAAGTCAGAGTGGGTTCACCTGATGGCGAGGGACACTGGAGGCCAGCCAAACAGACCTATTCAGTTCCTCGTGCACCAGCATGGTCTATACAGTAGAGCCACTTCAGCTCTTGTAGGTCTGATGAATATAAAGACCCTGTTAAATACTATAGTGACACTAAACAACACCAAATGTCAGGTTGTACTGACTGATGCCAAGTGTCATGGAAGTATTGATATCAAATGCCATTTCATAATCATACCAAATGTCATGTGATAGTTTTTTTTTTTTTTGCATATCCTTTTCACAGGACATCGCTGTCAACACCAGCATTTCTGCCGCTGTGATCTCTTGGCAAGTTTACGTTCAGTAGTTTGCCATTGCTTTCTAAATGACCGACACAAATACCAACACAAAACCAACGCAGCGCTGTCTGCTGCCAAATCATATGATAGTTAATGATACCAAATAGCGTGTGATACTTAATTATACCAAACTGACGTGACCTGATTTATAAAAACACATGAAATAAAATCAGTAAATATATATTTATACTTGTCCCACAAAACATGTCACCAGTTTGTGCAAGTGATATATACATGCTTACCTTCATTTTCCCACAAATCTGGCAACCTTTTATTCAAGTGCTTAAGTTTCTGAAAATTGGTGCTGGGATCTTTTGAAGTTCTACGAGCATAAGATGCCTGAAATAAACACCAACAACTCTGAAATCTTCTGAACAATGACACATGTTAGATAATTTCAGCAAAGACTTAACAGTAAAACATTCAAATAATTAATGATCGTTGGTAGAATCAAATCACAAACAGAACAGAAAAAGGACAACTGTAAAAATATTTTAACAGAAATGCATTCACCAATGAAAACTCAATACTATCTAAGAAAGCATTTTTGTTGTTAATTATACTTCTTCTTCTGCGTTCATCCAGTTTTTTTTTTCCGGATGTGATTGTGTTGTGCCTGTTTACAGCAAAGCTGCGTTCTTGCGCCGTTAGGCCGACACATCTGACTTCTGCGGGCATTTGTTGACCGGGTTAACCACCCCGGGGCTTCTTTTTTTTTTTAAATGATACTACAAGAGATAGTAAAGAATAGAAGGGACACGTATGAGATAATTAAGTCTATGCTCTATAATAAGATACACAAGAAGAAGACATGTGTTACCTCTGCGTTATCAACATAGATATGTGCCCTCTGTACTGGACTGTTTCCATCACACTGTGCCTTGCATTTGGATTTTGAACCATCTGAAGTGCAAAAATTACAAATTAAGTCATAACACTTCACAGAACTATGGTAATATTTATCAATGGAATCATTTTATCAATACCAGTTTAGTCTCTTATATGTCTTCTGCTGAACACACTATTTGATTCTGGAGATATACCGCCTGAATTATGTAATTCTATATTTATTGCAATCCTGAAGAAATCAGTAGCCTTGGAATGTGATCAACATTCATCACAAAGATTTTGCTAAGAATCATCATGCAAAAAAATATAAATGTTCAAGAAGAATAAGAAACTTCCTGACATCCACCCACCATCATCTTTGTGTGTATTGTTTAGAAACCCCTGGCACAGATGAATAGAGAACAGCGCGGCTTGGTCAGTATATAAGAAAACTGATAGTTTTCTGCCTTGATGATGTGAATGAATTTAATGAAAATTGAAATCATAACAAAGAAGGCTGTGACTAATTTGTCTGTAAATTTTAAGAATGGAATGGTCAGTTTTTTGTAGTTGGCATGCTTCAATTCAAAACTCAAATATAGGGAGTATCTGTTGGCTCTTTTCCACAGGGTGTGCTGGGAAATGAGGTTTGGAGTTTGATAGAGTGTTGGTGCATTAGGCAGGCGTGGTCAGGGCCCATAAGGATCATGTGTGTAGTGTGAAAGAACACAGAGGATTAAGTGTATAGTGTGGAAGAACATGGATAAAAAAATCATGACCTGGAGAGAATTTTGTGGCAGGGAGTGACCAATGAATCTGGTCTACTACTCGGTACTCCAAGGAATGGACAGACGGACACACAATTAGACTGCAACGGGTACCTTTAGTATTGGGACTCTTTGCTGGCTGTTGAAGATCAGTACGCATATGGGAATGCCCAGCGTACTGTGATGTCAGTCACTGACTCAACTCAACTTGTGCCAGCTCCGTGGCCAAGGGGTTACAGATGCAGTTCGTAATCCCGTATACCCACATTCGAAACACAGCTGTGAGCGATTTGGCAGCAGACAACCTTGCGTTGGTTTTTGACGAAATGGCATGGGTGCTGGTCGTTCAGAAAGCAATGGCAAACTACTGAATGAAAACTTGCCAAGAGATCACACCAGCAAAACATGCTGGTGTTGACTGCAACGTCCTGTAAATGATATGCAACTAACTTTTAACAACAACTTGTAGTCGGCTATAAACATGACAAATTGGTAACTGATACTAAATGAATACACAATGTACAGGAACTTACAGAAGCAATTGTTCTCAACAGCAACAACTGAGGCCATGTCACTAGTCATTCTCATCACCACTGGGTAATTTGGGCTTTCATTATAATTATTCTCTTCATCACTTGTTTCTTTCCACCACTTTCCTTCTTTATTCCCCTGAAAGAATGAAACAGTTAAATATGTAACCTCAACAACTTCAACAGTCCGATTTTGCAATGAAATTAAGATGATCTCTAATAAATTTAGTTTTCATCTGTTTCTTGAAGGACTGTATTATTTGTCTTTATGCCTGTCCATGGTATTTTTGTGTGGTTTCCTTTGTAACCATATTTCTGCTACCATTATATGTTTCTCAGCTTGTCTGCATATTGTCCATGTTTCTTACTGAGGTTTTTTATTTTGCCGGGGACTTTTTAATTTATGTTTGAAAAATTATTTTCATCTATCAACATGTGATTTTGGATGTTCAGCCTTTCACTGCTGCTTTTTTTCCAGTTAATTACAATAAATTGTTACTATATAATAAAGGTGGACGACGACAAGAATTTATGCTTTCACCAATCCAATAATAGTGTAGGAGGTAAAAAAAACATTTTGCTTCCTATGTTTCTCGTTCATGTTTTATGCCTGTGCTGCTGGTTATTTAACCAAAACATCAAATAATAAAGTAAAGTGCAAAATTGTATTTAACAACTTTCAAATTATTACCTCATAATTCAGGTCCGACTTCATTTCTTCAGGAACGGGTGGACCTGGCATATTAGCTTCACTGTTCATGTCCGCCTGAGGAAAATATGCAAGTCATAAGAAGCAACCAAGGAGGGTTGGGTGAATAGTTACATCATTCTGTATAACACTTTAGCTGCAAAACCTAATCAAGTACGAAGAAGCCTACAAAGAGCTTGGCATGAGGTGGTTAAGCACTATGCTACATTGGGAGATACAAGGCAGCAGATGAACAATGAATCTGTACCATTGCTGGTGTATTCCCGCAGTGTTGTTTTCCAAGCTGAGGAATAAAGGTTGTTTGCCATAGCAGTGGCTACATAGTGACTGACTGGCACCTTGCCATCTTGACAGATGATACTTTGTAAAATGGAGTTATCTCTCCATAACACAAAGCCTGGGCTGAGTTTAGAGACCATGTGTTGCCCATGCAGCATGATCCCTCTCTCGGCCTACCTAGTTAAATCCAGAGGAAAGGTAACACCAATACATCTGGAACAAGACAAGCTGCAGAAGCTGCCGGATCAGTAAAACAATGCTTTAATTGTCCGCCTGTTGGAGCTTCCATCCTAGACCAGTTGCCGACCAAGGCTTAGGGCCTGGTCTGCCCTAACAATTAGTCATTAGGTTGAATTTCCTTGCACTAGGGTAAGGCTTGTACCTTCTCAATTGCACTCCTCCGCCTGAAGCTGTTGGCACAATGTGGGGTGTCGTGTTTGATGAGCACCACCCAACATTCGGCACTAACAGAAGCAGGTAGTACCGTCTACTGTCATACGGTAGCTCAGTCATATCTGACTAAGACCTGACATAATGCAACACAGTGAATAGGTTAGAAAACCCCGAGCTTCACTACAGATTGAACATAGGTCCCATGCATGGTGTGTAAGGTGGACGTTCTGACCATTTCCCACATGCCCATCTTGAACATTATGTAAGTGACTAGTTAATTAACTGATTCAGTGTCAAAGGATAATATATCACCAAATGTGACCTCCCATTTGGACAGAAGGATGATATATCACCATACTAGTGTCATTATGTTATGTTTTGTTTCTGGATATCTTTTGTAATGTCAATGCTCATTGAAAGGAAATTTACATAGTAACACTTGTTCATGTGATTGTGTCCCATGTTTGGTACAAACCTATCTTTTTGTTTGGCACCGAATCAGTTAAACTATAAAAGTGTCATGAAAAAAACACTGTTGTAAATGTTACACATAGAGGGCTTTCCTCTGGGCACTGGGTTGGAGTCTGTTGACAGTAAATGACCTAACACCTGTGGAGGCAACATGAACAAGACAGACCTAACCCCAGCCAGTCTGCATGTGCTGTCTTCAATTCTAACTTGCTTACATCCTAGCATGTCTCTCCACAGATGATGTGAACTGCCAGAGTACTGGTCTCGCAAACCCTCCCTGTTCCTGGGCTTGGCAAGGGAAAGGAGAGTTCTCCAAGAGTCCTTGTGGAGATGGTGCTTTGGTTCTGGGTCCGGAGAAAAGTCGCCATGCTAACCTCACTCAGACAGTTGTAAGCCCTTTTTTGGGGAAACTCAGACAATCTGAACGCCAATGCATCAAACTTAAAGAGCTACAACTCACAGTTTTTCAGAGGACTCACAAAAACAGAGGTAGGGAACTCACCTAAGATGCAGCAATTAAATATCTCATATGTGCAAACAAAACCCTATATTGCAACACAGATAGCAACTGTAACAAATACTTTTTCAGCATGACTGAACGGATAAGAGCACTCGTTCTTAAACATTCAGTGTGCTGATGCTGAGTGTGTTGATGCTGAGTGTGTTGATGCTGGGTGTGCTGATGCAGAGTGTGCTGATGCTGGGTGTGTTGATGCTGGGTGTGTTGATGCAGAGTGTGCTGATGCTGGGTGTGCTGATGCTGGGTGTGCTGATGCTGAGTGTGTTGATGCTGAGTGTGCTGATGCTGAGTGTGCTGATGCTGAGTGTGCTGATGCTGGGTGTGCTGATGCTGAGTGTGCTGATGCTGGGTGTGCTGATGCTGGGTGTGTTGATGCTGAGTGTGCTGATGCTGAGTATGCTGATGCTGGGTGTGCTGATGCTGGGTGTGCTGATGCTGGGTGTGTTGATGCTGGGTGTGCTGATGCTGAGTGTGTTGATGCTGGGTGTGCTGATGCTGAGTGTGTTGATGCAGAGTGTGCTGATGCTGGGTGTGCTGATGCTGAGTGTGTTGATGCTGAGTGTGTTGATGCTGGGTGTGCTGATGCCGAGTGTGCTGATGCAGTGTGCTGATGCTGGGTGTGTTGATGCTGGGTGTGCTGATGCTGGGTGTGCTGATGCTGGGTGTGCTGATGCTGGGTGTGTTGATGCTGGGTGTGCTGATGCTGGGTGTGTTGATGCTGGGTGTGCTGATGCTGAGTGTGCTGATGCTGGGTGTGCTGATGCTGGGTGTGTTGATGCTGAGTGTGTTGATGCAGAGTGTGTTGATGCAGAGTGTGTTGATGCAGGGTGTGCTGATGCTGGGTGTGGTGATGCCGAGTGTGCTGATGCAGAGTGTGCTGATGCTGGGTGTGTTGATGCTGGGTGTGCTGATGCTGGGTGTGTTGATGCTGGGTGTGCTGATGCTGGGTGTGCTGATGCTGAGTGTGTTGATGCAGAGTGTGTTGATGCAGAGTGTGTTGATGCAGTGTGTTGATGCAGAGTGTGTTGATGCAGAGTGTGCTGATGCTGGGTGTGGTGATGCCGAGTGTGCTGATGCAGAGTGTGCTGATGCTGGGTGTGCTGATGCTGGGTGTGCTGATGCTGGGTGTGTTGATGCTGGGTGTGCTGATGCTGAGTGTGTTGATGCAGTGTGTGTTGATGCAGAGTGTGTTGATGCTGAGTGTGTTGATGCTGAGTGTGTTGATGCTGAGTGTGTTGATGCTGAGTGTGTTGATGCTGGGTGTGCTGATGCTGAGTGTGTTGATGCTGAGTGTGTTGATGCTGGGTGTGCTGATGCCGAGTGTGCTGATGCAGTGTGCTGATGCTGGGTGTGTTGATGCTGGGTGTGCTGATGCTGGGTGTGCTGATGCTGGGTGTGCTGATGCTGGGTGTGCTGATGCTGGGTGTGTTGATGCTGGGTGTGCTGATGCTGGGTGTGTTGATGCTGGGTGTGCTGATGCTGAGTGTGCTGATGCTGGGTGTGCTGATGCTGGGTGTGTTGATGCTGAGTGTGTTGATGCTGAGTGTGTTGATGCAGAGTGTGTTGATGCAGGGTGTGCTGATGCTGGGTGTGGTGATGCCGAGTGTGCTGATGCAGAGTGTGCTGATGCTGGGTGTGTTGATGCTGGGTGTGCTGATGCTGGGTGTGTTGATGCTGGGTGTGCTGATGCTGGGTGTGCTGATGCTGAGTGTGTTGATGCAGAGTGTGTTGATGCAGAGTGTGTTGATGCAGTGTGTTGATGCAGAGTGTGTTGATGCAGAGTGTGCTGATGCTGGGTGTGGTGATGCCGAGTGTGCTGATGCAGAGTGTGCTGATGCTGGGTGTGCTGATGCTGGGTGTGCTGATGCTGGGTGTGTTGATGCTGGGTGTGCTGATGCTGAGTGTGTTGATGCAGAGTGTGTTGATGCAGAGTGTGTTGATGCTGAGTGTGTTGATGCTGAGTGTGTTGATGCTGAGTGTGTTGATGCTGAGTGTGTTGATGCAGAGTGTGTTGATGCAGAGTGTGTTGATGCTGGGTGTGCTGATGCTGAGTGTGTTGATGCTGAGTGTGTTGATGCAGAGTGTGTTGATGCAGAGTGTGTTGATGCTGAGTGTGTTGATGCTGGGTGTGCTGATGCAGAGTGTGCTGATGCAGAGTGTGCTGATGCTGGGTGTGTTGATGCAGGGTGTGCTGATGCTGGGTGTGTTGATGCTGGGTGTGCTGATGCTGGGTGTGTTGATGCTGGGTGTGTTGATGCTGGGTGTGTTGATGCTGGGTGTGTTGATGCTGGGTGTGCTGATGCTGGGTGTGCTGATGCTGGGTGTGCTGATGCTGAGTGTGCTGATGCTGGGTGTGTTGATGCTGAGTGTGTTGATGCAGTGTGTTGATGCAGAGTGTGTTGATGCAGAGTGTGCTGATGCTGGGTGTGGTGATGCCGAGTGTGCTGATGCAGAGTGTGCTGATGCTGGGTGTGCTGATGCTGGGTGTGCTGATGCTGGGTGTGTTGATGCTGGGTGTGCTGATGCTGAGTGTGTTGATGCAGAGTGTGTTGATGCAGAGTGTGTTGATGCTGAGTGTGTTGATGCTGAGTGTGTTGATGCTGAGTGTGTTGATGCTGAGTGTGTTGATGCAGAGTGTGTTGATGCAGAGTGTGTTGATGCAGAGTGTGTTGATGCTGGGTGTGCTGATGCTGAGTGTGTTGATGCTGAGTGTGTTGATGCAGAGTGTGTTGATGCAGAGTGTGTTGATGCTGAGTGTGTTGATGCTGGGTGTGCTGATGCAGAGTGTGCTGATGCAGAGTGTGCTGATGCTGGGTGTGTTGATGCAGGGTGTGCTGATGCTGGGTGTGTTGATGCTGGGTGTGCTGATGCTGGGTGTGTTGATGCTGGGTGTGTTGATGCTGGGTGTGTTGATGCTGGGTGTGTTGATGCTGGGTGTGTTGATGCTGGGTGTGCTGATGCTGGGTGTGCTGATGCTGGGTGTGCTGATGCTGGGTGTGTTGATGCTGGGTGTGTTGATGCTGGGTGTGCTGATGCTGAGTGTGCTGATGCTGGGTGTCCTGATGCTGGGTGTGCTGATGCTGGGTGTGCTGATGCTGGGTGTGCTGATGCTGAGTGTGCTGATGCTGGGTGTGCTGATGCTGAGTGTGTTGATGCTGGGTGTGTTGATGCTGAGTGTGCTGATGCTGAGTATGCTGATGCTAAGTAATGGGTTCAACCCCTACACCAGTCAAAATGCTGACTTCTCGTCCTTGACTTGGGGACATAAATTACAAGTACCTCTGAAGCTGGAGTGGGTTCGCCTGATGGCAAGAGACACTAGCCATAGGGAAAGCTAATCCACATGCAAAAATCAATCAAATATCAATAGAGTGCACTAGACAGACTGAAACATGTATGGACTGCGTGCGAGTTCTGAGTGAGAGAACGAAAAACAAATGTTCCACTACATTCTTCTACAACCTCAAGAGAACAATATATATGTCTGCACTATCTTCAGGAAACACAATAACACAGTGCATGAATGATGTGATGATATGCAAACAATTGACAACAATCATACCTCTTCATTATCTGGCTCTTGCTTTATTGCCACAGAAAGATCTAGGGCATCACATTCATGATCTCTTGAATTCTGGCAAAGGTGAAGAATGAAACTTGATTAATCAACAAACAAAAAACATCTACATTATAAGAGAGACCATTTATCTGACATGGGACAATATCTGATGGCAACCTCAACAAATCATCATCTTCTTTCGTTCGCTTGAAATTTGTTTATATCTGCAATGCTGTCTCTTGTATGAATTTAACTGTCTATTTTAGTTCATTCAGTGGTCCACAAAGTATATCTTCCACAGTTGTCTCTCTAGGCCAGAAGGTTTGCCTAGATATGTTGTATTTTGGGCAGTCTTGGAGTATGTGCTGTGCTGTCTGTGACGCCAAAACACATGTGCATATGGCTGATTCACCAATCTTGAATGTTGTATACATGTGGTTGCATAATCTATTGTGTCCTATTCTGAGGCTCAGAAAAATTATTTGTTCTGGTCTGTCCATAAAGTGGTAATCATCTTGAGCTGGTGGTGTTGGTGGCTTTCTCATTGATTTGACAACAGCTGGAGCAATATTTTACAACTTTGGCCTTTTCTTTTAAAAACTGAATTTTACCTCTTGTGGAAGTGCATCTTGTGTTCACTACCTAACCATTTAGCACCATGTTTATAATCTTACAGATCTGAAATTTCTGGTTTCTTTTTCTACTGCCTCACCTAATTTACCTGTAGAGCTGTTCAGTTTAATTTCAGTGTTGACAGATTTGTTTCCAAAGGGTTTTGAAGTCGACACAGCATTGTAAAATATCAGAGTGTCCTCCAAGCAGGACAAGAAATAGAGCTAATAATCACTCCATTCCCCCCCTTCCACCTCCACCACCACCACTCCTACATTTCTTCCTCTTCTTCTTTCGTTCGCTTGAAATATGTCTATAACTGCAATGCTGTCTCTTGTATGAATTGAACTGTCTTTTTCAGTTCACACAGCGGTCCATAGAGTTTATCTTCCACTGTCGTCTCTCTAGGCCAGAAGGTTTGCCTAGATATGTTATATTTTGGGCAGTCTACTCCTACATTTAAATCAGCTATTGATTTGCTTTGGTTCTATTTATACATTCTAGCCCAAGAAATGTCTGGCTATACTAGTTAATTATTCATTTTCAATATGCAATACTCGTATTCTTTCCGTGGTAATCACAGCTTTCTTTCTGTTTAAATCTCTTGCTCTGATATATTTTCTATACTTCTTGAATTCTGTAACTCCAACCCAATACCCAGAGGGCAACAAAGTTAGTTGTATGTCCAGTACATGTTGTCGCAATCAACCCCGGCATTTTCTGGCTGTTTGTGATTTAATAGGTAATTTTTATGTTTGGCTGTTTGCCATTGCTTTCTGAATGACTGACACCCAAACTATCAAAATCAAGGCAGTCTGCTTCCAAATCGTCTGCAGCAGATTTAGAACTCTCGATTCGGTAGATGGAGAATTGTGAAACATGTTCACTGCCCTTAAGCCAAAGCAACCAGCCAAAGAAGAACTAACCAGGCTAAAATTTCATTGCAAAACAACTACAACATAAACAAAACTATAACATAAACATATAACTACAACATAAACATATAACTAAAACATAAACATAATCATGTACCTGCTGTTTCCTTGCTTTCTCTTCCCTTTGCTTTGAGTTATCACCTGGCACATTAGATGAAACAGCCTTTTCTCCAGGCCTATTAGAGAAGAGGATAAGCAAAGTGTGGCTATTAACATGTTAATTACCATATTTCAAATCTACATGCATGCAAACAAAATCTGACTAAATTATAAATGGTTTCATAGTGGTTTGTGCACTTAAAGTACTCAAGTCGAGTAGGTCGACTACATCACACTGGGTTTTATTCTATCTGACTCCTCTCTCTACACAGAACAACAAGCTGCCTCCTGACAGCATCACACAAAGTGCAAACACTGTAGCTCCGGCACATAACCCCAGGAGTCTCCAGAAAACCTACACTCGTGGTCTGAATGACAGTTCAAGAAACAAACCCACAACCTCCAGAGTGCAAGGCAGATATATTAACCATTTTGCTGTGTAGCCACACTTGCAAAGAAAGTGATCTAGGTTCAATCTCCATTAGTGGCAGAATTTATTTCTTGATGTAGGAGTCATTGTAGCACAGTGGCTAGCATGTCTGTCTGCCAGCTTGATGTAGGAGTCATTGTAACACAGTGCTAGCATGTCTGTCTGCCAGCTTGATGTAGGAGTCATTGTAACACAGGGCTAGCATGTCTGTCTGCCAGCTTGATGTAGGAGTCATTGTAACACAGTGGCTAGCATGTCTGTCTGCCAGCTTGATGTAGGAGTCATTGTAGCACAGTGCTAGCATGCCTGTCTGCCAGCTTGATGTAGAGTCATTGTAACACAGTGCTAGCATGTCTGTCTGCCAGCTTGATGCAGGAGTCATTGTAGCACAGTGGCTAGCATGTCTGTCTGCCAGCTTGATGTAGGAGTCATTGTAACACAGTGCTAGCATGTCTATCTGCCAGCTTGATGTAGGAGTCATTGTAACACAGTGCTAGCATGTCTGTCTGCCAGCTTGATGCAGGAGTCATTGTAGCACAGTGCTAGCATGCCTGTCTGCCAGCTTGATGTAGGAGTCATTGTAACACAGTGCTAGCATGTCTGTCTGCCAGCTTGATGCAGGAGTCATTGTAGCACAGTGGCTAGCATGTCTGTCTGCCAGCTTGATGTAGGAGTCATTGTAACACAGTGCTAGTATGTCTGTCTGCCAGCTTGATGTAGGAGTCATTGTAGCACAGTGGCTAGCATGTCTGTCTGCCAGCTTGATGTAGGAGTCATTGTAACACAGTGCTAGCATGTCTGTCTGCCAGCTTGATGTAGGAGTCATTGTAACACAGTGCTAGCATGTCTGTCTGCCAGCTTGATGTAGGAGTCATTGTAGCACAGTGGCTAGCATGTCTGTCTGCCAGCTTGATGTAGGAGTCATTGTAACACAGTGCTAGCATGTCTGTCTGCCAGCTTGATGTAGGAGTCATTGTAACACAGTGCTAGCATGTCTGTCTGCCAGCTTGATATAGGAGTCATTGTAACACAGTGCTAGCATGTCTGTCTGCCAGCTTGATGTAGGAGTCATTGTAACACAGTGCTGGCATGTCTGTCTGCCAGCTTGATGTAGGAGTCATTGTAACACAGTGGCTAGCATGTCTGTCTGCCAGCTTGATGTAGGAGTCATTGTAACACAGTGGCTAGCATGTCTGTCTGCCAGCTTGATGTAGGAGTCATTGTAACACAGTGGCTAGCATGTCTGTCTGCCAGCTTGATGTAGGAGTCATTGTAACACAGTGGCTAGCACGGTCTGTCTGCCAGCTTGATGTAGGAGTCATTGTAACACAGTGCTAGCATGTCTGTCTGCCAGCTTGATGTAGGAGTCATTGTAGCACAGTGGCTAGCATGTCTGTCTGCCAGCTTGATGTAGGAGTCATTGTAGCACAGTGCTAGCATGTCTATCTGCCAGCTTGATGTAGGAGTCATTGTAACACAGTGCTAGCATGTCTGTCTGCCAGCTTGATGTAGGAGTCATTGTAACACAGTGGCTAGCATGTCTGTCTGCCAGCTTGATGTAGGAAGTCATTGTAGCACAGTGCTAGCATGTCCTGTCTGCCAGCTTGATGTAGGAGTCATTGTAACACAGTGCTAGCATGTCTGTCTGCCAGCTTGATGCAGGAGTCATTGTAGCACAGTGCTAGCATGTCTGTCTGCAGCTTGATGTAGGAGTCATTGTAACACAGTGCTAGCATGTCTGTCTGCCAGCTTGATGTAGGAGTCATTGTAAGCACAGTGGCTAGCATGTCTGTCTGCCAGCTTGATGTAGGAGTCATTGTAACACAGTGCTAGCATGTCTGTCTGCCAGCTTGATGTAGGAGTCATTGTAACACAGTGCTAGCATGTCTGTCTGCCAGCTTGATGTAGGAGTCATTGTAGCACAGTGGCTAGCATGTCTGTCTGCCAGCTTGATGTAGGAGTCATTGTAACACAGTGCTAGCATGTCTGTCTGCCAGCTTGATGTAGGAGTCATTGTAACACAGTGGCTAGCATGTCTGTCTGCCAGCTTGATATAGGAGTCATTGTAACACAGTGCTAGCATGTCTGTCTGCCAGCTTGATGTAGGAGTCATTGTAACACAGTGCTGGCATGTCTGTCTGCCAGCTTGATGTAGGAGTCATTGTAACACAGTGGCTAGCATGTCTGTCTGCCAGCTTGATGTAGGAGTCATTGTAACACAGTGGCTAGCATGTCTGTCTGCCAGCTTGATGTAGGAGTCATTGTAACACAGTGGCTAGCATGTCTGTCTGCCAGCTTGATGTAGGAGTCATTGTAACACAGTGGCTAGCACGGTCTGTCTGCCAGCTTGATGTAGGAGTCATTGTAACACAGTGCTAGCATGTCTGTCTGCCAGCTTGATGTAGGAGTCATTGTAGCACAGTGGCTAGCATGTCTGTCTGCCAGCTTGATGTAGGAGTCATTGTAGCACAGTGCTAGCATGTCTATCTGCCAGCTTGATGTAGGAGTCATTGTAACACAGTGCTAGCATGTCTGTCTGCCAGCTTGATGTAGGAGTCATTGTAACACAGTGCTAGCATGTCTGTCTGCCAGCTTGATGTAGGAGTCATTGTAACACAGTGGCTAGCATGTCTGTCTGCCAGCTTGATGTAGGAGTCATTGTAACACAGTGCTAGCATGTCTGTCTGCCAGCTTGATGCAGGGGTCATTGTAGCACAGTGGCTAGCATGTCTGTCTGCCAGCTTGATGTAGGAGTCATTGTAACACAGTGCTAGTATGTCTGTCTGCCAGCTTGATGTAGGAGTCATTGTAGCACAGTGGCTAGCATGTCTGTCTGCCAGCTTGATGTAGGAGTCATTGTAACACAGTGCTAGCATGTCTGTCTGCCAGCTTGATGTAGAAGTCATTGTAACACAGTGCTAGCATGTCTGTCTGCCAGCTTGATGTAGGAGTCATTGTAGCACAGTGGCTAGCATGTCTGTCTGCCAGCTTGATGTAGGAGTCATTGTAACACAGTGCTAGCATGTCTGTCTGCCAGCTTGATGTAGGAGTCATTGTAACACAGTGCTAGCATGTCTGTCTGCCAGCTTGATGTAGGAGTCATTGTAACACAGTGCTAGCATGTCTGTCTGCCAGCTTGATATAGGAGTCATTGTAACACAGTGCTAGCATGTCTGTCTGCCAGCTTGATGTAGGAGTCATTGTAACACAGTGCTGGCATGTCTGTCTGCCAGCTTGATGTAGGAGTCATTGTAACACAGTGGCTAGCATGTCTGTCTGCCAGCTTGATGTAGGAGTCATTGTAACACAGTGCTAGCATGTCTGTCTGCCAGCTTGATGTAGGAGTCATTGTAGCACAGTGGCTAGCATGTCTGTCTGCCAGCTTGATGGTCATGTGTTCAATCCTCATTGAGGAGCAGATGTTTTACAAATTAGGTTGACCCAATCTAAAATGGATATCAGGAAGTGTTCTGGGATGTAAAGGTGGCCAGTCTAATACTAACCACTCACACATCGACTGTCGACTAGTCTATACAAATATGGGGCAAGTAGCATTTTAGATGCTGACCGTGACTCATTACATGTTTACCAGGTAATTTTCTGAAAACTATTTAAGATGGAAGAGAACTTGTCACCTCACCTCTTCATGGGAGAGAGGGAATACTTTTTAAAATGTGGAAACAGAAGACTATTTATTTATTTTAATGGAGAGGGGAAGAAAGAGAGATAATTGACAAAATGAGAAGAAACTAAAAGTTGCATATCCTCTACAGGACGTCACAGTCAACCCCCAGCAATTTTTGGGCTGTTTGAAATTTCTTGGCAAGTTTACATTCTATAGTTTGCCATTGCTTTCTGAATGACCAGCACTCATACCATTGTATGAAAACCAGCGCAAAACGGTCTGCTTCCAAATCGCCTGAAGAAACTAATGTATCTTTAATATCCTGTGTTCACTGTCATGTTAGTCAACTACTGTCTCTTCTTCAGATTAAACGTCGTTCATTATTGTTCTTTCTATACAACTGTGGCATTTGATGTGGACAAAGTATTTTAATTTCCAATACATGATACTGTTTATGAGCTACTTTTCCTTGGGTGTTCACAGCATGTCAAATATATGTACTTTTTCTTCCCGATCCATCAAGATTCTAAATTGTCTGTAATATTTAAGTACGATGGCCTCACTTGTATTCTTTAGGGTTTGTGAAATGGTGGATAACTCACATCTGTACATTGCCAGAGAACAGATGCATGTTCTCAAAACTGTTACTTGTTTGCAAGTGTTGTGCCATATATTCTTTATGCTGTTTAACCCTAGAAAGAAATGGAATTGTGCATTAACAGAGAGGAGACAAAAACAGGAAAAGAAAATAGGAAGAGACATAGAAAATGAGAAAGACAAAGAGAGACAAAATGAAAGATGTGCAATTAAATCCGTTATAGGATTTTCCAGCCCAGAAAATAACTCTCCCGGCACACATCAGGAACAACATGGATGTCATAATGAGAAACAAAACAAATAAATTGTATTGTGCTTACCTGCAATATGCCTGGTAATCTTTTCCAGATGATTCCATTCTGAAGTCAGATGTCTACAGTCTGTTACCAATCATTTATAATGCATATCTGAAGCTCACCATTTGAATTTGTTTCTCTTAGAAATCATCCTGAGAGAAAAATATTATAAAGGTTATAAAGATCAGTAAAGGGAAAGGAGTCAACATTTTTTGGACACATTATAAGAGATAAATTAGGGAACTTGGTGACAACTGGCAAGATTGAGAGGAAGCATACAAGGGGAAGGCAGAAATATCTAAATCAGTGGTTCTCAACCGGTAGGGAATCCCCCCCCCCCCCCCCCCCCCCACCACCAGGGAGGAATTTTAGGGTTTCCTAGTTTCCAAGAACCGATTACTTGATATTGTTTTTTCCCTCCATACTTTACAAGTCTGTACTTCTCGCCCTTGTGAATGTCATTTTATAATGTAAGTAGACCCGCAAATCATGTTTTATGTAGATGTCTAGACTTGTTCTAGTATGTGTTATTAAATTTAGCTTCCATTTTTACATATACTGTGTAGGGGTTAGGGGGGATTTATAGGGCGGAAATACGAAAGGGGAAGGGATGACATTTTGAACATATGGTGAAGGAGTGGATGGGCCAAAAAAGGTTGAGAATCACTGATCTAGATGGCTTGGCCACGTGGCATGGTCGAGACATGAACATGGAGCTGATCCACGACTCTGGTGATCATGCGAGACGACAAAACATGACCGGCCACGCTTATCGGCATGGCACATGATGATGATGAAAGGGAACGGAACCTTTTAGATGCCATGAGGCATATTGGGTATTTGGTACTGGCTATCTATTTTTAGACCAAATGGCATTCTATGGGTCATGTGGTCATTATTAAAGGCCACCTTTACTTCTCCGGAAATGTCCTGACATCCATTCTAGGCTAGGTTGAAATGGGGACCCTGATTACTGAAACAGATCTCTGCCTCGATGGAAGTTCGAACACATGACCACCAGGCCCGCAGGTAAGCGCGCTAGTCGCTGTGCTACCATGGTTCCCAGTTCTAGAGGTAAAGTATTCATAATATCTAATCGCTTCTTTTCCTTAGCCCATTATTCCCCATTGGGGTATAGGCAGACAACTTATCAGAAAGAAGCAGTCATCGTTTTTGGCCACGTTAAGAGAAGACTAAAACTGGAACATGCCGTGACAACCAGAAAGAATTGCAGAAAGAGATAGAGGAAGACAGCGGGAGAAGATACTTTACTGTTGTGTGTCATGGCGTGGAAGGGAGTCAACACACGAATTGATCCATGTTATTAGAGATCGCAATTTGTGGAGAGGCATAATCACCCACGCTAACTGGCAAGGCACTGGATTGATTGATTGATTGATTGATTTAGGAACCGACATCACAGCATTCGGGACATTCCCATAAGCACTCCGTCCCCATCCTCAGCAGCCAGCAAAGAGTTCCAACACTAATAGCTCCAGTAGCAATCTGATTATATGTTCGTCTCGCCTTTCCTCTAAGCGTCAATCATCGGCCAGATCCTCTCGTCACTCCTCGCTGTCTCATTCTTACCAGACCATGGTGATCCATTTGCTCCTCCGAGGTGTACACGTGCTCCCACAAGGCCGCAACCACGTCTGTCTTGTCATGCATCAATACTCCACAAAGTTTTGCAGAGCCAGCCAATCTGTCCACCTGTTCATTCCCCAGCACACCTGCTACGTAACAGGTTACGTGGAGGGCTCCAAATACCCCTATCACAATACTTCCCTATTATTCTTTAGCCCTGGCTGGGATAGGTCGATGTCTGCCAACCCTCCTCTGTTCCCCGGACTCATTGTCACTCTCTCTTTTGACCCCAGGACCTACTCCCTGAGGTGTCTTTCTGGCTGACCACAGATAGCACACTGGATGATGATGATGAAGGGGTGTAGGCCCTCAACCAACTCATACCAAGCCATCCTATCTTCTGCTATCTCCTGCAGCTCTCTCCATGTTTTCCCTATATCAATCATTTATTTTTAATTCTCTTCCCCATGTTTTCAGGTCTCCCGCTCTTTCACTAGCCCTATGGGTTCCTGGCAAGGGAGTGTCTAGTTATACTATCCTCAGGTTTCCTCAACTTCAGATCGTTGGGTGGACTGGAGAGTCTTCTCTAGATCATGTATCTGAAAAAGACACCATTACAGTCCACAAACAATTACATTTAACTGATTAAGTGCCAAAGGATAATATATCGCCATATGTGACCTCCCAAAAGTACAGAAGAGCGATATTTCACCATACTAGGGTCACTGTGTTACTTGTTTCGTTTAGTGGTATCATCAACTATGTTAATGCTCAGTGAACGGAAATTTACATGATAATATTTGTTCACTTCATTGTGCACCATGTTTGGGATCAAACCTACCTTTTGTTGGCACTGAATCAGTTCAACAGCTGCTATAAGAGAGCAAAGTTTCTTGTTACAGTTTCAATTCTCTAAAAGACAGGCTTGCAGCTATAGGTGTGAGATAGGTATAGAGCAGTGGTGGTTCTCAACCGGTGGGGAATTCCCCCCTAGGGGGGAATTTTAGGGTTTCGGGGGGGGGGGGGGGGGGGGGGGGGGGGGGGATGATTAAGATTATTTCAAGATCGCGTTAATACAAGAACCGATTACTTGATATTGATTTTCCCTCCATAATTTACGGTTCTGTACTTCTCGCCCGTCTGAAATTCGTTTTATAATGTAAGTAGAACCGCAAATCATGTTTTATGTAGACGTCAAGACTTGTTCTAGTATGTGTTATTAAATTTAGCTTCCATCTTTACGTACATTGTGTGTGTGTGTGGGGGGGGAGGGGGAAGAAGAGAATTTATAGGGAGAAAATGCGAAAGGAGGAAGGGGGGGGGGGGAAGAGAATTCTGAACATATGGTGAAGGTGTGCATGGGCAAAAAAAAGCATGAGAACCATTGGTATAGAGACTTTCCTCCTAGTCCAAAGTACCATCTCCATGGGGACTGTGTAGCAGAATGCTCCTTCCCCTCTCAAGCTCAAAAACCAGCATTGTGTATAAGACTGAGCCTGGAATTTCTCATTTGCAGTGAGGCATATTAAAATGTAACCAGGTCATACATGACCACAGCATACAGACTGGCTGGCATTGGGCCTAGATTGGTAGTTCCCTCCACAGGTATTTCGTTGTTAACAGATTCCACCCCAGTGTTCTGAGAGAAGCCAAAATGACTGGTCAGTATCCTACAACATAAGGAGGCTCATAACACACAAAGAATTATTGGGTTTGTCAGAGGTAGGCTCCAGAAAGGCAACTTTGCAAAAAATAAAAACAGGCTCTTCCAAGAAATACCGGCCCTTGGACAATGATAGACCCACCCGATAGTGACCAGCAGCTCACCCTAGCAGTGGAAGAGAATGTGGTTCCCAGACCTAAATGACAACATAACAGAGAATACTCTCAGATCTTGATGACAACATAACAGAGATGATTCCCAGACCTACTCTGCAAGATACCAGAGATGGTTCCAAGATCGAAATGACAACATAACAGAGATGATTCCGAGATCTAAATGAGTTCACAACAGAGGTGACTCCCAGATCTAAATTACAGAATAACAGAGATTACTCCCAGGCCTAAATGACAAAATAACATAGATGACTCCCAGACCTAAATGACAACATAAAAGAGATGATTAAAGTAAACAACAGCTGAATAGATTCAGAGAAAAGACACATCTTGTGCTTAGATGCTGAAGAGATTACAAGAGTTATATAAGTTTTTCTTTAGTGCACCATTATTCCCCATTGGGCTGTAGACACTCAACTAACTCACTTCAAGACGTCATATCTGTTGCTATCTCAGACAGCTCTGTCCATGTCATCCCTAAATTATGCATCACTATTTCTCTCTGCCCATGTCATCCCTAAACTATACATCTCTATTTTTATCTGTCAATCCATCCATCATGTGCCATGCCGGAAAGCGTGGGCGGTCATGACTCGCCATTTCACTCGATCACCAGAGTCGTGGATCAGCTCAGTGTTCCTGTCTCGACCATGCCATGTGGCCAAGCCATCCAGGTATTTACTTCTCGGTCTTCCCCTTGGTCTGTTCCCTTCGATCTTGCCAGTTGTCACCAAGTTCTCCAATTCATTTCTTCTCATAACATGTCCAAAAAATTTTGACTGTCTACGTCTAATTTCTCTAATCAATTTACGATTTTCATTTGTTTCCTGTAGTACTTGGTCATTGGTTTTTCTGTCTGTCCATGGAATTCTTTGCATTCTCCTCAGAAACCACATTTCTACAGCCATCAGATGTTTTTCAGCTTGACTGCTCATTGTCCAAGTTTCACATCCATACAAAAGAACAGGCTCTATGTAGCACCTCAACACTCTTTTTCTCGTTTCAGTTGACATCTTTTTATTGGTCAGTATGTTTTTCATCTTGCTAAAGGCTACTTTCGCCATGGCGATTCTTGTTCTAATCTCTTCAAGGCATCTCCCATCAGATGTTATGACTGTTCCGAGATAATTGTTTTAATTCACTTGTTGAAGAATATTCCCATTTACTCATATATTACATTGTGGTGCTTCTTTCTTCTTAGTGACGACCATAACCTGAGTCGTTTTACAATTTAATTCTAACCTCAGTTGTTCACTGTGTGCAACAACCGCATCTACTAATTGTTGCAGATCCTGCTCATTGTCTGCAATCAATACTGTATCATCTGCATATCTAATGTTATTGATGTTTCGTCCTCTAATGATTCCATTTATATCTTCTACATTTCTGAAAATATTTTTACTGTATAGGGAAAAAAGATTTGGAGACATTACACATCTCTGTCTCACACCTACTCTTAATAGGTTGATATTGTCCCACTTCATTATCAATCCTTTATGGCAGCTTGTTTCCAATATATGTGTTTAATAAGTCTAATGTCTTTCCCATCAATTTGTAGATCTGCAAGCATATGTACCATGTTGACATGTCTTACTCTATCGAAAGCCTTTATGTAGTCAATAAAGCAAAGATGTATAACTTTGTGTACTTCTATAGAACGTTCAATAACTGATTGCAGCATATACACAGCATTTACTGTACCCTTTCCTTCTACAAACCCCATTGTTCTTCCCCTATTTCAGGTTGTATTTTCTTTCTCACTCTTTGCATAACTCATAGCAAAATCTTCGTGATGCGACTCATTATACTAATTGTTCTATATGTCCATATCATCCCTAAATTTTACATCTCTATTTCTCTCTGTCCATGTCATCCCTAAATGGTACATCTCTTTTTCTCTCTGCCCATGTCATCCCTAAATTATACATCTCTATTTCTCTCTACCCATGTCATCCCTAAATTTTACATCTCTATTTCTCTCTGTCCATGTCATCCCTAAATTACACATCTCTATTTCTCTCTACTCATGTCATCCCTAAATTTTACATCTCTATTTCTCTCTGTCCATGTCATCCCTAAATTATGCATCTCTATTTCTTTTTGTCCATGTCATCCCTAAATTTTACATCTCTATTTCTCTCTGTCCATGTCATCCCTAAATTATGCATCACTATTTCTTTTTGTCCATGTCATCCCTAAATTTTACATCTCTATTTCTCTCTGTCCATGTCATCCCTAAATTATACATCTCTATTTCTTTTTGTCCATACCATCCCTAAATTTTACATCATTATTATAATTATTATCTGTCCATGTCATCCATAAATTGTACATCTCTATTTCTCTCAGGGATGTTTGATTGCGGGATGGGTGGATGGAGGATGTGTGGATGGGTAGAGGATATGTGGGTGGGTGAGTGTGTGTAGGTTAGGAGATGGTGGAGGATGTTTGTATGGGTGGGCTCGGGATCTGTGAGTGGGCTGGGGGAGATGGGAGATTATGTGGGTGGGTGTGGAATTTGTGTGTGGGTAGGTTACAAACCTTTGAGAACAAAATTTTAAGACGTATCTTTGGACCCATTAAGGATACACAAAGTGGAGAGTGGAAAAGAAGAAGTAACAAAGATATTTATGATCTGTTTAAGTCCCCGCTAATCACTGGTATCATGAAGGCTAATAGACTACAATGGCTGGGGCATATAGAAAGAATGGAAGATAATAGGGAAACAAAACTCGCTTACACTCAGGAAATAAATGACCGTAGACCCCGTGGTAGACCAAGAAGACGGTGGAGAGATAATACATATACAGACTTACAAGCACTTGGAATCAACAACTGGCAAGAGAGGGTCCACCAGAGAGACGAATGGAGACGTATTGTATCTGCAGCAAAGAACCTCAATGGCTCGGAACGCTGAAGAAGAAGAAGTAGGTGCGGGATATGTGAGACGGCGGGGAGATGTGTGTGTGCATGGGGGATTTGTGGTTGAGGGATGTGTGTTTAGCTGGGTGGTTGGAGGTGTGTGGGTGGGTGATTGTTGGTGGGTAATGGGACGGGTGGAGGATATGTGAGTGGATGGGGAGATATGTGTGGTGGGGGATGTGTGGGTTGGGGAATGTATGTGTGCTTGGGGTTTGGGTGGATGGAATGTGTGGTTGGTGGGAGTGTGTGTGGGTGGGGAGATGTGTAGGTGTGGGGATGTGGTGGATGGGTGGGGGTATGTATGTGTGGCTGGGGTGTGTGTGTTTGGTTGGGTGGGGGATGTGTGGGTATAGGATATGTGGATAGATGATTGTTGGTGGGTAATGGGACGGGTGGAGGATATGTGAGTGGATGGGGAGATGTGTGTGGTGGGGGATGTGTGGGTTGGGGAATGTATGTGTGCTTGGGGTTTGGGTGGATGGGATGTGTGGTTGGTGGGAGTGTGTGTAGGTGGGGAGATGTGTAGGTGTGGGGATGTGGTGGATGGGTGGGGGAATGTATGTGTGAATGGGGGATGTGTGGGTGGGTGGTGGATATGTCTCATAACATGGTAATATGCATTGTTTATGTTTACAAAATTCATTTGACAATGTTCTTCCTATGCACTATTGATGAACGAAAGATGAGTGATTGGAAGGGCAGAATGTAAGACGGGTCTGCGTGCCCAATTTGTTACCCTTTGAAAATAAAGTTTGTTCGTTCATTCGTTCTGTCCATGTCATCCCTAAATTGAACATCTCTAGTTCTCTCTGTCCATGTTATCCCTACATTATACATCTTTATTTCTCTCTGTCCATGTCATCCCTAAATTATACATCTCTATTTCTCTCTGACCATGTCATCCCTAAAATATACATCTCTATTTCTCTCTGACCATGTCATCCCTAAATTTTACATCTCTATTTCTCTCTGTCCATGTCATCTCTAAATTATACATCTCTATTTCTCTCTGACCATGTCATCCCTAAATTATACATCCCTATTTCTCTCTGTCTATGTCATCTCTAAATTTTACATCTCTATTTCTCTCCGTCCATGTCATCTCTAAAATGTACATCTCTATTTCTCTCCATCCATGTCATCTCTAAATTGTACATCTCTATTTCTCTTTGTCCATGTCATCTCTAAATTGTACATCTCTATTTCTTTCTGTCCATGTCATCTCTAAATTATACATCTCTATTTCTCTCTGACCATGTCATCCCTAAATTATACATCTCTATTTCTCTCTGTCCATGTCATCTCTAAATTTTACATCTCCATTTCTCTCTGACCATGTCATCTCTAAATTTTACATCTCTATTTCTCTCTGACCATGTCATCTCTAAATTATACATCTCTATTTCTCTCTGACCATGTCATCCCTACATTATACATCCCTATTTCTCTCTGTCTATGTCATCTCTAAATTTTACATCTCTATTTCTCTCTGTCCATGTCATCCCTAAATTATACATCTCTATTTCTCTCTGTCCATGTCATCTCTAAATTATACATTTCTATTTCTCTCTGTCCATGTCATCTCTAAATTATACATCATTATTATTATCTGTCCATGTCATCTCTAAATTGTACATCTCTATTTCTCTCCGTCCATGTCATCTCTAAATTGTACATCTCTATTTCTCTTTGTCCATGTCATCTCTAAATTGTACATCTCTATTTCTTTCTGTCCATGTCATCCCTAAATTATGCATCTCTATTTCTCTCTGTCCATGTCATCCCTAAATGTTTTTTAAATGTTGCATATCCCTTACAGAACGTTGCGGTCAACACCAGCATTTTTCAGCTGCTGTTGATGTACTAGGTAAGATTACGCTCGGTAGTTTGCCATTGCTTTCTGAGCGACCGGCTCACATACCTCCGTAAGTTACCAGCACAGTGCAAACTGCTGCCGATTCTAGCGCAGCTGCATTACTCACAAGAATATACGGGATTACGGAGAAAGACGTTAACATACCTAAATTATACTCTCTACTTCTCTGTCCATGTCATCCCTAAATTATGTATCTCTATTTCTATTTCTTATCACATACGGCTTTAGGTCTCCTATTTCTTTTGCATGGTGGGGTCCAAAGAACTTTCTAGCTATACTATTTATGGTGTTCCCAGTGTTATGTCCTATCCAGTGCGAGCATCTTTTCCTCACCTCTTGATTTACTGCCATAAGTTTGGTATTAGTTGTGATTCTGCTAGGAATGATTGTATGAGTAGTCACAATTAAAACAACAATAACTAGTCACAATTAAAACAGCAATAACACTGCCCAATAGCCTTTAACAGATTTTGATGTTTTCATATCTAAGATAATTGCTACACCTCTTTGCCTTTCCTCTCCTCCAGAATATATAATCTTACAATCTTCACCTGTCTTAACCCCTGTCCCTTTCCATCTCGTCTCACACAATCCTAATATGTTAATATTCTCTCTTCCCATTTCTTGTTTGATGTTATCCAATTTCCAAGTTCCTACTTTCAATGATAGTAATCTTTTGGAGTCATCTGGTGCACATGACTATCCATACCGGGCAAGGCTGCTCCTTTGGCGCACCCATTTATGCCGTTTCTCTGATATCACAAAACATAATTATCTAGGCATCTGTAAAGAAGGTAATTTGCCATTGCTTTCCTTCTTAGCAGTGACCATACTGGTCAATGACCATAGCCATTGTCTCCCCAAAAAAGAGATCCTCTGCCTACTGTCATGAAGCTGGAGACCATAACCTACAACTATCTGTCGGCTGCTCTTCAACCCCATCCACCACCTGAACCCATGGCTTCACGTAACCCTGATCGGGAGGTTAAACGGGTACTCTACCTTGCCCAAGGGTGTCCCGCAGGCTAGCGGAGGGAAGGAGGCACCTTAATTCTCCTTTAATAGGGGATACTCCTACCCCCCTACCCAATCTTTGAAAGATGCATGCTCTTAAAAATCTAATTTGTTAGGTCTATCTGTCCCATGCCACAGTTTATTCAGTTGTTTTAGTTTTTGAAGAGCAATAGATATTTGTCTTTTAATTTCTAAGGTAACAACTAGGGCATAAAATTATGGTCAGAACAGTCATGTTCAGAAAGGGTTAAAAAACCACTGGGATTGAGTCAAAGTATAAAATCTAATTAACATAGGACAAGTAACTGGTATAGTCAGAATCAGAGTGGTTTTAATGCAACAAGTGTCTGAGATAGAAATTACATTAACTGTCTGAGATAGAAATTACATTAACAACTGCGGTGCAATAGTGTAATTAATAATAGTCAGGGAAAAATAAGGAGTTAAATAACTAGTACAGAAAGGGATAACTAATAACCATCTGAGATAGGAGTCAAAACTGCCACACTGAAAGTGAAACCATGTATTTAAATTACTAAATTTACAAGTGCTTACTGTTTCCCATTATATTATAGTTGTTTTAAGAAAAGTCTGACATGTGAGAAGCTCATGGGCCTTTACGGCTCAGGCCGGAGGGAGAATTGTGAAGGAGGACTCTGGTGCTTTTGCTGAGACCACAAGTAACCTGACTATGGAAGTCATGGCAGTAAGTAAAGCAATAACATGGCTCGAGACACAGACATTCACTAGGGCATGTTTCCTTAGCGACTCAATGAGCATGCTCAAGAGGATAGAGATGGGTTGGATCCAAAGAGAATGGTTTCTGTCTCTGGAGCAGTCTCGGCTGGCAAAGATTAGTTTCATCTTCGTGCCAGGGCATGCGGGAGTACAAGAAAATGAGCGGGCTGACAAGCTCGCAGGTAAGGCTACTGTGGAAGGGTGGACGTGCCATGGACCAGGCTGACATTCTGAATGTTCTACAAGAAGTAAGACTTTTGTGAGAACCAAGTGATGACTGAATCTACAACCATGGTCAGACTGCGAGAACAGCAAATTACAAGAGAGCTGGCCAAATAAGAACACTACGCAGGAAGCCAAAGAAGATTGATAAACCAGCACAGAACTGATGTTGTTAGCCACTACACGCTGCAGGATTTGCTGAGGAGGGGATCCGAGCGACTAACTAACTAAGAAAAGTGATCAGTCAGATATGCTAAACCCACTACAACTACAATCAAACTGTAAAAGTTATTTTTATCTTACTTATTACAAATATTAAATAATCTATTTGTAAACAATCACTGAAACAGAAACCAGAGTAAGTACTAAGTTCTAAGTTAACATTTTATTACATGTACAACCAACAAAGAATTAATGAATTGAATTATTCAATAGACAATATCGCATTGTTGCTTCAGAATCATTGATGCAGCTTTCCAGAAGAAATCTGTATGTAAGTCTACCTAATGACAATAACCACAAATGGATGGTTGAATCATCTCCAACAGCAGGCACATTTAATGATTAAATAGTACAACTAATTAATAATGATTAATATCCACATCGCAATGAATCAGTCGGGCTGGCAGCGGCCGCCAAAACCAGCAACCAAGCACTGCATACACATGAATAATTGACAAAAGATACAACAACCACTACATTAAGTACTTGATGAGCAAATTTATTTATATATATTATATATTTTAATATTTATCTTGTCAATTATCGAACATTCGTCAGTAATTAAAATTAACACCTGTTTGTTTGTTTGTTTTAACTAATTTAACTAATAAAACTAGGTAACTGAATTGTCTCGGGCCTCTCTTCAAATTGGAATTGTTCACTCACGTTCTCACATTATGAAGATTTTGTAGCAATGCGAGAGAGAGCCACAATCGCATATTTTTAACTATGCAGGGGATGGGGATCAAGGATTTCGCTGGCTGCCAAGAACCTGGTACGCGAACGCGAGCGCCTGCAAAAAGACAAGCGTTCCTTGCAGGATCCGGAGAAAGTCCCACTTCTAGCCGCTCGTTGGCTCTAGCCTGGCACATACTGGAACTCTTCGTGCAGGGGAGTCACAAAAGTAGGGGTCGGGCCCCGTGGGTTTAATCTGATGCTGTCTGGCCTGTGCGGGGGTGATGTGGAACATCATGTTGGGAAATACTGGAAATGCTTATCTGTGTCTGTCTCTGCCGGTTCTTGTTAATTTAAAATGTCGACTGTCAGAGACAAAGGGAGGGAAATAACTGGTTGCATATAAGGGGTTAAAATAACAATTATAACTGTTTGAGAGTGGAGGGACTAATGTGATGACTGCCTGGAATATAAAGATAACTTCTCTGCGCCATGCAGTTGGTACAACTACTACTAGTACTACTACGGCTATAAATATTTCAGGTTATATGGAATTCATGTTGTTTGAAAACTTAGCTATGGGGCGATTGAAAAGAAGTAGTTTTATCCACCAGGCGAAACGACTCTGCAGAGAAACCACCGATCTGCCCACAGTTGGTATCCCCCTGACAACTATTCCAGAGCGAACTCCATGGAAAGATGCACATAGACTATCACTACATATCCAGACTAAAGTGAGAGTAATATTTGACAGGGAAGAGCAGAACAGTGTACAGCGCAGAACAGCAATTCTCGGCTTCCTTGATGACGAATACCCACCCACAGGACCGCTGGATCCGAGTCTACACAGATGGGTCAGCACAAAATGCTGTCCGAAATGGAGGAGCGGGAGTGTAGGTACATAGAATACCCAAATAATACTAGGGACACGGCCAGAGTTCCAACAGGAAAGTACTGCCATAACTATGATGCTGAAATTGAGGCAATCAAGATAGTAACAGAGAAATTATTAAATACCAACCATGGTACACAACCTGTGGTGCTGTTGACAGATACAAAATCAGTACTCGAGGCGCTCCTGTCTGGGAAATTGCCAGTTCTAAGGACACTACTTTCTGAACTTAGCAGTTAGCATAAGGTCACCATGCAGTGGATACCATCCCACTGTGGAGTACCCGGAAACGACAGAGCTGATCAATTGGCTAAGGAAGGAGCAAAAGAAGAACAGCCTGATGTGCCCGTTACATACCACCAAAAGAACAGAGTGATCAAATCAGTCAGAAGGCCACCAAAACCTGCTCAAGACGACTACCACGTTATGGACAGACCAGAACAAGTTATTATTCTGCTCCTCAGAACAGGACATAATAGATTACGCAACCACATGCATACAAAATTCAAGATTGGTGACACAGCCATGTGCACATGTGGTTTGGCGTCGCAGACAGCAGAGCACATACTCCAGGACTGCCTAAACTACAACATATCCAGGCGAATCTTCTAGCCTAGAGAGACAACAGTGGAAGATAAACTCTATGGACCACTGAGTGAACTAAAAAAGACTGTTAGATTCATACAGGAGACAACATTGCAGTTATAGATGTATTTTAAACGAACGAAAGAAAAAAAAAGAAGAAGAATGTTTATACTTATAGCTTATCTGTTTCTGTCCCTGTCGGTTCTCGTTAATTTAAAATGTCCTCTGTCGGGGATAAGTGGGGTGGGTAGGGGGAGATAACTACGGGTATAAGGGGTTTAAACAATAATGACAACTATATAACTGTTTGAGGGCGACGGAGATAATCATAATGTAATGACTACCGGGGATAGAAAGAGAAAGAGCTGTTCTATGATCTATCATGTGCAGTTGGTACTACGGCTATAAATATCTCAGACTATAAATACCACAAAGCAGGCACAAATGTCTCTTCTTGACCTAACAAGAGAAAGACAAAACAGGAGAAGGGGGAGGAGAATAAAGTGAGCACAGCCAGTTTGTAAGACAATTGTTTTCGATAGATAAATCTTAAGTGATAACTACGGTGAGTGGGTTAAGGTAACAACCTGCAGGAACAGGGGAAGTGCAGTAATACCGGTAACCATGACTTAGTGGGTTTGTGTAACAGCCGACTTGAACAGGAGGTCAACTATTAATAACAATGTGTGCGTTAAAGTAATAATTGACTGGAACAGGAGAAGATACAGTAATAGCCAGTGTTGCCATTTTGACGCTTTTTGCACCAAATTTAGTGCTTTTTCAAGTCATTTGGTGCCCAAAATTTGCATTTAGTGCGGCCGCACGATTGTGGTGCTTCAAATTTTTTTGGGGGGTGGGGGGGGTGCTTTGTGGTGCTTTTTTGGGGGAGGGTGGGTAAAAATTACTTTAAAAATCATTTTGGGAACACTAAACAGCCGAATTTGAACTGAAACGAAGGAGTAAAACAGTCTTAGTACGTTACCGCGCAATATTCAACTAATTTAACTCCCTTTAATACGATTTAGCTAAAAGCGAACGCCATCTTGCAAACAAGACAAGTCCAAACATCAATACATTAGCTTGTAATCGAGTTCATAATTTTGTGGTGTCTACATTATCCTTTCATTTACGCTTATTTGTGTTTCACCATGAGCAAGAAATACTCTCAACATTTCAGAGAACAGTGGCACAATGACTCGAGACTTAAAAAATGGTTGTTAAAAGTAGAAGGGGATAATACAATATTCTAGGTACTATTCAGAGACAAGAAAGCAGTTTGTGGTTACTTACTTAGATTTAGTTGAAGTGAGTGAATGCAACGCACAGACAATATGTAATGCGTTAAAAGATTGTTTAAACAAGAATGGACTTTAGTTGCAAAGACTAGTTGCACTCGGCACCGACAATGCATCTGTCATGAAAGGTGTAAACAATGGAGTATATACAAAATTAAAATCCGAAGTTCCTCATCTGGTACTAGTTAGGTGTGTATGTCATTCCCTTCAGTTGGCAGTGTCACAGGCTGCAGCTGCTTGTCTGCCCAGGAACATAGAGTTAGATGGGAGTTATAAAATCAAAATTGCGGAACAGACTGAGCATCAAGAGTTTGACAGCTGTTTTGACTATTAGATATGGAATGAAAAGATATGGCAAATACTGTCATGATTATAAACTACCTAAGGATAGTATTTATATATGTTGCTTAATAGCCCCAAGGAGAAGGAGCTAAAGAAGCGCTCCTGAAGGAGCGCAAAGAAGCCTGAAGGAGCGGGTCGTGAAGGAGCGCGAAGGCGTCTGAAGGAGCGGGTCATGTCAGCTCCTTCTGTGGTGTGATATTGACTCCTTCTAACACCTCCCTAGTTGTGTCTTTGGCTTGTTAAGCTCGGTATTTTTGGCGGGTAAAATTTTTTAAAAAAGAAAAAAGTCTGATCTAATGAGCTGGAGGCTCTTCATGTCTGTGGTCAGGGTGGAGTGGAAGGAGCCGGCGTAAATAGTAAGCGCAAAGAAGGTGGTGGCCGGTGGTGCGACGTGTATAGTGACGTCATCGGTCCCTCGTAGTTGTATGTTTGGGCTGTTAGGGTCGAATTTTTGGTGGAAAAGTATGGTCTAAGGGGTAGCAGGGGTATTAGGGGATGATGTCTCCGCACCTCCTTGTCGCATCTTTACCATGTTAAGATCGCTGTTTTGGCAGGAAATGTATGTTGTTGTTTTTATATTAAAAATAATTTAATTTTTTTTTTAAATTTAAAAAAATATTTCAATGGAAAATAAAAGATATTGGTTAATAGTGGTCTTTAGTGGCGGGGCTTAAAATCTATTATCAAACGGTGTTAGCTCATTAAATGAAAATCTTAAAAAGAGTAAAGATGGCCGCTAGTACGTGTTGTAGTGGTATGGCTTAGTGTTATTTGATGTTAAGGGGTGGGTGAGTGAAAGCGTATCTCGATGAGTGCTTCCAAACAATATCATCATAGGTATCAGATCGTTAAAGAAACAAGTAAAGATGGCCGTCGGTGTCCTCCGTGGGTGCCGGGTTCAAATCCCGGTAGGGCGGTTTAGTGGTAGAAGAAATATTGATAATGTTTTTGTTACTTAGTTGTGATGGCGATAGCGGGTGGTAGTAACCAGGCTATGTGTAGCAAAGGAGAGGTGGTGTGTTGGTTGAAGCTTAGGTGGTACCCCAGACGAGATGACAGGGTCGAATCTCGGTGCTGTGCCACTGGTAAGGGTAATAGTCGTCAGAGTGAGTGGGGTGTCTAGTTAGTCATACGGGTTAGGATTAGGGACGGTCTGTCTTTCCGTGTCGCTGTGTCCACAAGTCCAAGGGGAAAACAGGCATCCGATTTCACCTTTGTACCTACGAGTCACAAAATATAACCTAACTTAAAAATCAGAATATGATTCATAACCTCAACAGGTGTTGCCAAAAATCAATACTCATTTTCATAACGGCTAATCCAGGGGCTTATCGTCGTCGTAATGACCAAGATGGGGTATTGATATTACTAATATCTCCGCCGTTGCAAATAGTTCGCAAGATTAATAAAAGTTCATATAAATGTCGATAGGGGATTAAGAGATTAACACCTATTGTCGGGCCATCCACAGAAAATCAATACTACCACGCTAGATTCTTCTCATAATTGCGACCAGTGGCTTATAGATATAACCGTTATTGCAGATGCAGTTGTGTGCAGACTAATCTACCAGGTCACAGTGGTCTAGGCCGTATCGACAAAAACGGTGAATAAATACGGTAGAATATTCACTGTACAAAGCAGTCTCTACCAAGCCTAGCAGATCGGGGAAACTAGACAGGACAACCTCTTGTTACGAGTCCACAGCAGCATATATCGTGTATAAAACGACCATCCTGTGTCAGGCAGAAGGACCTCTTTTGACAACACCAAAACAGATCTCATCAAGTAGCAAGTCGCTAATTGTAAGTTGGATGTTGATAAATCTTTCACATTTTCATTATGATTTCTTCATGTCGACACAACACTAACCTAACAAAGAAAACCTAGTATAATACAGGGGGATATATAGGACTAGATGCATATAACTGATGAGGAAACAACAAAACATTGTCTTAATATTTCATATTAGGCTATGTCTCCCTTCTCTCGTTTTTCTATGTCCGAGTCGTCCTGGGGCTACCGAGTAAAGCCAAAGAACACCTCGACATCAATATAACATAAACCGGTCTCGAAAAGCAGCATAGGCGCGTGTAAAAAACTCATCACATTGTCCGACTAAGCCTTTCTCATAGTCATAGGGGAGAGATGTGATCACCGACGCTAGTCAGGGCAATGCGTCCTACGACAGTTAATATAATGCGTGAAGTCAAATTTGCGACTGAAAAATATGTTTTCATGTCATATGTATATAAGAAGCTATATACAGGTGCTTTCTAAGCACAAATTTCCTCATGTCACGGTGTAAAAATTACAGATGTCGCTTAAATTTATACATTAAGAGTGAAAAAAAGCATATTGTAGATACGGTATTTCATATTATCCTGTGGGACTTGGTCATTTGTTGTTCTATCTGGTCATGGTATGTATATTTCCCACACATCTCCACTGATGTTTTTCATCTTGTCTGCTCATTGCCCACGCTTCACAACCCTACACAAGTGCAGGTTCTATGAAAGACAGAGACAATTTTTGAACATTATTAACCAAAAGGAGAAACAATGTATACCAAAGTAAGGAAATTGCTCTCAGAAATTATCGAATCGACCAATCAACTTGACTAATTAACCTCACAAATTCCCTACTGACTCTCCCACTTTGCCCTATCTCTATTACAACTTGTCGACTGCTTCTCACAAACTGCCCGCGGTGGTTTACTATTTGTATTATATATCCACACTCAATCGTTCTCACAGTCACAAGAATAACAAAATACAGGGATTTAAGTCTGTTGTTTATTCAACATGTTTATTTTCTTTTTGGTTTACAGTCAAAGTATAGAAATTTGCCCAACCACCTTGTTGTTGAAGTATCCAAGGACCTAGTTTATCAGTCATATATTCGCCTACAGATTTAGCGAAGCGCTCTTCCAACACCTGGACATTCACATCTGCATTGTAAGAATTTTCAACCAGATGCTTACCCAGACTCATGGCAAATGCAAACAGCATAATTATTCTCCCATAGTTGATGACGTTATCGCCAAAGAGTTCATCACCAACTGAAACAAAGACTTGGAAAACGTGTTCGGGTTTGATACTGCATACTAGTCTCGTTAACAACTCATCGTGTTGTTTGGCTATTTGACCTACTAAATTAGACAAAGTCGAGTTACTTGCCCTTGTAGAATTGTAGGAGCTAATAATAGTCAACGCCATATTCACCATCTCGTTGTGAACGTGTTTCAAAACCACCGTTGCTTGTGTCATTATTATACTGCTAGCTAACTTACACCAAAAAAAAAAAAGATGACTAACCATCAAAAATCTGAGTCAGTAGCGTGATACTTGATGCAAAGTGTTCAAATGGGCTAATACTATCACCCGACAGGTTAATAAATAGAAACAATATCAATAACCAAAACAGAATGAACACACACACACACGATGCCCATGGTCAAAGAGAGTAATAATTTAAGCCTCTCCGCTTTTGGTGCTCCAGCTGTTAATGAGAGGGGCAGTCGTATCCAGCAAAGATTGTTGATCAAGACTGTTGATCTCCAGCCTGTGAACTCCTCGGTCTTAGAAAATATCAGCCTGGCAGTGACCACAATATATAATACATGTAACTGTGCAGTCTTAAAGGAAACAAATCAGGATAATAACACAGAAACACCTACATCATCAACTTCTACTGGAGAAAGTAATGTTACAGATGGTTCAAAGTCAAATGTTTCTGTAGGAAGCAACCAGCCAGTAGGAATGTCTTCACATTTTGAATATTTATCAAACTTGTCAGTTGACAATTGTTACTTGCTTGAAGGCAATTACAACAGTCCTAATTCCCAGAACTGTAAGTTAGTCGCAGAGTCCAAACCAGCAGTGGGTGAGAATACAACCCAACTTGCCTTACAAACCGGTTTACACCTTACATCGGTTTTGTCAGCGCCCAGAAAAATTTTCAAAAAAGGACGTCCTTCTTCCAAAAAGCAAAAGAAACGTCAAAGAGAAAAACGAAAACATGGAGTACAACACTTGCAAACGAAAGAAATTCCTGACCCCACTCACACTGGATGTGACACAGAGCAAAGGCTTCATTCCCAAAACATGGTATTGGTGTGCGAGCAGATAAATAAATTATATTCTTCCACAGTATCACCTTGTAATCCTAAATTTGAAACTAACCATGAAACTTTCAACTCACCATGCACAATGACACGTGTTTTTGGTAGACTGATATCATATTCAGAAGATGAAAATTGTTTTGAAGCTGATGCTGACTCTTGCTTCTTTACCCCAGCTCTATCATTAGAAATGTTGTTCTGCAAGAAAACAACTTCGGGCAGTCAGGCAGCAGTAGATCTACAAGAGCCAAAATTTGATTTGCTTGATGATATGTCTTCAGATGAGACTGTTGACCTTCTGTCTAGTAGTCATGGCCCAGACTCTGAGTCTCTCAAGAAAATTAATGCATTGTGGAATGAAAACTATCCTACGGCTGGTTTCCGAAGTTGTTCCTCTGACTCAACAGATGAAATACAACACCCAACGATTAAGGTTTGTATAAATAGTGATTTTCATGATCATAGTCACGTTATAGTATAACTTTCCCTTTCTCAAGTCGTGGCCGAAGAAGGTCGACAGTCTGCTTTTGATGCAAGTTATCTGTTCTCTTTGTGAGTTTTCATCCACGATGTCTTTATTACACTATTTATCCGTTCAATGTATTTTCGGCAGTCATCTATAAAATCACTGATATGTAAATTCCACACAATTTCTCGACTTTCTTATATAAACCACACAATCAGTATAATAAAAGATAATACTGGAAAATACTTTATTTAACATAATTTTGTGTGCGTCTAAGCTTATATACCACTACTTATGGATAAGTATAATCGCATGTCATTATGTTTTTCACTGTAAACAGTTGCGTTTGATTAAGATTTTGCCACTTTCATAGTGATGTGTATATGTTGAAGTTATTTAACTTTCACTATAAATAGCTATTATCTGTTAGGGTGTTGTAACTTTTCACTGTCCATTAATGACTAAGTATTGAAGTCTTGTAAGTTTCAATGTGATTTTCTCCTCCACAGGTTAATTTTGCAGCAGACCCTCACCTCTTGACAGTTCATATCGTTGGCACCGAAGAACGCAATGGTAACTGGCATCATGTAATCAGAGAACGTGAGAATTTTGAAAGGTGTATACTAGAGTTGGAACAAATTCTGACCCCAGTCCTAGGGGCCAGTCACAGAATCAAAGTCTTGGAGCAGAGAAAAAGTCAAGAACAATTGTGAAGGCTGCATAGTCTAATTATATTTTATATGTTTCTCTCTGTCATAGTAAAACAGTTATAACAAGAAACAAACTTGTATGCTTTTCTTAATTTAACACGCGTTTTCAGGTCTTTGTGTCTTTGTGTTTTGTAGTTTTGTGGTATTGTTCTTGTGTATGTGAGGTTGTTAAGCAAATAGGGGGAAAAATATTGACCTAGTAGAGAAATATCTCATCTAAACTTATAAAGAGGTCGACCGATATAAGAAAATATGTTAGCCAAATTAGGAAAAATAGTGGCCAAGTAAAGAAATATCGCATCCAAAATTTTAAAATGTATGAAAATTTGTTAGCCAAAGGTGAAAACTGTTGACCAAGTAAAGAAACTTCTCGACCAAACTCATAACAAGTAGGAAACTTTGTTAACCAATTGTGAAAAAATATTGTCCAAATAAAGACATTTTTCAACTAATCTTATAAATATGTCGTCCAAACCTATAAACATTAGGAAAATGTGTTAACCAAATGGGAAAAATATTAGCCAAGTGGAGAAATATCTCAACCATACTTATGAAAAGGAGGTAAATGTGTTGACCTAATAGAAAAACACATTGGCCAAGTGAAGAAAAATTTACACAAAACTTATAAACATTAGGAAAATGTATAAACATTAGGGAAATGATTGATATTGTTTCTATTTATTAACCTGTCGGGTGATAGTATTAGCCCATTTGAACACTTTGCATCAAGTATCACGCTACTGACTCAGATTTTTGATGGTTAGACATCTTTTTTTTTGGTTTAAGTTAGCTAGCAGTATAATAATAACACAAGCAACGGTGGTTTTGAAACACGTTCACAACGAGATGGTGAATATGGCGTTGACTATTATTAGCTCCTACAATTCTACAAGGGCAAGTAACTCGACTTTGTCTAATTTAGTAGGTCAAATAGCCAAACAACACGATGAGTTGTTAACGAGACTAGTATGCAGTATCAAACCCGAACACGTTTTCCAAGTCTTTGTTTCGGTTGGTGATGAACTCTTTGGCGATAACGTCATCAACTATGGGAGAATAATTATGCTGTTTGCATTTGCCATGAGTCTGGGTAAGCATCTGGTTGAAAATTCTTACAATGCAGATGTGAATGTCCAGGTGTTGGAAGAGCGCTTCGCTAAATCTGTAGGCGAATATATGACTGATAAACTAGGTCCTTGGATACTTCAACAACAAGGTGGTTGGGCAAATTTCTATACTTTGACTGTAAACCAAAAAGAAAATAAACATGTTGAATAAACAACAGACTTAAATCCCTGTATTTCGTTATTCTTGTGACTGTGAGAACGATTGAGTGTGGATATATAATACAAATAGTAAACCACCGCGGGCAGTTTGTGAGAAGCAGTCGACAAGTTGTAATAGAGATAGGGCAAAGTGCGAGAGTCAGTAGGGAATTTGTGAGGTTAATTAGTCAAGTTGATTGGTCGATTCGATAATTTCTGAGAGCAATTTCCTTACTTTGGTATACATTGTTTCTCCTTTTGGTTAATAATGTTCAAAAATTGTCTCTGTCTTTCATAGAACCTGCACTTGTGTAGGGTTGTGAAGCGTGGGCAATGAGCAGACAAGATGAAAAACATCAGTGGAGATGTGTGGGAACTATACATACCATGACCAGATAGAACAACAAATGACCAAGTCCCACAGGATAATATGAAATACCGTATCTACAATATGCTTTTTTTTTTTTCACTCTTAATGTATAAATTTAAGCGACATCTGTAAGTTTTACACCGTGACATGAGGAAATTTGTGCTTAGAAAGCACCTGTATATAGCTTCTTATATACATATGACATGAAAACATATTTTCAGTCGCAAATTTGACTTCACGCATTATATTAACTGTCGTAGGACGCATTGCCCTGACTAGCGTCGGTGATCACATCTCTCCCCTATGACTATAAGAAAGGCTTAGTCGGACAATGTGATGAATTTTTTACACGCGCCTATGCTGCTTTTCGAGACCGGTTTATGTTATATTGATGTCGAGGTGTTCTTTGGTTTTACTCGGTAGCCCCAGGACGACTCGGACATAGAAAAACGAGAGAAGGGAGACATAGCCTAATATGAAATATTAAGACAATGTTTTGCTGTTTCCTCATCAGTTATATGCATCTAGTCCTATATATCCCCCTGTATTATACTAGGTTTTTCTTTTGTTAGGTTAGTGTTGTGTCGACATGAAGAAATATAATGAAAATGTGAAAGATTTATCGACATCCAACTTAACATTAGCGAGTTGCTACTTGATGAGATCTGTTTTGGTGTTGTCAAAAAGAGGTACTTCTGCATGACATAGGCTGGTCGTCTTTTATACACGATATCTGCTGTTGTGGACTCGTAACAAGAGGTTGTCCTGTCTAGTTTCCCCGATCTGCTAGATTGGTAGAGACTGTTTTATACAGTGAATATTCCTTAGCTTTCATTCACCGTTTTTGTCGATACGGCCTAGCCCACGTGACCTGGTAGATTAGTCTGCACACAACTGCATCTGCAATAACGGTTATATCTATAAGCCACTGGTCGCAATTATGAGAAGAATCTAGGGTGGCGGTATTGATTTTCTGTGGATAGCCCGACAATAGGTGTTAATCTCTTAATCCTCTATCGACATTTATATGAACTTTTATTAATCTTGCGAACTATTTGCCATGGCGGATACATCAATAACATTAATAAACCACCTACTTCATTACGACGACGATAAGCCCCTGGATTAGCCGTTATGAAAATGAGTATTGATTTTTGGCAACACCTGTTGAGGTTATGAATCATATTCTGATTTTTAAGTTAGGTTATATTTTGTGACTCGTAGGTACAAAGGTGAAATCGGATGCCTGTTTTCCCCTTGGACTTGTGAACACAGCGATACGGAGAGACAAACCGTCCCTAATCCTAACCCGTATGACTAACTAGACACCCCACTCACTCTGACGACTATTACCCTTACCAGTGGCACAGCACCGAGATTCGACCCTGTCATCTCGTCTGGGGTACCACCTAAGCTTCAACCAACACACCACCTCTCCTTTGCTACACATAGCCTGGTTACTACCACCCGCTATCGCCATCACAACTAAGTAACAAAAACATTATCAATATTTCTTCTACCACTAAACCGCCCTACCGGCATTCGAACCCGGCACCCACGGAGGACACCGACGGCCATCTTTACTTGTTTCTTTAACGATCTGATACCTATGATGATATTGTTTGGAAGCACTCATCAAGATACGCTTTCACTCACCCACCCCTTAACATCAAATAACACTAAGCCATACCACTACAACACGTACTAGCGGCCATCTTTACTCTTTTTAAGATTTTCATTTAATGAGCTAACACCGTTTGATAATAGATTTTACGCCCCGCCCAACCACTATTAACCAACATCTTTTATTTTCCATTGAAATATATTTTTAAATTTAAAAAAAAAAAATTAAATTATTTTTAATGTAAAAAAAACAACATACTTTTCCTGCCAAAACAGCGATCTTAACATGGTAAAGATGCGACAAGGAGGTGCGGAGACATCATTCCTAATACCCCCGCTACCCCTTAGACCATACTTTTCCACCAAAAATTCGACCCTAACAGCCCAAACATACAACTACGAGGGACCGATGACGTCACTATACACGTCGCACCACCGGCCACCACCTTCTTTGCGTTTACTATTTACGCCGGCTCCTTCCACTCCACCCTGACCACAGACATGAAGAGCCTCCAGCTCATTAGATCAGACTTTTTTCTTTTTTAAAAAATTTTACCCGCCAAAAATACCGAGCTTAACAAGCCAAAGACACAACTAGGGAGGTGTTAGAAGGAGTCAATATCACACCACAGAAGGAGCTGACATGACCCGCTCCTTCAGACGCCTTCGCGCTCCTTCACGACCCGCTCCTTCAGGCTCCTTTGCGCTCCTTCAGGAGCGCTCCTTTAGCTCCTTCTCCTTGGGGCTAGTAAGCAACATATATAACTACTAAGGATATTCTATGAAAAATTGGATCACAGGAGGCATATACACGTTTCTTTCAATCATCATCATCGTCATCATCATCATCATCATCATCATCATCATCATCATCATCATCATCATCATCATCGCAGGATCAAACACAGCAGGAAATAGCTACAGAAACTGAAAGGAATTGTTTGACTGGGATTTGGCAGATCAGGAATAAACTTCATTCTAATATTCAGTGATAATAATAAATTATAATGTGCTACCTTGTTACTTTTGTAATAAAAACTGTTGGTGCTTTTTTTTTTTTTTTTGGTGCTTTCCAAAAAAAATGTGTGCTTTTTTGGGGTCGATTTTGATGCTTTTTCATCAAAAAGGAGATGGCAACACTGGTAATAGCTATGAATGCAGTTCCGGTTCTGTGCTATTAGCTGCCTGAGTGCCGCAAATATATTATGCCGCCCATGTCAATGCGATTCGAGTGCCAGTAAATATGATATTTGATATGATATTAAATTCCCAACCTAACCCACGGCATGGTAGGGAGGGTTTCTTTTCACTGTTCTATTGGGCGGGCAAGGGTAAAATATTATATAATACTATTGCCTGATTTACACCATATACATGCACTTTTTAAAAAATAAGCTAATTATATTCAAAACAAAATTGTACAAAAATGCCAACATTAGCACCGTAACTGAACAAAATGTATGCAACCACAGAGTTCAAAGTTCACTCTTCTTGGTTTCTTATTTGCCAGTTCGCCAATTATATCTGATAATTCCAGTCTTTCACATAATTCCTTCTTTATAGCCAACAGTTTTAGATCACCAAACCTCGCTTCATCGAATCATTAACGTTCTTAAATATGACTTTACATATCTTTCGAAAGACTCATTTCTCCCTGGCCACACTAATTGGTAATGTCAGAAGAATTCCCAGAAACTCATGCTCATCGGGACTTTCATAATAAAAAATGCGAACTTTAATCCTACTTCTTACAACTGGAAATTCTGGCTCTGCATTTGCCTCCGCGACTAAAGTTTTCGAGTCCTTAATATTGATTAAATATCTCATTCGATCTGGCAGCACTTAGACGTGTAACAAGCACGATCAAAACATTATGGGGTTGGTTTATCATTTATGTTGAATTGAGGGCACTGCAACATTTTACTCACATCAATTGTTGACACACTATCGTTTCACATGACTGAGCAAATAAACATATTGTCAACTTGTCTTCTTGACAGACAATAGTTTGTTACACTATGCTTCAAAAACAAAGGCATAATAACCTCTCCATGGCACAAAGACTGGACTGAATTGTAAAGACCATGTGTTGCGCTTGCAGCATGATCCATCTTTCGGCTTGCATAGTTTACTCAAAAGGAAAAGTGACACCAAGACATCTTGAACAAGACAAGATGCAGAAGTTGCCGGATCAGCAAACAATGTTCCGCCTGTTGGAGCTTCCACCCTAGACGTGTTGCCAACCAAGGCTTAGGGCCTGGTCTGCCCTGCCATGACATGTAGTCTTTATTGCGAATCCTCGCACCAGGATAAGGCTTGTACCCTCCCAAATTGTGCTCCTCTGCCTGAAGCGTTGACATAATATAGTGTCAGTTTTGGTGAACACCGCTCAACATTCGGTGCTAACAGAAAGCAGGTAACACCGTCTACTGTCATACGGTAGCTCAGTCTTATCTGGCTAAGACCTGGCTAACAAACTTAAAATGCACAATTTGATATAACAGGTATTTGGCTGTACGTCTTGTTTATACGTCTCTGGAATTGTCGTCTAATATAGTACTTAAACTTTTGAAAGACCCAGAAGTCGCACTGTTTTTATACCTCTCCCACTCTGAAGCACTTGCCAATCTCATTGTTAATCTACTAATATTGGGCTTTAATATGTCCCAAAAGTAAGAGGGTGTAGAAAAATTGTCTATAATAATTCTATTATGTTTTTTTTTAAAGTGTTTCAAATGTTACTTGGTAGCATAATTTACAATTAAATTCAATGAATCCACAAGGTTAAAAAAAAAGAAAAAAAGAAACGACTCTAAGATTTATATTCCTAATTTTCTTATGCAAGCCATTATTTTTTTTTTATTTAGTTTTAGTCGACGGATCAACATCACGGCACCCGGGTGTAACCCATAAGTGCTCCGTTCTACTCCTAACTAAAACCTGAGTCTGGAGAAGCTCAGCTCAGTGCACGAATTCCGTAGTACCGACGAGGATCCTGAAATACTTTGGGTAGATTTTAAACTCGAAATTTTGCCCGGGCAGCGCCGTTAAGCTACTCTTTTTCGATTTCCAACTGCCAAGGGATTTTTTTATGTGCGCAACAATACACACGGGCGTCCGATCTCACTACCCAGAGACCAGGAAAATTTTGTCACTAGAAGTCCACGAGAAAAAAATCCCGGTTCTCATCGGGGCTTGAACCCGGGACCTCCAGCACTCGAGGCGGACACCATACATCGAGACCACTCAGTCTCCCCCCCCCCCCCTCCCCTTTAACCATTATGCTTATAGCGAAGCCATTATGCTTATAGCGAAGCCATTATGCTTATAGCGAATATTTGACCCGTTATCCTATCCCTGCCCATCCATATCTTGAACATCTCTAGTTCATTCTTTTTCTTTCGTTCGCTTGAAATTATTTATAACGATTGATGGTTCCGTCGCCCTGCTACTGAGTGAGTGCGTGGCGCGACACTGTGAGCTGTGAGTTTCGTGTGAAATGCTTTTGAATCTGCCCGAGGTTTTTTGGAACGTGACTGCATGTTCGGAGTGATGGCAGATGGCTATGTCCCAGAGTTGACCGGTTTTTGCCTTATGCAGAAATGTGTTGCTGCTGGGCTTCTGGTTGACTGCCACTACCATCGATGATGAACTGTATTTCGTGGACTGTGTGGGTGAACAATCTAGGAAACATACAGATGGGGAAATGACTGCTGATTCCATCAGAGATGAACTCTGGGTTTCGTGGGGGACTATTGTGTTGACATTCTGGCGGCGGCATTATGCACAGTGTATCTGTGCGGACTGTTGTTTGTCGAGACTCCTGTCTTTTCCACTATTCACCTTATGCAGTGGGGAGCGTTTTGTGTGATATTCACTGGCACAGGAACGGAGCATAATGGGGACAACCCGTTGCTGTGAAGTTGGAACTGCGAGATAACTAACTAACTAACTATTTATAACGACAATGTTATCTCTTGTATTAATGTAACTGTCTTTTTGTAGTTCACTCAGTGGTCCACAGAGTTTATCTTCCTCTGTTGTTTCTCTAAGCCAAAAGGTTTGTCTTGATATGTCGTATTTCTGGGCATTCTTAGAGTATGTGATCTGCTGTCTTCGGCGCGAATCCACATGCGCATGTGGCTGATTTTCCAGTCTTGAATTTTGTAAACATGTAGTTGTATAATCGATTGTGTACTGTTCTGGGGCACAGAATAATGATTTGTTTGGTCTGTCCATAAAGTGGTAATCATCTTGAGCTGATGTTGGTGGTTTTGTGATTGATTTGATCATTCATTCTTTTCTTTTAGTGGTATGTAAAAAAAAATAGGCACATCAGGTTGTTCTTCTATTGCTCCTTCCTTAGTCGGTCATCTCTAGTTTCGAGATACTCCATGAGTTGGTATGCACTGTATCGTGATCTTACGATGGCTGCTTAGTTCAGACTGTAGTGTCCGTAGTGCTAGCAATTTCCCAGACTGGAGCGCTTCAAGTGCTGATTTTGCATCTGTCAATAACACCACAGGCTGTGTACCCTGGTTGATATTCAGTAATTTCTCTGTTCTTATCTTGATTGCCTGGATTTCTGCATCATAATTATGGCAGTACTTTCCTGTTGGTACTCTGGCTGTGTCCCTGGTATTATTTGGCATTTTATGTGCACTCCCATTGCTCCATTTCGAACAGCATTTTGTGCTGTCCCACCTGTGTATATTCGGATCCAGAGGTTATGTGGGTATTCTTCATCAAGGAAACTGAGATTGGTTGTTCTGCGTTATAAATTGTTTTATTCTTCATTGCTGAATATTCCTTCCACTTTGTTTTTCTGGAATTGCAGTAGTAATCTATGTTCCTCTCTCCGTGGAGTTCGTTTTATCATGATAATGTTACGGAAAACAGTTGGCATTAGTGTTGATTTTTGGTTACATATTTAACTTTTCTTTCGATTCCATCTGTGGCGGGTTGGTAAAGTGCTGTCAGATGACGTGATTTCGCCCATCCTTTTGTCTGCCTTAAACTAGTGTAGGAAACATTACCGAGCTAGTCGTAATACTACCCAGTCCGTATGTGCTATCCTGAATAAAGATCTGGCTATATCCCAATCTCTCTCTCTCTCTCTCTCTCTCTCTCTCTCTCTCTCTCTCTCTCTCTCTCTCTCTCTCTCTCTCTCTCTCTCTCTCTCTCTCTCTCTGCAAATGTGAAGTTCCAACGCGGTATTGTATTGGTTTCTGGTCTTGTAGAGGGAATGAGATATCTCAACAGTCACCGGTTTCTGGCCTTGTAGAGGGAATGAGATATCTCAACATTCGCCGGTTTCTGGTCTTGCAGAGGGAATGAGATATCTCAACAGTCGCCGGTTTCTGGTCTTGCAGAGAGAATGAGCTATCTCAACAGTCACCGGTTTCTGGTCTTGCAGAGGGAATGAGCTATCTCAACAGTCACCGGTTTCTGGTCTTGTAGAGGGAATGAGATATATCAACAGCCACCGGTTTCTGGTCTTGTAGAGGGAATGAGATATCTCAACAGTCGCCGGTTTCTGGTCTTGCAGAGAGAATGAGCTATCTCAACAGTCACCGGTTTCTGGTCTTGCAGAGGGAATGAGCTATCTCAACAGTCACCGGTTTCTGGTCTTGTAGAGGGAATGAGATATATCAACAGCCACCGGTTTCTGGTCTTGTAGAGGGAATGAGATATCTCAACAGCCACCGGTTTCTGGTCTTGTAGAGGGAATGAGATATCTCAACAGTCATCGGTTTCTGATCTTGTAGAGGGAATGAGATATCTCAACAGTCACCGGTTTCTGGTCTTGTAGAAGGAATGAGATATCTCAACAGTCACCGGGGAGATGGTATTTCAGTACATGGTGTACCTGTACCAATCTCACTCCGTTAGACGCAAGCTCTATTCATGGCTCAAGCGAAATGAACGCCCATGCATTGAAACTGAAAATTACGTCTAGATGAATGGGTAAATGTTAAAGGTAGTACTTTGGCAAACACTGACGCCGGAGTGAGAAACTGTATATTTTCACATATCGTAAGCCACGACATAATAAAGTGGGATCAGCAGTTCCTTTCCTTAATGCCGTTCCTTCCCAGACAATTTCCAAAAAGTTCTTAAAATTATCCAGTAGCTATTTCATATTTACGAAATAGTATTTCGTCCCCCAAAGCCGCACTCAAATGAAAAGAAGAACGGCGCCACTTCCGAGGCGTGAACATGGACTACTGTCTTAGAAAGCAAGTGCACTACCATGACTCCTACTTCTTGTGTAAAGTCTCGCTACAGGGTGTCAGTAAAGTCTGGACACATAGGATAATTGGTACTTCAATTTTAATTCACCGCAACAAAGAAGAATCCCTTCGAGCCTCATTTGCATCGGTCCGGCAATCATTTTCCGGTTTAGTGTTCGGTGGACTGCTAGACCGATCGATGGATGTTTTTTTTAAGTTTTGGGCCCGTAGGGCCCTCACTGTCGTCGACAGTGAGGGCCCTACGGGCCCAAAAACTTAAAAACATCCATCGATCGGTCTAGCAGTCCACCGAACACTAAACCGGAAAATGATTGCCGGACCGATGCAAATGAGGCTCGAAGGGATTCTTCTTTGTTTGCGGTTGTTTGCGGTGAATTAAAATTGAAGTACCGGATAATTTGATATTTTTCGTTTAATTGAAATGAAACATAAAATTAAAAATTGTTAACAGATGTTTTTGCCTCAACAGATTAATCATGCTTTGTCAAAGGAAGAAAGAGTTGAGCTGGTTCTTTTTCTGAGGCATGCTAAAGGAGAAAGTGTACTAAACAACAATCACAGATTCAATACACTTGACTCAACGAATGAGTGAATGTACCAACATTTAAGGCAATGTGGATTTTTTTTGTATCTAGTTCACGAAGATTGTGTGAGACGCATCAATATTTGCATTGCAAATGATGGAAATCATATTGAAGATGTTATTTGAATAAAAAGTTGTATTTTAACCAATGTGTCCAGACTTTACGGACACCCTGTACACGCATTGAGACATACAGGTTAGGTTGTGCTGCTCGCATCATATTTGTATACGAGACCAGGCAATCAAGGGATGATGTGATAATTATCGTGCCAGCCACCCGTTTACTTCTCAGAACATTTCCTGGTAACCATTTTAGGCTGTGTCGCCCTGTGAACCAAGGTCAAATTTTTTAAAAATCTGCCCGATGTAAATTCGAAGTTACAAACTAACAGTATACCACAACAAGCAATGATGTACAGACCCGCGGGAAGCAGAGGAAGAGCCCGACCACGTAAACGATGGACGCAGGGAATAACATGGTCCATGGGAATATCGATACATGAAGCCCATAAGCGGGCACTTTCCCGCTGTTTATACTTCACCTCGTCATCGCAAGGTACAAGAGGAACATGATGAGATGAGTAAATTCGAACACATGACCACAGCAAAGGAAACCAAGCGTCCTAGCCACTGCGCACCCGCGGATCCTACGTCTCGTGTAGACATTAAACAACAGCGAGTGGGAAGAAGTGGATGACTGACATGTGTTGTACAAATGGCGTTCGTTGTAGCGTATTTGAACAATCTGGCAAACATACTCCAGCCCAACTTAGCAGTTTGTCTGGGATCACATATCCGCTGTGCTTGATGTACGCCTAAGTTAGACAGGCTGTGACTTAGGGCATTATTATCAACAGGAACATAAACAATTTCCAGAACTTCATCCGAGAACATAATACGTGAATTTGTTTTTGATAAATCAAGAAGAAATAATGTTTTAAGCCGTACATCTATCAGCTAACACGTTTCTCGATTTGCAAGCAAAGTTAATTACTTTTGGAATAAAAAGTTACTTCGTTTACCTTCCTCTTTCGTTCGCTTGAAATTATTCGTTTACCTGTTTTGTTTTGCCAGCAGTGTGTATGTGTGTGTGTTGCATGTGAAAACAATTTTATAAATTACGCTTTTAAACAAGGGCCGCCAAAGCTTTATATTATATAGCTTATTGTCTCGTGGAGATTACATTTTGGGACTGTATCAATTCGCATATATGAGAATTCTACGTTAGAAATATATTATTGGCAACAATTCTGCGCCTAAACATCAAATACAATGAATACACACCCATTTACTAAACCTCACAAAGTGTCTGGCTTAACATCATCCAGTGGCTTGTTCTATGCACATCTTTCCCCTTATAATAGTCTTATGAAATGTCCTGCCTCAGTCTGTTGTAAATTATCGTGAATCCATCTGCGGCGTGGTCTTTCTCCTCTCCGCTTCCCTGTTACACCTACTACCATAATTATATTTTCCAGACATTCGTGTCTAGTTACATGATTAAAATATTTCATTTGACTGAATAACCAGTTTTCTCCAATATACAGTTCTTACTGGATATATCTGTTCTCTTTTCTGTCCAATGGATTTTTAGTCATCTTATATAACACTTCTGATCATAGTCCGGCTCCGTCCATCTTTTTCTGTCCTTGAATACATGAATGTGTCTCGTGTTTCTGTTTAAGTGTCCTTGTCCCACACTCATGTGTTCCGTAATTCCCAGTATGTCATTATTATTTCTGGTTAATTTCCCACTGTGGTTAGCGGGATAGGGGTACCCTTATTAAAGGAGATGTAAGACGCCTCCTTTCCTCCGTTAGTCTACGGGACACCCTTGAGCAAGGTGGAGTATCCGTTTAGCCCCCTCCCCATCAGGGTTACGTGAAGCCATGGAAGCAGGTGGTGGATAGAGTGTGAGATCAGCCAACAGATTGTTGTTGGTTATGGTCTGCACTCTGCGGCGATAGGCAGATGATCTCATCAGTAGAGACAATGGTTATGGCCACCGACTAGTACAGTCACTGCCCAGAAGGAAAGCAATGACAAACTACTTTCTGCAAAAACTTGCCAAGAAACCTTAACAACCATTGATAGAAAACCTAATAAGAAAGAGATCTGGTGGTGAGACCCACAGGCCAGTCAGATCAGATAACACTGGGGAAGAGTGCGACACAGGGGCTATTACTGGTAATCGTGATGACGGAGTTATTTCTGACTGTGTTGCCATGGAAATCCCATGTGAGAGATTAAGAAGGAGAGTGAGACTTGGAATGTACGAAGTCTGCATGAGGGAAAGCTTAAGATAGTATGTGATGATATTGAGAGGCTAAATATTAACATTTTAAGAATTGGTGAACATCACTGGAGAGGCAAGGGACACTTTACAACTGAAAATTAAGTCTGCTCATATATTCTGGTAGAGATGTCGGAGGCCAGAGCAGAGTGGCATTTAGTTTAGATAAAATAACTGCAAAAGCTTTAATTGGGTAACCTGGTTAGTGACTGACGTCACTGTCAGACTTAAAGGCCATCCAAAAAACACAACTCTCATACAGATTTATGCACCTACTTCAACAGCACAGGAAGACGAAATTGAAGATGTTTACAACACACTGCAAGACACATTAAATAAGATTGGTCATAATGACATAATAATAATAGGAGATTTTAATGCAAAAGTGGTTACAGGAAGAGCTGAACATGAGAGACACGTTTTAGGAATATTTGGATTTGGAAACAGAAATGATGCAGGTGACAAATTAATTGAATTTTGCACAGAAAATGAGTTAACGATAGCCAACACATTTTTTAAACAAAACCAAAGAAGATTCTTCACATGGAAGTCCCCGGACAGTACTACCAAAAACCAGATAAATTATATTTTAATACAAAGAAGATAGAGATCAAGCTTAACATCGGCAAAAACCTTACGAAGTGCAGACTGTGATACATATCATCAGTTATTAGAAGCAGAAAGTAAAACTCAAAAAGCTTACCCGAGGACCAAGGCCACTTCGTTTTGATGTCACAAAAATACCAGATGCATACAACATAGAAGTGAAGAATTGTTTTGGGGTCTTGATGTCTGTACAGAAGGAATTAACACCTGATGAACTGGCAATACAAGCTAGGTGTCAAAGACTAATATAGATAGGAGGGAAGACCACCCGGGATGAGTGGTCTACCTCAAGTAGAGTAGAGGTAACCCAGTGCCCCAACATGAGGGCAGGGTAGGTGTAGGGAGTAGATAGGACGGGGAACTGTAAACAGTTCGCTCATTAGACACGGAAGTGTCAACCAGAGAGTAAGCACTCTGGTCACGGTATAATCACGCCAATGTGATAGACACGAAGAACTAGAATGGAACTCAAGAGTAGGCTACTACTCTAAGCGTGTTGAATGATGTAGCACGCAAAAGCCGAAGTGCGCACGAGGTCCTTCCGCGTACTGTGTAATCAGCACGTGGAGAATCGTCAGACTGGGGACAGACTTTGTAGGGAACACATCGCTTAGCGTCGATGCGTATTTCTTTAGATGAGTAGATAGATTTAGCAGTAGGGCTAGGGACGACTAGTGATAGGAAGTTCTGTGTATTCATGTGTGGTTCATTAGAGACAGTTTTGTGCATTTATGTAATGTAAAGAGCCAGTGGCAATAAAATGTGTAATCGATTCCTCTCGTACGACTGACAAATCTTTTTGTGTGGTGCGAGAGAAGTTTATCCCGTAATGCCTGTAGCATCGCTTGATGACAGGCTAGGACAAAAGTGGTGTCAGAAGTGTGGATTGGACAATTGTTCAAGCTAAAACACTCACCCACGGCTCTAGAATAGTATTACTGTCAGTTAATCACAGGGTTTAATTTGTGTTAGTGTAAAATGGCGTGTGCAGACTAAAACAAGATGCGAGCTGTGCCCATCGTGACCGATTAACATTTATTTATGCTTATTGAAATGTTTTGTGCTTTATGAACATGTTTTCTTCTGATCTGTAAGTATTATAATTATAGTTTTGTATCATTTATTTCTACAATTATTGGTTTAATTATGAGTATGTATCAAAAATGATTCACGGCGGAGCAATACACAAGAAATGAGCCGGCGACAATATCGATTTTTCCAATCTAAAAATAGCGCTGCGCCGGTGACGTATCGCGGTTGACAAACAGCTGCCCTACGCCATTTGCAATCAGCGACAGATTGTTTACAAATCGCCAAGCGGCTGCTCGCCTGAATCTTTGGCTTATATTGAATATTATTTGTTTATACAAGCTATTTATTGAATATATTTATTTATTTGAACATTATTATTTCCTTTATATTTATTGTAAAGCATTTATTTATTTATTTGTGGACATATTCTAATTTCTATCGGCACGATGGCACTACTTTCGTTATGCAAATAAGATTCGGTCTGGACAGCACTTTCATAAATTAAACAGCAATAGTTATGGAACGCAGAAGACATTAGAACTAAGACAGGACAGTGACATTTACTATTAACTTACCACATTGTGTTGTCCGGGGGCATGTTATTGTAAACGTCAAACGAATGTCTAAAGTCATATGGCGTTTGCAAATGGTTAATTATTGATGCTCTTGTAAACCAGGTATAACAAGAGCTAGTTAGAGGAGTAAACGCAAGGTGTATGTCGAGGTGCCAAACGATTGTACCTGAGGTGTCAAACGATTGTACCTGATTGTTCTGGATTGTTAAGATGAGTATACACAAATTATTTTGAATGCAATTTAATTAATAATGCATCTCTTTTTCAGGGTGCAATCTAGTAGTATTTTTTGTGTACACAAGGATTTAAAAACTTAACATATCTAATAGACCTGAGTAAATAGTTGAGTGCCTATCAACTCTAGCTAATTATCCATCAACATGTCAACTTTAGCTGATTGCATACAAGCAGGCAAGGAATTAGGACATACCGGAAAGGAATTAGAGCAATATGCTGATCAAAAATTTAGGGAAGCAAAAGATGCTGAGAGAGATGAACGTGCACGAGAAAGACAACACCAGAAGGAGATTGTAGAACTAGCTGAGATAACAAAACAAAAGGAATTAGAAATAAAACACAAAGAGGCACAATTAGCTGAAGAAACTAAACAGAAACAGTTAGAACAAGAGAGACAACACCAAAAAGAGATGGCACAATTAGCTGAAGAAACAAAACAGAAGCAGTTAGAACAAGAATTGGAGATTAAACAAAAAGAATTAGAATTAAAACAAAGAGAGATAGATGAAATGGCAAGAGTAAAAGAAAAACAAATACAGATTGAATCAGAGACACAGTTAAAGATGAAAAGTATGGAAGTAGATTCACACTTAGAGATCTCCGCTACAAAACTAAAAAGTCAGCAAGAAGAAAATAAACTTAATAAATACAAACATATTATTAAGCCATTCTGTAAAGAAGATTCCATGTCAGCTTGGACAGAAAATGTCGAATATCAGCTGAAATACCATCAAGTACCAATCGATATGTGGGCCATGATCTACATGAAAAACCTCAGTGGGGAGCCCCTTAAAGTTATTGAATCAATACCAACTGACCTTAGATCTAACTATCAGTACATTCACGATAGGATAATGCAACATTTTTTACTTGATGCCCCTGGGTATCAAGTGCAATTTTCTAACTTAAAACCAAAACCAAATGAAACCTTCATCGATTATGTCTCGAATGTCCAAAGCGTGCTGAATAGATGGCTTAGTGCAGCAAAAATAGGAAAGGACTTTGAAAAACTTAAAAATTTAATAGCCATGGATAAAGTCATATCCACAATCCCATCTCCTTTCGCTAAATTTCTTCAGCAGTCAGACATCGAAACAATAGAGCAATTCGAGAAGAAAGGCTCCGCATATTTTTCCTCGAATAGAGAAATTTTTAAAACATCAAACATCGACTCTGAAATAGTCTCTTTTGTTAAGGACCAACCTAAAAGCTTCGTAGCAATAAAAAACCATTTCAGAGAGTCGACAAGAAAGATCAAAAATTGCCTAAATGTGTGTATTGCCAACTTTTTCATGATACTTACGCTACGAGTGATAAATCACCAAACTATCCGACACATCTTGAGATGGTCATTAAGAAACAACAAAACAAGAGAAATGCATACAGGCGTGCAATCAAATGTTTCTTCTGTTCTAGCTACGGGCATTATTCCAATAAGTGCCTAGGCCACCAAAGAATGAAGGCCAACAGTGCAATGTTGATTGATACATCTTCTGATAGTGGGAGTGAGACTGAGTGTGAGGTCGAGAATGAATTACCTGTTAATCAATCTGAAGATGTTTGTTGTGTAAACGATATTTTAAGCTTTGACAGTTGTGAGCGATGTCACCAATTTCATGCAGACGGAAAATTAGAATGTGGACATACAGTACCATTCTCCACTGAGAGTGTAAATGCAGCATTAGCCTCCAGAGGCAATTTGGTGTTCCACAATGCATTGGTCAACGAAATACCATGCCAATGTTTGCTTGACAGTGGGAGCACTCTTATCGGTCTTAGAAAGGAACTGGTGAATCCAAATGATTATACAGGTGACTCAGTCAAATGCCGAACCTTTTCGGGTAATATTGAAATTTACCCGTTGGCAAGAGCCCGTATTAACACTCCTTTCCTTTCTGGTACCTTTACATGTGCTATTTTAGATAACCCTTGTACTGATTTAATTTTGGGATGCTTACCCCAAATGAAGCATCGCACTAACGAAGAAATAGCTGCATGGGAAAAATTAAATGCAGCTAATGCAACAACCAGAGCAGATACTATTAAGCACCAAGACACACTACAGGAGGAAAGACTACTGTTGCTATCACCAACTAGCACGGATGATACCACCAGACAAAAGTTCATAGACCAGCAAAAAGCTGATCCGAGTGTGTCTCCATATCTAAAACTATTAAAAGAAAAAGCCAAAGTAACAAAAAACGCATCATGGTTCTTTAGACTTAATAATGGTATTCTTACTCGTTATTATACAACTGGCAACCATGAGATTCAGCAAACGGTGTTACCTGTACAACACCGCCAAACTGTGCTAAAGATTGCACAAGAGTCACCGTTTGCTGGTCACCTTGCATACGACAAAACCAGGGCCAGAATTCAGGCTCATTTTTATTGGCCGGGTTTTTGTAATGACATAAAAGTATTTTGTCGTTCATGTAATGTCTGTCAACAACTAGTACGTAAGGGTAAACATCCTACAGCTGAAGTACAACCTTCAACACTGGCCTCTAGGCCATTTGAGAGTGTGGCGGTAGATATTGTTGGACCCCTGAACCAGGTGTCCAGCAAAGGAAATCGCTTCGTCTTAACGCTAGTAGACCTATGTTCAAGGTGGGTTGAGGCAGTAGCTTTGAAATACATCACCTCCAAAGATATTGCCAATGTATTTCTACATTTGTTCTCACGATTCGGATTTCCACGTACCATCTTATCCGACCGTGGAACCCAATTCATATCGGCTGCAACGCAAGCCCTTACGAAAATGTTAGGTATTAAACAGCATTTTACAACAGCTTATCATCCAGCCAGCAATGGAATAGTAGAGAAAATTAACGGAGACCTAAAGCATATGCTGGCTAAGGTGACAGCAGAAAACCCAGCTGATTGGGATACACTGTTGCCAACAGTGCTGTTCGCCTATCGGGAGATTCCCCATTCAAGCACGGGTTTCTCACCGTTTGAATTAGTATACGGGGCTAACCCACGTGGACCCCTAACAATTTACCATCAGTTAGTAACTAATGCGATTGAAATTCAACCCCTAAAACACCTTATGAGATGGTAACAGAAACACGAAATAAAATTATGAAATCGTGTATCATAGCCAAGGCAGCTTTGGAGAGGAAGGGTCAAATCTACCGCCAATACGCAAATAGAGGTGCGAGGACTATTAATCTTGAACCACATCAAGACATACTGCTGTTACTCCCAGACAAACGGAATTTATTATTGACCTCATGGCAAGGGCCATTCAAAGTGGTACGAAAAATTTCGGATGTCGATTATGAAATATCGATAAACGGACACTTAAAGATATTTCATATCAACATGTTGAAACCCTACTTTTCACGACAAGAGACAGAACTAGAGACAGACGAACATAATGCACCCACACCTATTGATGAGACGACAGACATACATAACGCAACTACACTAGTTAGCGAGACTGGCAAAGCCGACAATATGCATACACTTAGTGAGCATACAGAAAACGCACTTAGCACCACCACCGTACTGAATCAGGTAGACGACGACGGGATGGAACTACCTGTTCCAATTGTAGACAAAACTGCGACATTAGATTGTATACGGTTAGAACAGGGACTAACAGACGAGCAACGACGACAGACAATATAATTAGTAACAGAATATAAGGACATATTTTCCGACATTCCAGGTAGGACGGACAGAATCGAGCACTCCATCCTTCTTTCGGACTCAAAGCCTATCAAATGCAGGCCGTACTCTATCCCACTTAGCTACAGAGAAAGTCTAAATAAGGAAATTCTTAATTTAGAAGCTAGTGGAATCATCCAGAAATCTACATCTGAGAACTCCTTTCCAAGCTACAGAGAAAGTCTAAATAAGGAAATTCTTAATTTAGAAGCTAGTGGAATCATCCAGAAATCTACATCTGAGTACTCCTTTCCAATCGTCTTGGTCAAGAAAAAAGACTCCACAATTCGTCTCTGTGTGGACTATAGAAAACTCAACAATGTTACTAAGATCGACGCAGAACCAATTCCTTCCTGCGAAGATCTTATCCTTGAGATGTCCACCTTCAAAATCTTCTCTAAATTAGACCTTACTAAGGGATATTGGCAGGTCCCTATGCAGACTCAATCCATCCATCTTACTGCATTCTCAACACCTTTAGGTCTTTACGAGTGGCGGTTTCTTCCTTTCGGACTTTGTAACGCTCCTGCCACTTTCGTACGCCTAACTAGAGATTTACTACATGGAGTGACGAATACGGTGACATATATAGATGATATTTGTGTCCATACAGACGACTGGACAACACACTTACTGAAACTAAGACATGTCTTCGATAGGTTGCGACTCTTCGGTCTCACTGTCAAGCCGAGCAAAGTTGAGCTGGGCCTACAAGAAATTGATTTTTTGGGTCATGTCATTTCACAAGGACAACTAAAAACTGACAATAGAATTGTTACAAAAATTATGAACCTGACCATGCCTACAACAAAGAAGCAGGTCAGGAGCCTTTTGGGGTTAGTAAATTATTATAGTAAGTTCATACCGAACTTGGCAGAAATCACAAGTGTATTTTCAAATGTTTTGAAAGCATCAGTAAAATTAGATGTCAAAGATGCATTATTAATTTCTGCATTGTCAAAATTGAAACTCCTATTTAGTAATGTACCAATCCTGCGTTTGCCTAATCCTAGGCTCGTTTATTATCTTAGGACAGATGCCAGCAGGATTTCCATCGCTGCAGTACTAGGCCAGTTTTACGACGGCATCTTCCATCCAATTTGCTACGTGAGCCGCAAGATCACACCTGCTGAGTCCAGATATTCCATATCAGAGTTGGAAGCCCTAAGTGTCATCTATTCAGTGAGGAAGTTACATCGATTTCTAGCGGGTAATCACTTCGTAGTACAGACCGACAACTCCCCAATCACGGTCATACAAAGTGGGGTGCATCGCAATGACCGCATCTACAGGTGGTCGTTAATATTACAAAATTATACTTTTAGTATAGAGCATATTAAGGGTAGGGACAACATTCTTGCTGATACCCTTAGTCGACCATCTGAGGTAGAAATACCTGATACTCCACATGAAGATTGTAGTGCTAAGATAATCTAATTTAGTACACTTAAAATATCCTGTATAAAATATCCTATGTAATACATAGACATCATGATCAGGACTGTGTGCTAATAACAGTGAACCACCATGTGTCCATAGACAGCAGAATAAGAACTGTGCTCCAAGAACAAGTGAATCACCGTGTGTACATAGACAGCTCGTTACTTAATATGCTCCATTTGTGTTCCGGTGAATCACCTGTGTTAATCATGGAAGAACAGTGTCAGAACAATGCATAAATAACAGACACAAATAAACTTGTCTACGACACCAGCGGACGCTACGAGTAGAAGAATACCCATAAGACACAAGTATGACTGTGTAGTGTATTTAAGATACCCAGGACAATTGTGTATCTATGAACTGTGCCAACGAAAGCAATTTCTGAACGTTATGGCAACCACTAACCTGAGGTAGTTAAATACCATGTATATATATTTATTTATTGTGATATGTATGATAACATGTTTTTAATATAGTGATAAATTATAGTTAGATTAGTTACTTTAATATAGATTTAGATTAGATTTAGGAAATATAATAGATTTTTTTTTGGTAGTCTAGATAAATCACTAATTTACCCACTTACTTAGGATAATACTTTAAATGTAATAATAGCTTAATAACAAATTAAAGACGAGGATAAAAAGTTAAGATAGGAACAGTACCTGTTAGTACATTTCATTTCACATTATTTCATTCCATCTTGATAAACACTTTAACAACCTCATCATCTAGGATTAAAATTAGTTTATACCTTATAGGATAATACATTTAACATACATCATTTATACCATATATAGTAAAATTATCAATCATATTTTTTCATTTAAACATTAAAACATTTTTTTTTTTTTATTTAAACCCATTATTTATAATTTTGTTACATTTCACATTACTCATTTCAGAAAGGTACATAACTCATCGCACATCATTTTCATTTTTTAATTAGTTAGATTACTTACCTTAAATTAGGTTGATTTTGTGCAACAAAGTAGAATATATATATTGATAGAATTAGTATTAGTATTTCAGTAGAATGTAGTGTTTAGTAATATCAGGGTACAAACTATCAACCCTATTTCATCCATGTAAATATTTTGTAAATACATGACTAGTGCAGTAAGTTACGCACAGTCATTAAGCTCAACTCTTTTCAAACTGAGCCAAACTTGTACAGTGGCACTTCAAGGTTTTTAAATAATTGGGAGGATAAAAGATGTGTGACAGAAGTGTGAAAGTAAGAGAAAATGGAAAATATACAATGGAGAGTGAGGACAACCAGCGGATTTTTTCTGCCGCTCAACGCGACTTTTTATTATTTGTCTGCGTCAAGCGTTTGCTTTCAATTCTTGAGATATACTGTCTCGAATGTGTTGTGTGTAGTTTAGTGTAGACCTTAGAGAAAGTATTTTAAGTCTCATAAGACGGAAACGTAGTCACGAATTAGTGTTATACACTTGTTTGTGGCCACATTTAACCGGATTATGGCACTTGAAAACTAACTTACATACAAATTATAGGCAGACACACATGTTAGAAGGTAAAGTATAATATTAGTTACATCCAAACACGCAAACAATCAGAAAAACAAACATGTAAAGTGCATACAATTTTTAGAACAAGGGAGATAACTCCGGGTCAGGGGACACAATAGACAGCGAAACACTAACGTAACAGTGAAAGATACTTTACACGCGGAAGCGAGATAGGTAAAGCCTGTCGCACACAGCTTGTGCAAGGGTTGTTTAATATTATATGGGGGACATGAAGCAATTCGTGTGTTGATCCTAAGAAAATCAACTTTGTATGGGTAGTAAGTTAATTTACTATTTGAGGGCAGGTCTTATAAGACAATGGTCCGGTTCAGACAAACCTCTAATAAATATAATATTGCGATTGAGAAGAGGGCTCACGCCAACCAGACAAGTGTGTGGCGATCACCAGTAGCCAAGTAAAGTGATACTACATTGTGACAATAGTCAGTAGAGGTCTATTGAGTTACCCAGAACCAAGTTATCAGTAGTCTTTGACAAAAATTAGATACACTAATTTTTAGAAACCTCTTGCGTCACAACCAGGAGTCAAAGTTTGTAACGCAACACAGGAGGGGAGGGTGTGTGTCAAAGACTAAAATAGATAGGAGGGAAGACCACCCGGGATGAGTGGTCTACCTCAAGTAGATTAGAGGTAACCCAGTGCCCCAACATGAGGGCAGGGTAGGTGTAGGGAGTAGATAGGAAGGGGAACTGTCAAACAGTTCTCTCATGAGACACGGAGGTGTCAACCAGAGAGTAAGCACTCTGGTCACGGTGTAATCACGCCAAGGTGATAGACACGAAGGACTAGAATAGAACTCAAGAGTAGACTACTACTCTAAGCGTGTTGAATGATGTAGCACGCAAAAGCCGAAGTGCGCACGAGGTCCTTCCGCGTACTGTGTAATCAGCACGCGGAGAATCGTCAGACTGGGGACAGACTTCGTAGGGAACACATCGCTTAGCGTCGATGCGTATTTCTTTAGATGAGTAGATAGATTTAGCAGTAGGGCTAGGGACGACTAGTGATAGGAAGTTCTGTGTATTCATGTGTGGTTCATTAGAGACAGTTTTGTGCATTTATGTAATGTAAAGAGCCAGTGGCAATAAAATGTGTAATCAATTCCTCTCGTACGACTGACAAATCTTTTTGTGTGGTGCGAGAGAAGTTTATCCCATAATGCCTGTAGCATCGCTTGATGACAGCTATGGTCTGGCTTGAGTAATTTAGTGATTCTTTCCCCTCGACCAGTAAATTTCACCAGGAAGCAAAATGTCACAAGGCGAATCCGCCAGCGTTTCTTGACAATCTCTGATGTAATGGTAGGTCAGGGTGAAAACATTCCAGCCATTCAATTCAGTCTACGGAGTTTAACTTTCTCTTTGAATATATATATATATATGTCTACGGTGTACGTTTGAGGATTGGTGGTATGTTTTAGAATAGAAATCTTGACCATTTCCACTCATTTCAGGTAATGATTTCAATCCCTACACCGGTCAGTTGGACTAAAATGTTAACTTTTCGTCCTTTACCTTTGGATGTAAATTACAAGTACCTCAGATATCTAAGTGGGTTCGTCTGATGGCCAGGGACACTGGTAATAGGGAAATCCAGTACACATGCAAAAATCAGTACAGGGTACTATTAGTAATAGCGCTATTTGGACTACGCTTGAGTTCAAATCGAGGGAAACACGCACACGCTAGCACACACACACCCACTCAAAAGTTCTGCCATTGTCTAATATAGTGTGTCCACGGTATGATAGTCATGCAACTTTTTCGAACCGTGTCTATTTCTGTATAAGAAATCATGACACCAGTGTGCAGCACTGCCAGCAACTAAATAGTTGCATCGAAATACAGCGGGTTGGGTGTTATAGCAAGTGAGGCAATAAACAACATAGTGCAGACAACGTTTGCATTTAAATATAAGGGAACAGAGACAATACTGACATTTTGATATGAAGTAACAGAGACATGATTTATATATAACCCTAACAATTCCGTCACAGTTGTTTGGAAAGAACAGTGAAGGAGAACGTGGAATGATATAATTGTGTCACAATAGTTAGAAAGATCAGGGAAAGGAAACGTAGTACCTAAGAGAAGAGACAAGGGTGACATGCTTGTAGATGGCACTTGCCATTGTTGGCACTCCTTGCTGCGCGTGGCAAAAGAACTGGCAAAAGGATCGATACACTTTTCGGAAGGCGGCGATGAGAGCACCGACCTGCAAGGACCTGCTGGACGATGACGAGCAGATCCTCTGCAGAATGTGGCTGTCATGACAGTCCGCTGGAGAGGCAGGCTCTCAGCACATCGCCAGTCCCCTGCCTCGTGATTTTCCTGTCCCATAATGACATCCCTGTCTTGTGTTGACTGCCGAGTTGGTCGTCCCCCGTGACGTCACACAGATACCTTGCTTTCCAGTTCTTTTCTGTCTAAGACACTGTGGCGTATGGCCAAAGTAATGTAGTTACCAGGACATAATATGATTATGAGCCAGTTGACTTTGACGTTCAGATACGGCAGTGTTTAGATTTGTGTCTCTTTAGCTCCACTGTATTCTGTGCTTTTCCATCTAAACATTAATAGTCTACAAGTCTTTGTTTTCTTCATCAGAGGTCGTGAAATGTATACCACTGAAACCTTATCAAATTATTTAGTTGTATTTGTTTGCTGAGCTATATTTTGTTGTCTGCTGTTTAATCTCCGCATTGCTATGAAGTATTTTTCTGCCTATTTGTATAGTCTCAATTGTTAATTATGGAGCCCTGCATATCATCGATAGCTGTCTGTCTGTCTGTCTGTCTGTCTGTCTGTCTGTTTCCCTTTTATTTCCCCATTGGGTCACAGGCCCTCAGCCATCTAACACGAAGCCCTCCTATTCGTATCAAATCCATGCAGCTCGTTTCGCCTCCTCTCCAGTTTACTTATTTCGGTTTGTATTTCTTTCTCCCATGTGTTTTTAGATCGTTCTGGCTCTATTTCTTCTACACCGTGCGTTCCAAGTTTTACCATACCCATATCCTATCTATGAATGTCATATAAAGCGCTGGGCCTTTTCTTCACCACTTGGTTCACTACACGAGAGCCACACCTGTGATTATGTCAGTTCATTTTAGTCGTTATACTTAGCGCAGGCACCAGTTAATGAATATGTTTAGTTTATCTATATTCGTTTTAATCGTTCTCCATGTCCTGATCCATTCAGTAGTGCTTATTTAACTTTAGAACTGAACATTCTAAGTTTGCCGCTAATTGTAATTCATTTTGACTGTAGTGTTAAAATTGTCTCTTGCCTTGTGTGTTCTTATTCTATCTTAATGTGTTACCCCATTGTTTGTTTCATTTTTACCGAAATAGATGTTTGATTCTGTTTCTGTAAGTGAGATTTCATCAAGGCAAGTCGGCTTATCATTTCATTGATTAGTTATCATTATATTTGACTTTCCTCTATAATTTTTTAGAATTAAATATGATGACTTCACATTCAATGTTGTTAGTTTATTCTGCATCAGATTTCGTATGTGAGACAGGAGGGCACAGTCGTCAGCGAAATCCGTATTATGGAGCTACTTTGTCGCAGAAGTCCATTGTATTGCATTACTGGTAATCTTTGTCGTTGCCTTCATAATCCAATCTGTGGTCAGTAATGAATAGTAGACGATAATAGGCATAGCTATCTCATTCATGTTCATGTTTCGATTGCTTTTCTTAGTTTCCCTCTTGGAGGAAACTGTACTTTGTGTCCCTCTATGTTGCATTCTTGAAGTTAAAAATTTTCTGTGAGATTCCAAGTCTCAACAAAGTCCACATAAATTCCTTATCAAATGCTTTCAAAGGTTGTTTCATAATCAACAAATGCAATTTCAAGTGGCCATTTCAGTTGGTTGCTTGCTCTGTTACCATGTTCAATGTAACTGTCTGGTCAGTGTGGTCGTATCAAGGGCATGCAGCTGGTTAGAGGGGGAGTTGGACTAGGTGTCATGTGTATGTATTAGATAGCGTGTATACGTAAGATAACATACGTATATTACAGTATACATTGGATAGCGTGTGTGTATGTGTATATCTTCCTGGCCTAGGAGTTAACATCTTTCTCCGTAATCCCGTATATTCTCGTGAGTAACGTAACCTGTGCGAGAAGAATTAGTAGTGGTTATCACCCCGTTGATAGCTTACGAGATATGTGAGCCGGTAGCTTAGAAAGCAATGAGCGTGGTCTTGCCTAGTACATCATGAGCGGCTGAAGAATGCTGATGTTGACTGCGACGTCCTGTAAGGGATATGCAACATTTAAAAAACAATTAGATAGTGTATGGATTATTATAACGTATATGTTAGTTTGCATATGTATTAAATAGCGCATATATTAAATAGAATTCGACCCCTGGTCGTGCAGACTATTTCATTTCACTGTTGAGACTGTGGATGTTTTGTGTAAATGAAAGGATACTATCCCCTCCACCCCCCCCCCCCCCCCTGGTCCTGGGGTAGTTGATGGAAGATGAAACCTTCTCAGACAAGTAAAAACAAGAGTGGATACAACACTTCAAAGATCAACAAAGTTGTTTAATTAAACACACATACAATTAAGACCAGACACACAGCTATGGTCGTCAAGAACGATACTTTATTAAACACATGTTGGGAAAAAAAACCTGCATACAAAATTGCATGATCAAAACATATATACAGAAACAATATATATATATATCAAACATTAGTCATCAAGAAAGTTAAACATTAAACATATAATGCAACAAGACTGAATACAAAACTGCAGTAATCAAGACTGTTTTTCCCCATTAAATACATTTAAAAACAAGAGTTGACACAAAGCAGAAGCGATCAAGAAAATTACCTGCTGTTTTCCTTAGCTTCTCTTGCCTAGTAATTTTCAATATACAGCAAATGTCTCTATGTCAACTCTTTTGTTGAAATGCTCCATAAACAGGTAAAGACTATGCTCTACTAAATAGTCACAACAACCAATTCAATTAAGGGCCGTTTTGGAAGCTTTCATATTCTTGTTTTCATGCTCAAAGAATCTTACAAGAAAATAAATATATCAACAAAATAAGGAAACCATCACTGACTTCACCTCAAAGTAATATCCCATTTGAGTTTTTCAAACGTCGAGCGCTTCCAGAAGTTCAAAAGCACAATGGAGGCGTACAGACTTGGATGATGTGAGTAGTGATTTCCTTATTATGTGTGATATATTTATTTCCATCTAGGATTGTCACGGCCTGAAAAGAGAATATGAAAGCTTCTGAAACGTCTCTTAGTTGAATTATTAATTCTGACTATATAGGCCATCTTGACATTTAAATATGAAATGGAACAGTCATTATGTTTTCATTAACAACTGTGTCCCAAAGATGTAACGTTTCTCATACCCTCGGTTTTGATGGGTGAACTTGTTTCTAACTGCATCTCTCAGTATATCAGTGTTTGCTTGCTTCTCTGTCCACGATATTCTCAACTTTGTTTTAATAAACCACTTCTGCACATAAGTAGAGTGAGTGCAGTAAGTACAGGGGTATAGGTGCGGCTGATTTGACATATAGTGCTAGCCTCAAATGTTTTTAAACTAATCAACACTTCATTGGGATGTGCGCAATATCAGCCTGACCTTCTTGACTTCCTCAGACATTCCTGGCACATAACTAGAGACCAAGTTAATTTGACAAATCCGCATGAGTACAGAAAGCAATGGCAAACTATTGAAAGTAAACCTACCAATAAATCACACCCAACCAAAAATGTTGGGGTGGACTGCGACATCCTGTAAAGGATATGAAGCTAACTTAACATGAATACACGTTTGAACCCATGCCAACCAGACCTGCAAGCAAGCACACTAGTCACTAAGTATAAAAGGCTCATATCTCCACATCCAGAGGCAAAGATAATCAACCGTAATAAAATCATCCTCTACATAAATACAGAAATATGTACGTCGTTATTTGGATTAAGTGTTGAGTTGAGTCAAGAAGCGACATCACTCACTCAGGACATTCCCATACGTGCTCAGTCCCCTCGTTCAACAGCCAGCGAAGAGTCATACTACTAATCGTTCCCACCGCTATCTGATTAAATGTTTTCCTGGTCTTCCCTCTCAGATTTGAGATTCTTCCAGAACCCCTGCCGATCCCCCGCAATCTCATTCTTTCCACATATGGGTTCTCAATCTGTTCCTCCGCCTTCTCCACCTGGTACCACAAGCGCACGACCACCTCCCCCTTGTCCATAGGCAAGATACCACCAAGAGGTGCATTCCCTGCTAGCCTATCAGCCCGTTCATTCCCCCCGTACACCCGCATGGCCAGGGCAAAATATCCATACAATTCTCACAATCTGTGACCTCTGAAGCGACGAGAGCCATTCCACACGAACATTCCTTTCTCCACCTTGCTATGCAAGATTTGGATTATCTTTGAGTGAAATCTCACACCTACATATAGACAGTGCAGTTTAGCATATCAAACACATTTTCAATTACAAACATCTTTCATATTATGCATAATTTTCATTTCTGATAACGTTCTTCGTCACGGTTTACAGAAACCTCATTTTCATACGGAAACTGTGACTCCGTTGAATTTCTGATGCCTTTGTGAACATCTCGAACTGATCTCACATTGTTCACGAGGACTTCTGGGTGGATGGGAGTATCTGACCGAGCGTGCACTTTCATCTGTGATGATAGTCGTAATCACCAATTTCATTATATATGCCTGAGTTCTCTCGCAGCTGAGGCAGTTCAATATTCCCAGAGAATGTTTGCTTCGGAATATGTTTATTACTACTTGTCACTTGTGCATCCGAGATTTTCTGAGGACAAATGTACAATGTTAGTAGTGGTGTTTTTTCGATGTACACTGACATTGTTAATTATATTTTCACTTTAGATAATATAGTGCTGCATTCTAAAAATCACATCATCATCATAATAACCATCATCTACATCATCAACATCAATATCAAGTGCATGCCGATAAACGTGTGCTGTTATGGTTAGCCATATCACACGATCACGGACGACACGCTGTTAGAAAACAATGGTAAACAACTGGTAATAAAAGAGGGAAAAACATACACGTTTCGACGACTTTAGTCTATGGGACTTATGGTTTTAGATCCATATTTTTTTTATCCAAGCAACACATGACGTGTCCGAGAGTGAGCATTTGTGCATGTATGCAGACAGGCATACCTGTCTGTGCGGCGTGCATGTGTAAGTACATGCGTGCCTGCGCAATTAGATACTTACTGCAGACAGCTACATCATCTTATACTCTTAACAAGAAGTTTTGCAATTAGGTTTGTAACATAATTATAACACATTTGTTTTGCATGCTGGAAGTCTTACGAAGAGTGAACAAAATACAGTAACGAAACACTCTTTGATCTGTAACTGAATACAATCTATTACACATTTATTACAAAGAAGTATTTTATATGAGATATTGCTATTTCTCCTCCAGTTTTCATTTTCATTTTCTGAAAAGAGTGAATGTTAAACTACCTGTTCTATTCAGACAATAGAAAACGTGGGTATACTCACTTCTGATTGATTCTTGGAGTCGTTTCCTTGATCGTGCATTTCTTATACAGTAAACAATCAGAATAACGCCAATGACAGCAATCAGTGCTAGATTACCCAAGACACCACCTACAATAGCTCCTATTGGTGGCTCATCATCTTTACGTGCTGAAACAGAATGAACACTTAATACAACAAATGCAAACATTGTTCAAATATAATAGCTATATCTGCAGAACAGTGTGGCTTGAGTTACTGTAATATGTTTAACTGTGTTGAAATGATCAAGATAGCACAGCTGGGTAACAGAACACAATAAATAACATTCTTCTTGTGTTCTGATGGCATTTACACCACCCTCCCTAGGGAGTATAGGCTCTCACCTCCTATCCTCAACCACCTCACGTTTAGCCTTCTGTCGTGGATTACCTTTAGTGCCGTCCCTGGAGTGAGGGGAATCAACGCCCACATTATATTTTAACCCCCTATCATTATCCTGGAGAATCCACTAGATTCCGTCCACCACACTCCCTCAGTTTATGGACACCTCTTTCTCTCTCTCTATCATCACTGGATCATGCCCCCTCTCATTCTTCCCCAACACAACATACTCAACAACTCTAGCTTCTAAAAATTAATAACAATTAATTTATTAAAAGAAAAGTGTAATGTATGTGAGAAGTGTATGCGAAGAATGTGTGTCGTATACTATAATGTGTGTAGAATCGGACCAGCAGATTAGGAGCCAAGTCAGATCATCCTAGCAAAGTTACACCACAGCACGTTAGCTCAGCACATAAAGACCTCACCGAGCGATGTGTCTCTCCTGCCAGTCGCTGACTTTCTCTGGTAGCTACTTGGTAATCCATATACATGATCATCCGAAATAGATACAGTCTATAGTTTAACACTGATCATGGATCGGTTACACACTGCATACTATAAGTCCCTATAGTTCTTAAATGTACCAATCCCTGTACTGTGAAAATAGGTATCACTGTTATTGGTAACACACTTGATTCTATCTATTGTCTAGAGTATCCCAAACACAATGTCCCTTGTAATATTCCACTGGATTCTAAAACTCCATGTGAATGCTACGTTTAGTGTTCCTTTTTAATCCCTACTGTTCATTTGATATGTGGTGTAAAAACGAACATCACCCATCCTAGGTGAACCCTATCACACAGGAATCGTTTATATGGTTTTGCTCAACTGAGCCATGTTCTGGTGGACCCTCCTGATTATGGGCCCAGCATAAACACTATTGTATAAACTTTCTTCTCTGAAGTTAGTCATCTTATTAAAACATTAACTGTTCATCTTGTGTTCTTCCTACCCGGAGTAGAACTTCATCAAAACCAGTGTAGAGCTTCCTCGTAACTGACGGGGAACCTTATGTAACATTGCTTTACTCCTGAATCACATCTACATTTTGCCATGGCAGGCACGTGTATATTAAATTTAATTAATCCCGAACACGGTAGATGTTTTCCAAATTCATACAGAGCTAGCGAAACACCGTCCGTCTAGGCCAACTCTCTTGTTTACAATCGCTGCAACAAGTTAGGTTTTTCAAACAGTCTTGGATTGTTCTCGTGACTTCCTTTGATGTCAACACCAGATGGTCCCAAGGGCAGACTATCCATTTCCCTAACATCACAAGAATGATTGTCTCCCTTATCTCAACTACAGCACCCGTCTCTCTTTTATCCTGCGAGTCGGCAAAATAACCTCGTCATATTTTCCGTCTCCCAGGAAATTCTCAAGGACGGCTGTACCGTTTGATCTCACCGCCCCCAGTAACAAACAACTTGCAGCTGTCAATCAGACTGTCTCTGTTATTTGTATCATCTGATCGTTAACTTCAGTGGTTTTCGTGACACCTTCTATCCTAAACCACATCACATCTAACCTTTTATCCTCAACAATATCACGTCTAACCTCCTATCCTCAGCCACCTCACGTTTAACCTCCTATGCTCAACCACCTCACGCCTAACCTCATATCCTCAACCACCTCACGTTTAACCTCCTATCCTCAACCACCTCTAGTTTAACCTTCTATCCTCAACAACATCACATCTAACCTCTTATCCTCAACAATATCACGTCTAACCTCCTATCCTTAGCCAACTCACACCTAACCTCCTATCCTCAACCACATCACATCTAACCTCCTATCCCCAATCACCTCACATCCAACCTCTCATCCTCAAACACATCACATCCATTCTCCTATCCTCATCCACATCACATCTTACATCCTATCTTCAACCACATAACATCTAACCTCCTATCTTCAACCACATAACAGAGAATAACGATGCAATTATGAATGCAGTTCGTAATCTCGCACACTCTCTTACGGAACACAGCTTCGGGCGATATGGTAGCAGACTGCCTTGCGTTGGGTTTTTTACGAAATGGGATGGGTGCCGGTCGTTCAGAAAGCAACGGCAAACTACTGAACGTAAACTTGCCAAGAGATCACAACAGCAAAATAATGTTGGTGTTGACTCCGACGTCCTGTAAAAGAGATACAACTTTTGTTTATAAATCACTGCATGTTAACAAAAACACAATTCATACCTTCAAGGTTTATAGTAAAATAGTCAGTTACTGGGTCACTTTTCTCTGAATTTCCATTGTAAGATTCCAGGACATAGATGTATGTTGTAGCCGGTTTAAGGTTTGTGAAGTACATCACTGTAGAAGTGCTACTTTGTGTTTCTATAACAGAACCATCCGTTGAAACACTCATTGTGTAAAGAGATACACTTCCATTTGACTGTCCAAATGTAATCGCATAAGTTGAGTTGGCTACGCGTTGTACTTTACTCACTGGACCTGGTCTGTGTGGGCCTGTCAGATTAAACCAGAAATAAACCAAATGTTGTTATATTGTGCATTAGAAACAGATACACAATATTTAACAATACACACTTAATTTACTGTCAAACATTACCAAACTTAACATCAATGGTCATATGAAATGCAAACACACAACTACATATAGTTCACATTGCACATAAACTGGACAAAGAGAAAACCAGATTACGTACTATACGTATCTAAAGTTATGCTTGAAAACTTACGAGTCCAAAGGGAGGCTTGTGGTTGTTCAACTGTTATGAGTGGATAATTTCCATCACCTTTCAGACTTGTGACAACAGTAAAATTATACAGAGTTCCGGGCTGAAGACCAATTACTGTAACTCCTGTTTCGGTAGCATCCATTGTATTTGAACCATTCCACCTGATGCTGTAACTCACGTCACTTCTTTGAGACACACTATGCCACACAAAGATAACTGTCCTTGACTCTCTGGTAATATTTGTTGCATTTATTTTTAAATTGTTTTCTGTAGAAAGAAAATCAAAATACAATCAAAAGAATGCGAGGCTGGGCTGTAAACACAATACCAGGAAACTCCAAGTAGCTGATCATCAAACGATGTATCCCCAGTAGGCAAATATTTTTACATGTAATTCCTATACAGTCTGGGTATGGAAATGAGTGAGGAGAGTTCCCCTCGTAACTCTTGCTAAAAACAAAGAAACAAACACAAACATACACATACTAGCATGCACACATTTGAGTAGAATCATGGCTACTGCTATCTAAACTGGGAAGTGGATAAGTTATTTAATCTAACACATTGACTAAGTTAGTGATCAGGTCACCGTACTATAGATGGTTGACATTCCAGCAACAGTTTGCTGTACCACTAGCACCTACTCATGTGTCAATCACCATGCTAACATCTCTTCTAATCAGATGAATATGAATAATTATATATTACAACAGTATAGTTTTGAATAACATATCAGGAAAACAAGAAATGTAAAATTCAACTAATTATAATATATGCAACCAAATCCTGTACCAATTGCACTATCCTTAGGTGTTCTCAATCAGTGACTTACCCAGCACCAGCGTGTCTTGACTTACTAGAATCTGCGTAGTTCTCTGGGACACGACCATGACAACAATATATCCATCCATCCATCCATCCATCCATCCATCCATCCATCTATCCATCTATCCATCCATCCATCCATCCATCATGTGCCATGCCGATAAGCGTGGGCGGTGATGTTCTGCCATCCCACTTGATCACCAGAGTCGTGGATCAGCTCCGTGTTCCTGTCTCGACCATGCCACGTGGCCAAGCCATCCAGGTATTTGCCACACTGCTGCTGACAGGGTTATTCCATAATTATGAACTGTTAACTTTCAACAAAAGGTATTCCCGGCTCAGTTATCAGTTATCAGTTGGGGTATCTTCATTGCACTCCGGACATGTCCATAGGTGCTCAGATCCTCCCCCCCCCCCCAGCATATGCATCAGCGTCCGGTGGCTAATAGTGCCAGTTCTGTGTTGGTTGACGAGGCGCTTTGTTTTCCCGATGTACCTCTCGCGTCTGGCTGTGCCGATTCTTACTCCCAAGTCTTTCATCCTGGACAGCGATGTGGAATCACTGACGTCAAAGTCCTCTGTTCTCGACATATCTTTAAGGACGTTAATAACATCGGCACGATCCATGGGCTGGCCATCTACAGGGGGTGCAGAGCCCGCCAGTTTATCAGCTCGTTCATTTCCCTCGACTCCCGCATGTCCCGGGACGAAGATGAAGGTGACTTTACGAACAACAGACGTCCGCAGAGACTCAGTCCACTGTCTACGTACAGATCCAGCGTCGACCTTCTGAATCATGCTCATTGAATCACTTAGTACACACACGTTGGTATAATGCTGTGATTCCAGCCATATGAAAGCCTGTGTAACTGCCATCACCTCCATCGTCATGCTGCTCGTGGTCATAGAGTGAGCACCACTGGATTCTTGAACGGTTCGGCCCGCTGAACGGGCTGTAAATGCCCACGCACTTCTCTGCTGCTTTACAACAGATCCATCTGTATAGATGAGCACTTCGGGGCTATCTGAGTGTTCATAGATGAGCGCGTTAACCTAAGCATTGACAGCGGCAGGGTTCTGCTCTCTGCACCGTCTGTCGAGTGTGATAATGCAGGAGAAAGTGCACTTAAAGGCTGGAGGCACCGGCACCCATTCCTTGCCGGGGTTGATACTGGTAAGACTGCAGACCTGTCTGACGACATCTTCCGCCCGACCCATCCATGATTTGCCCCTCTTTAGCCTGTCACCCTTTTCTCTGAATATAGCGTCATGCAGAGGGTGCTGCTCATCTGCACTTATTTTTAAGTATGCACGAGCTCTCCAGATCTTGATCCTGTGTTCCATCCCGGCTCGCTCCAATATATCAAACAGCAATGTGAACAAAATTGACGTCATTCTTGTTTGCACCTACTATATGGCAGTATTTACTTCTCGGACTTCCCCTTGGTCTCTTCCCTTCGATCTTGCCAGTCGTCACCAAGTTCTCCAAATCATTTCTTCTTATAACTGTCATCATCATAAAACTGACATTTACTGCCAATATAGTACCTTGTGGTGAATGGCAGAGGGGTCTTTGAGCCAAAGGAATTAAGGCCGCCTGGATAGTGCAGTAGCCGCGAACTGTGCAGGCAAATAATGTTGACTGTCTACGTCTAATGACTAATCAGTTTACGATCTTCATTTGTTTCTTGAAGGACTCGACAATACATAATGAACATTAATTAAAGTAAATCAACGTAAATCTCCCTAAATATTAACATGTTAACGATGGATACATGAGTGCACGTTTTAAAGTTAATAGACATAAGAAAATTAAACCTGGTTTTCTAAAACATGCATTTTCTGATACACATCTCCAAATAAAGATACATCCCTGCGATGCTTTAAATTCATTAGAGGTAAGTATTAAAATGATTGTGTCATCACTTGTGTGATCATGTGAGATGGCAAAACACTGCCGATGCTTATCGACATGACACGAGATGATGATAATTATAAGTGACGCAATGTACTGCGGAGCTTCAAATGAAAACTTAGAAAATAAGATAGAAATGACAATAACCATACCGTTGTCTAGTAACCTGTCACTGTTATTGTTAAGAATGGTACAGGAGGGTTAAGCACGTGCCATCACAGTGCAGACGAACACGGTGACGTCATAAGGACAATTCAAAAATCTCGCCCCTTGTATGGCATGTACTAAAGAGGAGCAGCGTTCTGTTATCCTTACTGAGATCAATATAGGGATGACACCTATAGAAATGCATCGGCAAATGAAGGTCTAGTATGGTGATGCGTGTCTTTTAGTCCAGCAAGAGTATGAGTGAAGTAGGAAGTTTCAAAACGGCGTGACATTTGTGAGAGACTGTTCACGACCGGGTCAGCCACACCGTGTCGATTGAAGCCATTGAAGGCTTCGTACAGGAAAACCGCCTATTGACTGTAAGCGACATTGCCGCACATCTTGACATCTGTCAAAGTTCAGCACACAGTATCATCCATGGTGTTCTACAGTACCGCAAAGTGTCTGCAAGATCGGTGCCACGGCAGCTTACTCCAGAATTGAAACGACGACGCATTGATGCTTGTCAAGAACATTTGCAGTGCATTGAAACAGAAGGTGATGGTTTCCTATTAACAATTGTGACTGGAGATAAGACCTGGGTTCACTATCATGAGCCGGAAACGATGAGGGTGAGCAAGGAATGGCGCCATCCCTCCTCACCAAAACCAAAGATGTTTTGCATACAGCCATCTGCTGAAAAGGTTATGCTGACTCTCTTTTGAGATGAAGAAGGCATTATTTTAGAGAACTACACGCCGAGAGGGAAAACTGTCACCAGTGATACGTATACAGCGCTTCTCAGGAATCATCTTCGATCCAAACGTTGTGGACTTCTGAGTAAAGGTGTCGTTTTGCAACATGACAATTCTCGACCCCATACTGCTAGTGCAACGGTTGAATCCATCAAAGACCTCCATTGATTAGTGTGCAACACATTTCCTGTACTTACTAGACCTAGCCCCAAATGATTTCCACCTGTTTGGACAACTCAAAGAGTCATTGGGAGGAAAGACGTTTTTGGTCCGATAAAGAGATACGGCAGGTGGTGCATGAGTTGTTACACACGCCACCAAGAGAACATTTGTCTACAGGAATACAAGCACTTTATCAGCGCTGGAGGACTTGCATTGAACGCAGTGCTGACTACATCAATAAATGATACACTTGTTCTGACTTTTCCAAACTATATTCACCACACACAAAAACACATTTAGGGTTTTCAATTGAAGCCCATTCGTAAAGCTAATTTTAAACAAGACAATTTATGTTTTATAGGTGCCAATCGCGGTCTCCCAGGCCTAGGTATTAGCGACTTTCTCCGTAATCCCGTATACTCTCCTGAGTAACGTGACGTGCGCGAGAATCGGTGGCGGTTCTCGCCGCATCGGTAATTTACGGTGTATGTGAGCCGGTCGCTCAGAAAGCAATGGCAAACTACTGAGCGTAATCTTGCCAAGAAATCAACAATCAGCTGAAAGATGCTGATGTTGACAAGGATGTCCTGTAAAAGGATATGCGAATAAAAAATAAAAAGGTGCCAACTGCAGGCAGTGAAATAAAAAGCACCGAATGAACAGCATGTATACACATCCTATACACATTTAATAGACGTCTGCTAGCACACACTGAAATTATTGCAGCAAAGTAAACAATCCTGATGGACTTATATTGTTTGTTTTTTTTTAAACATCCCGGTGAGTGTTCCAAGGAAATATTTTGATCATCTCCATTCATCTTATCATTTATTCACACCTTCGATCATCTAATATATTATTTATAAACGCATATTTCTATTCCGCATCCAATTCACAATGTGAAATAATTCATACATGTGCTCACTTTGCACATAATAATAATATTTCTGACTTCATTGTTGGTACAGATTTCATTCCCATTTTCAGCGCAGATTCTGTTAAAGAAAGTGCACAAAATATGCCAGTGATAATGCTGACATTAAATTGTATGTCATCACAGAAAATATTGAGGTACCATATTACACATAGCGATGTGGTAGGGCAGTGGCTAGCCAGCTGGATTGTCAGTCTGAGGTGGTACATTTGTTAACCTGGAGGAAATAAAGGCGTCCAGTGTGATATCTTCTTCTTTATGCCTTTCACATGTTAGTGTGTATGACTTTGGCCTGCATTTTGTTAAGGTTTGCTGTCTCTAGACCAGTGGTTCTCAACCGGTGGGGAATTCCCCCCGGGGGGAAATTTAGGGTTTCCAGGGGGGAATTAAGATTATTTCTAGATTGCGTTAATACAAGAACGGATTACTTGATATTGTTTTTTCCTTCATATTTTACGGTTCTGTACGTATCTCATCTCATCTCATCATGTTCCTCTTGTACCTTGCGGTGTCGAGGTGAAGTATAAACTTCGTGAGAGTGCCCGGTTATGGGCTTCGTATATCGACATTCCCATGGATTCTGTTATTCCCTCCGTCCAACGTTTACGTGGTCGGCCTCTTCCTCTGTTTCCATCTGGTCTGTACATCATTGCTTGTTGTGGCATGCTGTTGACTGGTAGCCTACTTGCATGGCCAAACCATTTGACTTGCTGCTTTCTAATAAAATCTAGAGCAGCTTTAACCCCCACTTTAGTCCTGATTTCTTCATTTCTGATCTTATCTCTTCTTGATACGTTGAGTATTCTTCTCAGGAACCTCATTTCTGTTGTTGTGATTTTTCTTTTCTCTTTTTCTGTCATTGTCCAGGTTTGGCATTGGTAGCACAGAGTTGGTAGGAAGATTGTGTTGTAAAGTGCTTTCTTAGTAGTTATTGATACATGTTTGTTCTTTAGTATTGGTGCCATTTGTCCAATGAGTTGATTTGCCTTATTGCACCTATTTTCGATCTCGTCTTCTGATCTGCCATTTGATGATATTATACTTCCTAGGTACTTGAAGCTCTTTACTTGTTTCAAGGGATGTTCGTTTAGGTGAATTGTTGCTGTTTGTTCTTCTTTAGTTATAGTCATTACCTCTGTTTTGCTTGTGCTAATTTTCATGTTATGTTCCCTACACATTTCGTTTAGACTATTCATGTGGTCTTGTAATTCAGCTTCTGATTTTGCTATTAGTGCTTGGTCGTCCGCAAACAGGAGTTCTCTAATGGTTAGATTTGCAGATGGTTCTTCTTCTGTGTTCTCGTCATGCGGTATTCTTGCTGTCTCTGCTTGGCTGGTTTCTTTACATATGTTGTCTATATATGTTATGAACAAGAGAGGGGACAGGACACAACCTTGTCAGTCCGTTTATACTTCTTAGTTTTTCTACGAGCAGTATGAAGATCCCCTGCCGGCTTGCTAGGCCAGTCGCAGGTTTAGGACACTAATCTGACCACAGGGAGTCCATCCCCTATGGCGAGCCATAGCCCCGTTAGCCCATGACCTCGCGGTCATGGTTGCCCGGTCTGCACCACGTGTAGGTATCACACTTCTGAAATTCATTTTATAACGTAAGTAGATCCGCAAATCACGTTTTATGTAGATGTCTAGACTTGTTTTAGTATGTGCTATTAAATTTAGCTTCAATTATTACGTATACTGTGTAGGGGCAGGGGGAAACTTTTAGGGAGGAAATACGAAAAGGGGGGGGGGGTATGACGTTCTAATAATATGGTCAGGGGGGAATGACGTCCTAAAATTATGGTGAAGGGGGGCACGGGCCAAAAAAAGTTGAGAACCACTGCTCTAGACAGATTCCATCCAAGGTAAAAGGTTTTATCAATGTTCTGTCATCTCTATCGAGTGCTGATTTGTCTGTAAAAATATGGGGCTAGCACAATATAAACAATATACCTGAAGGTGTAGAAAACGGTTCTTTATTTAAGCTAATATGCCACCATGACATGCCAACACAGACTACAAGTAGAATAGCATGGAAGAGATGAAACAGTGAACTCAACCACAGTTACCACAGCGTAGTATAACTTCTTCATAAATGTCATCATGATTCAGTTTAAGCTGTTTTTGAGCATAGCCTACGATGGGTAGCGTTGTGGTGTTCTGTTGTGATAATTTGGTGTGTCCAGTGTATGCCGCGTGGTTGCACACCCGCTTCACACGCGTGATCCGGGACTTGTTTCCGGATCCGGTCAGGGATATGCACTACTGACGAGCTCAAGCGAGAGCGAAACTCTCGAAGAGTATAGTGCTTCCATATTGACGTGGATAGGCCTTAGGTTCATACCAGAATACGATCAGCGTTGCCAGTAGTGTGTTGTGCTCAATATTTAAGCTGATTTTGTTTTATTTGGAAAAGTATATATATATATATATATATATATATATATATATATATATATATATATATATATATATATATATATATATATATATATATATATATATGTTCACGTGATGACGGTGAGAATCAGCAGTGGTTCGAATCGCATCGGTAACTTACGGGGTATGTGAACCGGCCGCTCAGAAAGCAATGGCAAACTGCTGAGCGTAATCTTGCCAAGAAATCAACATACATCTGAATGATGCTGGTGTTGACAGCGATGTCCTGTAAAGGATATGCAATATATATATATATATATATATATATATATATATATATATATAGAGAGAGAGAGAGAGAATGAGAGAGAGAGAAGAGAGAGAGAGAGAGAGAGACAGAGACAGAGAGAGAAAAAGAGAGAGAGAGAGACAGAGAGAGAAAGAGAGAGAGAGAGAGAGAGAGAGAGAGAGAGAGAGAGAGAGAGAGAGACAGAGACAGAGAGAGAAAAAGAGAGAGAGAGAGACAGAGAGAGAAAGAGAGAGAGAGAGAGAGAGAGAGAGAGAGAGAGAGAGAGAGAGAGATCTATAATTGTGTTAACTGAATGCACATTCATCGATATTTTAGTTTTACCAGATGTTGCTGTTCACTCAGTCTTGTGTGTAACAGTAGAAAAGAAGAATGAAATATGTGATGCTATTAATCAGAATTGGAAAGGTATCACATCGATCACTATCTTGTCATGTGATTATACAACTGAATGCTATTACCGTCTTTCCCCATATTAACCTACAATTATCATGAATACTTACGGGAAATGCATGAACTGTAATTGGTCCAGTAAAAGCCATCAGCACAGAGACATTTATTTGTGCTCCATGGAAGGTAGGAAGTACAGTTCATACTAGAACCCTTGCACTCAGCCGATGACTGACACTCCGCTCCATGGTTCACTTCTGTGATATAAAAATTATATGGACATATTTATCATTCTTCTGAATTCTGACTGTCTCCAAGTGAAACAAAAAGGATGAACTCATGACATCAATACGAAATTGTTGTTAATGAATATTAAGTTAATATGAATGCCAATGATAGTAAGTAGAATAAATTCTTGTAGACTGTTGCTCTCATTATGACCCAACGAACATTATATCATCTGTTGCCAATTCCCTCGCCTCGTAAATCCCCATGCTGAAGGTGTTTGCAATGTCGCGTGTCTACCTCTATGTTGGTGGGTCCCATTCTTCTCCTTCTTCTTCTTCTTCCTCTTCTTCTTCTTCTTCTTCTTCTTCTTCTTCTTCTTCTTATTCTTCCACGAACCATGCCTTTCATCACTGTTCTTTCCACGTTACCGTGTCATTTAATATGGTAACAGTCAAAACAATGTTTTCCCGTAGTAAATTTGAATAACGAAGACACAAACAATAGATTTCATGATTTATTGTCCGGTATATTTCGCTGCATCTCGTCAGTACATGCTGCAGAATTCACACATCATAAAGTAAAATAACTAGATAAATCCTTCAAGCTGAAATATACACATGTTCACACAGTAATGTCAATTGTCTACCGCGAGTAATACTTATGCAGTCAGGGAAGTCATTAGTCAACAGGCAGATGCAATTAGGAATGGAATACCCAAGGTATGTCAGCGAGACTATGATCGTTGGTAGTAATTTATTTTGTCTAGCTTCTGTTATGCAAGTACTGGATTTTCGCTTGTATCATCACGATGGCTGTGTTTTCGTTCCAAGAAGATATGGTCATCTACATTATCATCTGCATGGTTCTCTTTGTCCTGCATTCAGCCAATGAGTCAGGTCTTAGTCAGATATGACTGAGCTACCGTATGACAGTAGACGGTACTACCTGCTTTCTGTCAGCGCCGAATGTTGGGCGGCGCTTACCAAACCCGACACCCCACATTGTGCCAACGGCTTCGGGCGGAAGAGCGCAATTGGGAGGGTACTAGCCTTATCCTGGTGCGAGGAAATGCAACCCAAAGACAAAATAAGTCATGGCAGGGCAGACCAGGCCCTAAGCCTTGGTTGGCAGCTGGTCTAGGATCGAAGCTCCGACAGGCGGACAGTTAGAGCATTGCTTTGCTGATCCGGCAGCTTCTGCAGCTTGTCTTGTTCCAGATTATAGGTGTCAACTTTCCTCTGGAGTGAACTAGGCAGGCCGAGAGAGGGATCATGCTGCATGGGCAACACATGGTTTCTTTATTTTAGCCCAGGCTTTGTGCTATGGAGAGGCAATAACTCCATCCCTGGTCTTAACCGGTCTCGGAATCAAAGCGAGAGGCAACTGTTACGGGTTATAAGTCCTTGTCAGTTGGCGTAGACATGGGGCGCCACGCGTTGCCTCTGACGGTAGGGAGACACCTACAGGTGTCACTGATCAGCTACCGCCCGCCTCAAGCTGGGCAGCCCCCAGCCAATTGGGTGCTGATCCGCCACAGCCTGCCTGCTTCAATGGGTGCTTGGGGCTAGGACAAAATCTGCATCGCAGGCTGTAATAACCAATGCACCAGGTACTAATAAAAAGAATAGAAACCTCAAGCTACGGCTTGCAGCCTGGAACGTGAGAACCATGTGTCCAGGATTTTCCACTGACTTGACCAAATATTGACGATGTGAGAAAAACGGCTGTGATTGATGCTGAACTCAATCGTCTTAACATTGATATTGCTGGCCTGCAGGAGACTCGCCTCGCTGAGGAAGGGTCACTCAGGGAAAACAATTACACCTTTTTTGGAAGGGAAGAGGGCAGGCAGAAAAAAGGCAACATGGTGTGGCTTTGCAGTGAAGAATTCGCTACTGGGAATGATTGATATCCCAGCTAGGAGGTAATGAAAGATTATTATCACTGCGCTTGGCAACCTCTTGTGGATTTGCCACCATTCTCACTGCATATGCACCGACACTCGCTTCCTCTGATGATGTGAAGGATACGTTCTATGAGCAGCTAGACTCTGCGATCAAGGCAGTTCCAAAATCCGACTACATTTATATGCTCGGTGATTTCAATGCTCGTGTGGGCAAGGACTCGAGTTCATGGCCAGTGTGCCTTGGAAAATACAACATCGGTCGCATGAATGATAATGAGCAAAGGCTGCTGGAGCATTGCACTAGAAATGACCTATGTATTACAAACTCCTTTTTTAAAACAAAAGAGATGCATAAGGTCACATGGAAACATCCAAGATCCAGCCATTGGCATCAGCTGGACTTCATTATCACACGGAGACAACATCTGAACCATACATCATTAACTCGAAGTTACCACAGTGCTGACTGTGATACAGATCATTCTTTGGTTGTTGCAAGGGTTAGACTGAGACCAAAGAGAATCTACACAGCTAAACACAAGTCTAGCCCCAGGATTAATATTACTAACACTCATGATCCTGGAAAGTGCTTTGAATTTCAACAGCAACTTGAAGACGCTTTCAATGATACATCAGAAAATTGTATAGTAAATGATAAATGGAGTAAACTTAAGGAAACTATTTATAAAACAGCGGTAGGGGTTTACGGCACTGTGGATCATAAGAGGCAGGACTGGTTTGCGGCAAACAGCCAGATACTGCAGCCCTTGATTGATAAAAAGAAGATAGCTCTCTTAAGAAACAAGGAAAGACCAACGCGTAACACTCTGAGTGAGCTGAAGCAAGCGAGGAAGGATGTACAAAAGGCTGCCAGGCAGTGTGCGAATGACTATTGGATCAAGTTATGTGAGTCCATTCAAATCGCAAGTGATAAGGGAAACATCAGAAGCATGTATGAAGGGATAAAGAAAGCCTGTGGTCCAATGATCAAAAGAAGTGCACCGCTGAAAACCTTGACTGGAGAAATCATCACTGATAAGAAACAGCAGATGGATAGTTGGGTCGAGCACTATTTAGAGCTTTACTCAAGTGAGACCAAGCTAGCGGATGATGCCCTCAACGCCATAGAGGCCCTGCCAACTCTTGACCACCTGGACACACTTCCCACCTATAACAGAAGTTAAGTGTGCTATAAATGAGCTTGCATCTGGCAAGGCTCCAGATAAGGATGGGATTCCAATAGAGGTAATCAGGAGTGGGCAAGACACACTCACTCTACAGATCCACCAGCTAATAGAGCTATGCTGGCGTGAAGGACAAGTCCCACAGGATTTCAAAGATTCAAACATCATAACGCTGTACAAGAACAAGGGAGATCGGAGCGACTGTAACAACTATAGGGGTATCTCACTTCTGTGTATTGTTGGGAAAATATTTGCCAGAATTGTCCTGCACAGACTTCAAGTCCTGGGAGTCCACAGACTTCAAGTCTACCCCGAATCACAGTGCGGCTTCCGTCAGAACTGGTCTACCATAGATATGATATTCTCATTGCGACAGATGCAAGAAAAATGCCGGGAATAAAATCAGCCACTGTTTATTGCCTTCATCGACCTCACAAAGGCATTCGATTTGGTCAGTCGATGAGGGTCTGTTCAAAGCACTAAAGAAGATTGGCTGCCCACCAACTCTTCTGTCCATTGTGGAATCGTTCCACACAGGCATGAAGGGTATAATCAAGTTTGATGGCTCAACTTCAGAAGAGTTTGAAATCAAGAGTGGAGTTAAGCAAGGTTGTGTACTAGCCCCCACCCTCTTTGGGATATACTTTTCACTTCTACTGAAATATGCCTTTCGTGATCAGGATGACGGTATATACATTCACTCACGCTCAGATGGTGGCCTCTATAATGCTCAGAGATTGAAGGCCAAGACCAAAATTAGCAGGGTACTAATCAGAGAGTTGCTTTTTGCGGATGATGCTGCGATTACGACCCACTCTGAGGAAGAATTACAACATCTACTATCTGCATTCTCCAATGCTTGTTCTGAATTTGGTTTAACAATTAACAAAAAGAAGACACAGATTATGTCACAAGGTGCACATGGTGTACCATCAATCTTTATTGACGACGCCGAACTGGAGATAGTAGACCATTTTACATATCTAGGATCAAGGTAAATAGCAAATTATCCCTTCGATCAGGAAATCAACATCAGGATTGGCAAGGCAGCAACAACAATGAACATGTTAGCAAAAAGAGTCTGGGAGAACAGGAAGCTTACTGCCAAAACAAAAGTCCTCAGTCTACCAAGCCTGTGTCCTTAGTACTCTTCTTTATGGCAGTGAAACCTGGACAACTTACTCACGCCAAGAGAAACGTTTAAACAGCTTTCATATGCGGTGTCTGCGAAGAATACTTGGTATTAAGTGGCTAAGACAAAATCACAAATACTGAAGTATTGGAAAGATCAGGTTGTGTGACGGTGTATTCCATGCTCAGTCTTCGTAGACTTAGATGGATAGGACACGTTAGGAGGATGGATGATGGTAGAATACCAAAGGACATCTTTTTTGGTGAATTACAGACGGGTAGGAGATCTCAGGGTCGGCCTCTACTACGATACAAAGATGTGTGTAAGCGGGACATGATTGATACAGGCATTGATAATGCACATTGGGAGCACGTCGCCGCTGAACGTGTTGCATGGAGGGCAACTATCAGAAATGGAATGACAAAGGAGAAAATGATTGCAGATAAAGCACACACAGAGCGTGAGAGACGTAAGATGGTGCAAAATGGTGGAAGTGACCATGTTTTCACATGCACCTACTGGGGGCAAACATTTGCAGCAAGAATTGGCCTTACAAGCCACACTCGCCACCGCCATGGATCGTAGTTATTAAGCCTTTTTGAAGCACAATGTACCAAACTATCGTCTGTCAAGACGGCAAGGTGCCAATGTATGTGCATTCAACCTGAAATTATATTTGTGGAGGTTCATCAATCAGACATTATGGTGTGTGGTGGCTGTATATCTATCATGGGACTCACTTTGTTTTACACATACCAGTTTGAAAAGATACACGTCTGCTGGAAGAACATCGCAGACTTGGATGTTAAATTGTTGGAAGCAATTTGGGTTACAGAAGTATGACATCACCGGGCTGTCCATCAATTTGTTGTCACCGACATACTTCATGGTTGATCGTCATCATGCAGCTGCGGTACTTTCAAGAAACTGTCCTGGAGCTCATCAGCTTGGACCGATACATTGAGTGAGTCTGATGTGCACAATCAATGTGATAACGACTTCTGATCTGCTACTCAACACCTGGGCAATGAGAGTGTTCACCTCAACCTTCTGGACAATGCTACTTGGCATTTTAGGAAATATTACACGGGCAGAAGGTCCGTTGTGCGTTATTTAGGGATGTACGCGGTGATCATGGATTCATACATTCACCCAACCAATGAAAATACACATTCACTGATGTGATTTAACTTTGATTTGATTAACTGTATTTTAAAAGAGCCACGAATTAGGCCCGCAGGCCCGTCTTACATTCGGCCCTTCCAATCACTCATCTTTCATTCATCAATAGTGTATGTTACAAAGGAAAACAACATTGTCAAATGAATATTGTAAACATAAACAATGCATATTACTATGTTATTGCCAAGTCGCAGCAGAGCCCATGACGCTAAAAACAGAAGGAGCAGAACTCTCGATCGGAAACTCTGAGATAACTAAGAGACTAGCGCATCACGTCAGTTTTGTTGATCAATAGTTACGGGAGTCACATCAAGGATTCCATCAAGGAAACCGCACGTTGAACTTGTCTCTAACTTGGAAAGGATACTGACGGGCAGGAAAACATTATCATGGCCAATACAGATTGCAGTGGACAACGTAAAGAGTGGGGACGATATATATGAGCCCGAAAGAATAGACAGAAGGCAACATATCCACACGAGACTGGGGATCTCACAGCAAGGTCAAACTATTCCTGATAAAGAATGACAGAAGAATGGCGGCATGAATCAGTAGAGGTCTAGTGCTTTCAACGATCTATTACTCATACCTCACCATCAGAGACATGGTATATGTATGTTATTGATTTTCAAGGATTGTTTGAAAATTACACGGGCATAATATGATTTGTCGATCTTCAGTCGTTTTGATTGCCGTTGAGTTTTCCTGCTTCGAGATTTGTTGAAAGGGTGTCACACCCTGGACACCTTACCTGTTAATGATTTATATTGAATTCTGTTGAGACACTTTTCAGCAGTTATGAGACACATCCACCACCCACCCACACATCCCCCAGACCACCCACACACCACACCCACCCACAGCCACACCCATACACACACACCCAGGCACACATACATTCCCCAACCCGCCCATCACCCATATACACATTCCACATCCACATACACATTCCCCCACCCACACACATCCCCGACCCATACACAAACCCCCATCCCACACGCATCCACACATCATCCACCCACACCTCCCCCACCCACGCATACACAGATCGTCACACATACACCCATCCCCCGACCCGCACACAAATCCCTTACCCACCCACACATCCCCAGCCACACACATCTGCCCATCCAGACACACATCTCCCCACCAAAACACATCCCACACACACATCCGCCACCCATGCACCACCCCAATGTCCACCAACACACACATTTCCCAAACCACCCATATCCCCCATCCACCCTTAAACATCTCCCACCCACACACACACAGCCCACACATACATCCCCCACCCACCACCTCCCACTAATCCTCACATCTCCCACCCACCCACACACACCCCCATTCACACCCCACCCATACACACACCCCTCACCCTTGCTCCGACCACACATACATCCCCGAGCCACACACACATCCCCACACCCCTAAACATACTCCCTCACACCCATACTCACATATCAACCACCCACACACATCCCCCACCAACCCATCAACAGACTCACCCACACATACTCCACCCACCAACACCCACACACCCCACCCACCCAAATATCCATCACCCAAAAACACAACCCCACCCAAGCACATATTCCACTACCCATCCACATATACCCCACCCATATACACGCATCCCTCACCCACGCACATATTCCCCCACCCACCCACACATCCCCACCCACACAAGTACCCCCACACATACCCACCCACTCTCATCTTCCCACCCATACACGCGTACCTCATATACATCCTCCAACCCACACACCCATCCCCTAACCCACACACACACACATCCCCACACCCCCTCACACACACCCACAACACAAAATATCCTCACACACTCCAATCCCACTCACACACACACATCCCCCACACACATACCATCTTCACATCTATACACATATACGATGCCGCACATAATCACTGAAACTTATATAAACAAACTCTCACACGTTGCACACACTGTACACTTACACTATACACTGACAAATTATCTTGAGCATTCTCACAAAAATGTAAACAATTTAGAAAAACTTATACACATACATTGTGCAACCTAAAACTAGTGATGCGATTCAACAAGTTAATTCCTCAAATGGACATAAACATGATGGAATAAGCAGTGCAACATTTATCGTCAGTACATTTTTGAAAATCAAGAGGCAGTAACAATGATAATATGTCAGATGAGGATACAGAAAAACACGGAATAAATAGCACGTCACATGATATACATGCGCTCAACTCTCACTATCTCGCTTTCTTTTTGTTCTTTCACACAAATTAACACTCACGTTCTCTCTCTCTCTCTCTCTCTCTCTCTCTCTCTCTCTCTCTCTCTCTCTCTCTCTCTCATCTCTCTCTCTCTCTCTCTCACACACACACACACAGACATACATATTCACTATCTCACTCAATCTCTCACTTACAATCACTTACTCACACTTTCTCACTCACACTCACCCATTCACTCTCTAAATCGCACTCACTTACTCACACTCTCACTTACACACCCGGACAAGTCACATACACTCACTCACTCTCTCACTCAGACTTTCTCTCACTCTCTGTCACCCACTCTCTAACTCACCCTCTCACTCACACACTCTCTCTCTCTCTCTCTCTCTCTCTCTCTCTCTCTCTCTTGCAAACTCACGCACTCTCTCACTCATACACACACATAATTACTAATTCTCTCCCTCACTCACTCACACTCTCTTTCCCTCACTCTTATCTCTCGCCCACTCACACACTCTCTCTTTTACTGTCTTTCACTCCCTGTCATATATTTTTGAAGAGAGTGGGAAACCACTGTGGTGCATGCCCCATTTCTAATCAAAGAAGTTGGGCCCCATCCTTTTCTGTCTTCAATAACCCCAGAATATGACCCTCGAGTTATCTGCAGGCCTCGTCTTATTTAATTTTGTCTAGGAGATATAGATTATGGCCCTGGTGAAAATAGAAAATACCAACTGGGAATCTGCCCCTTCTCCAAGGATTCTTATAGCTCTTGAGCCCCCCTTTTGTTTATCAAATCTGAGGAAAGTCTGGAGAATCTCTCAGCCTGATTTATATGAAGAAAGCATGGATGTTGAGCAGTTGATAGACCTAGTGTCTTCTCTCCCCAATTTAATTCATCATAAGTTAAATTGTTTTTAAACAATTAAACACATCAACAAGTCTCAATAGATCTTGACAACAGATGTACACACAAAAGATGGAGAATCACAGATAGGTTGAACTAATAATCAACATAAGATCAGTGACAGTTAATTATTTATTGAATGGGCCTGTGTCTTCTGGCCTGTCATGTACATTTCTATTGTGGTGTACACAAGATAAATTAGAAACATGCATATAGGACCAATATTACAAACCATCAATAAATAAGCATCAATATACATGATGTCAACAAGTGTGAAAACATGGTAAACAATTGAATGTGTACATGTTAAGTGTGGTGATAGTGAAATCAACATTTATGTATCAGTTCCTGAAACTGAGTGTTGTGTGTTCCTAAAAGAAAGGTACCCTTGTGATGGGAGATTTGGATAAGCCTGGGTCCATTGACTGATGGATCCACTCCAGTTCTGCCCATGACCAAGTCTTCTTCCATCTCAAGTGTGGGTCATCTCTTTCTCTCTCTGGGATCTGGTTTGGTTGGTTGGCCAGTTGGTTGCCAGCTGGTTGGTTGTGGGTTGCCAACTGGGTTGCCACCAAGATTTCACTGTGTAAGATTCACATAAACATATACAATCTTCCCAATACAATATTCTATAAGTAGGTCAGAAGAAACCTAAATTCCTGAAGTAGGAACTAGTTCCCCTCCCCTCCTCTTTTCTCTAATCTAGTGTTGGGTTAATTTGGGGTGGTCAGAGTTTATCACACTGTGTACACTTGGTATCAACTGGTTTCTGCTGTATGTAAGTTCTCATTTGACCTGGGGTCAGTGAAACGTGTACAGTAAGACAGTGACAAGATTGAGGAAGTGTCAAGATGCATGTAAATAAATGACATACATTTATAACATTTCTATCACTCAATTGTGTTTGTAGTGTGTATAAATAATTCTCTGTGTTTTCCCAATTAACCAACTTCTTCTTCTTCTTTGTATAATAACTCCTTTCCCATTATCTGTTGTTGTTGTGGTGTTGAGTGTTGAGTTGTGGGTGGTTGTGTTTGTTAAGTTGTGTTGAGTGATGAGTTAAGTTAACTTCTGGTGGTGGAGTTCCGCGAAGCACAACTTTCTCATGTAATGCAGTTCATAAGTGCCCTTATCTAATTAAATTGTGACATAAATATAAATATTTATTCCATCAAACCCTATTTATTCCATAGATGAAGCAGAAAGGAAAGATTTGATGTTTCTTTCAGCTTTCTAGATTGTAAATAGGCATAGATAAGTCTGTTTTAGAACGAGGCACTTGTTCTAGTACACGAACTGTCATTTTAGCTGTAGATAGTGATAGCATTTTTAACAGTGTTTCTGCTGAAATGCACAAATTGCTTTAGAATCATCACTTCGTACAGTTGTTTAGAATAGAATGTAGTATTATTATGCACTTCTTAAAGTTAATAATTATCTTTCAGAATATCAGAGATTGCAGTATTCTAAAAGAGTATTAGATTGTCAGTTTGCCCGGGAAACGGCGCTGCGTCGTCAGAATGGAACAGTCAAACATTTTTCACTTCAGAGGTTTTAATTTATAATAATATATTTCAATTGACATCACAAACATTGTATACCATTCCTGGCCTTTGATACATCTGGTCATCAGTTCAATCTAAGGACTTACAAGCTCACCTGGGATCCAGACATTCTGCCTTCCTTATTTGAAAAACGGTCACACCAGTTTCCACGTCTGTTCATCAGGCATGTTTTGGGAAGAGTGCGCTATTAACATAATCTATACAGGCGTTTCGCGCGGAAGCGGTGTCACATGTCTGTTTTGTCCAATGGTCTCCTGAGTTTGGGCTGATGAAATGTTTCCTAGAATTGACGTCATCTGTCACTTGTTCCAGTTCCAGTTTGATGTGATGTTAATTTTTATATATTTTCTCCTTCTTTTGCGTGCAGTCTTGTAAACTGAATAATGGTGGTTAGCGTTATGCCACACTCCCACACACAGACACACACAGACAGACACACACACACACACACACACACACACACACACACACACACACACACACATATTCACTCTAACACTCAGTCACACTCACTCACTCTACAGTAATGTACATGTGTTCATATTATACATAATACAATCAAGTTTTATTCAAAATAATAATATGAAAGATGAGAATACATAAAACATATGGAATAGCATGTTACATGACATGAGTGCGCTCAATTCACTCTCTCTCTCTCTCTCTCTCTCTCTCTCTCTCTCTCTCTCTCTCTCTCTCTCTCTCTCTCTCTCGCTTCTCACACACACACTCACACACATGCGCGCACACATACACACACTATCACATCCACTCTCCCACTGTCTCACTCAATCGCTCACCCTCTCTCACTCACTATTTCCCCCATTCACTCACTCTCTCCATCTTCATTCATTCTATCTCTCACTCTCTTAATTTCTCTCTCACTCACACACAGGCACACACCCTCATAGTATCTCTTAATGATTCATCCACTGTCTCTCACCCTTACGCACTCACTCTCTCTCTCTCTCTCTCTCATTTATTCTCACTCACACACACACACACACACTCTCAATCACTCATTCACTCATTCACACATACTCACTCACTCACTCACTCACTCACTCAATCCCATTTCCTCACACATACACACACGCGTGAACACATGCACTTACACATTACCTTACTAACTCTCACACATACACGCACTCACGCATGCACTGACGCACACATTCCCTCACCTTTTCTCGCTCACTCACTCTCTCCCACACATACACCCGCATGCACGCGCGCACAGTATACAAATTAATAATTTTAAGCTGCAAGCAATTAAAATGTATACCAAATTACTGCATTCTAAATTTAAAATTACAATGTGTAACAAATCTGTTTAGTTTAAAACTAACAATTCATATGCAAAATCAAAATTGATACCTTCTGGGTGTGTAGTAAAATAGTCAATTGTTGGGTCACTTTTCTCTGAATTTCCATTGTAAGACTCCAGGACATAGATGTATGTTGTAGCTTGTTTAAGTTTTGTGAAGTGCATTACTGTAGAAGTGCTATTTTGTGTTTCTATAAGAAACCCTCCTGTTGAAACATTCATTGTGTAGTGAGATACACTTCCATTTGACTGTCCAAATGCAATCTTATAAGTTGAGTTAGTTTCACGTCGTACTTCACTCACTCGACCTGGTCTGTCTGGGCCTGTCAATTTAGGAGAGAAATAACCCAGATATTGTTATATTGTCCATTACAAATGGACACAACATATTTAACACTTCACATTTAATTTATGGTCAAACATGACCACACTTTACATTAAGTCTCAAATTATATACAAAAGCAAAGCTATATATAGATAGCAATACATATAAAATGGACAAAAAGAAAACCAAATTGCATACTGCACATTTATAAAAAAAAACTTACGAGTCCAAACTGGGGCTTGCGGTTGTTCAACTGTTATAGATGGATAATTTCCATCACCTGGCAGACTTGTGACAACAGTAAAATTGTAGAGGGTTCCGGGTTCAAGCCCAGTTACTGTAACTCCTGTTTCAGCTGCATCCATTTTGTTTGAACCATTCCATCTGATGCTGTAACTCACGTCACTTCGTTGAGACATGACATGCCACACAAAGATAACTGTCCTTGTCTCTCTGTTAATAATTGTTGCAGTTATTTTTAAATTGTTTTCTGCAGAAATAAAATTTGAAAAACAGTCAGAAGAATTCGAAGCTGAGCTATAATAAGAATAACAGGAAACTCCAAGGAGTCTGTAACAGGAGGGTTCTGATCATCACAAGATGTCTCCCCAGTAGGAAAGTGTTTCTATCGTTAACTGCTATACAGTCTGGGTATGAAAATGAGGGAGGGGATTTTCAATATTTATGACTGTAATGTACCAGTTTATTGTTGACCAAGAATGGCCAAGAATGACTATCAGTTATCAGGTATCAGTTGGGGTATCTTCGTTGCACTCCGGACATGTCCATAGGTGCTCAGATCCTCCCCCCCTCCCCAGCATATACATCAGCGTCCGGTGGCTAATAGTGCCAGTTCTGTGTTGGTTGACGAGGCACTTTGTTTTCCCGATGTACCTCTCGCGTCTGGCTGTGCC